>OZ010680.1:14761284-15153670 GCA_963932265.1 Thymelicus lineola
CCGTGCCCAGTAGTGGGCCATTAATAGGTTGAAACCAATAGGTGTGAGTGTAGAACCGAGTTATTGGATTTATGCACACATCTTGTTTATTAGTGTTGGTGCATACCGATTAAGTTTGCCGACTGTACCTAATAGCCATTAGGTCCACACCTACATCAAACTAATTGCATCGAAGCCAACGAACCGTTTACAAAATAACAAGGTGTATTGTATTATTAGGGAGATGCTTCGAATGGGGTGATATTTCGCGCAACTCCCACGCGGTCTCCTGTCTATGCAGAGATTGCCATGCAACGGGAAATCAATACGGCTCCCAGGTATAGATATACCCCACCTCACGCTTAAACACCGAACTCTAGGTTTAACACCCTTCGAACACCCATTGCGTTGCTATGCAACGGCAAAAATCAATACAGACTCCAGCATCCAGGGCCGACGTTTACCTATTGGCACAGTAGACATAATTGTACAGAAGACTCACTCCGCAAAATCATTTTTAAAAAAGCGACTCTTGCTCCGAAGCAATTAAGTGTAATTCAGGTCGCACAGTGCTACATACGACGAAAAACATGAAAAACGTGAGATTCGGACCCTTGTTATTGTTTAGGCAACGGAATACGATGCATTTAGCTTTTGCATTAATTTTAGTTATTATTGTCTGGCGCGACGCGAAGCAGCGCATTATATTGAACTGACGTGTGACATGTGTCATGACGTCATATGTGATAGATTACGAACGTGTGACAGCCCTTATGAATTTTCTGAATTAGCCCGACACGTCGAACGCGGCATTTACTTGTAACTTCATAGCTAAAGTGCGGATTACGCCAGACCTGCTATTGGTTAGGTTACATTTATAGCGATATGGCTGAAAGCTCCCACATCGCCACCACAAATACGTTGATGAGGTAGAAATTTATTTTTAGCAATATTCCAACATTTCTCAAAGTGAGAGATCGAGAGCATAAAAATTGAGGCAATTTGTTTTTGTAACAATTAAAATTTAGAGTATAACATTATGTACTATGTCTTCTGTGCTTTAACCACACAATAGATAATATAATTAATCATAATAAATAATAATGATTATATAATTAACCATAATTATTTTTTTAATGACAAAATTTGACATTTATTTAAATCTATAATATTAAAAATAATATTAAATTTGACATCATTTATTTACTTACATAAATAGACATGTAATACTGACATACATATGTAATTTAATGTTGACATTGCATAGTGGTTTCTTTTGGTTATAATTTGCATATTTTTTAACTACTCTATCGAGTTGGGAACACCTGTAATGTTAGATGCAGTGTGATTTTAATAAATAAATAAATAGATAATATTATTTCGTATAACTTATTATTTTCGTTGTTCTAAGAGTGTTGTACATTGAATAGCGCCTTATGGTATACCTGGAATGATCATAACAGAATGATCTCCTTAGCGTTCGGCAGTACGGGTTCCGCCGAAACCGGTAAACAGGCAATCTTCTAGAGTACGCCACACATAATGGGGCGAGGCCCTCGAAAAAAATGGGATGACGTCTCGAAGGCTTTGATAAGAATTGGCACACTGCATTTTAAGCAAGCTTCCAATTTAAGGCATATCACCTGTCCTTATCAGCTGGTTAGAAGACCACAACCCCCCTTACCATTAGGTGGGATTGTGGTCAAGCATTTACTTATTTTTAAGTAAAATTAATAAATAAAAGATATTATTTTTCTATTATTAAGAACACTTGCGTATTACTTAGGAATTTAGAAGGACAAAAGACTTTTTTATCTCATAAGAAACGCTAACGTGGTTGAGTTTAAGTTTGAGAACCTGTGTTTTAGACGGATCAATGACGTCTGTAATAGTACCATCGACAACGACCCTTTGTGGCTTTGGTATGAATTCCATAAATAAACATATACAAATACAATATACTCTTTATATTTTGCTATTTTATATTTGCTATTTTTAAATATTGTACAGTTTTAATACATTATACGATATGATACGGTCGTTATATTATATACTGTAAATGGACTTACGTCTTATATTATAGGTATATCAATCTGAGCCAAGAAACGAGCAGAGAGTAAGTGGGTACTATTGCGCGTGGAGATCGGTTAAGCCAAATGCGTCACCGATGGGTTGCCGCCCAAAAGGTTAAGGTTAAGGGCTGCGTGTCAATTGTATGTCTTTGTGTCACGAAATTTCCAATAAACGCGGGAGCGCAAATATACTGGATATAAGTAAATCTGTCTGCAACCATGAGTTTCCGCCATTAAATATTTCCAAGAAAAGTCGCAGTCCAACATTTTATTGTATTATAATATATAGATTTGAACATATCAAAAATAAAGTGTATTTCGCTCATAGTATTTCCTAAGACCGCGGCAAGTTATAAATAGTTTGTATAAGTCAGAGTCCCAGCAATGTATATTATATTATAATTTGTTTACGCCATAGATTTTTTTAAAACCAAACTTGTTTATATCAAGGTAACAATTCCAGCATATTATGAAAATCAACTTTACTTATCCTTTCTCCACAAGAAGTAGGCATTGAGATTAACTAAGGGAAAAGATAAACATATGTCCACATTTACCTTGAACCAGTTGCACCTTACGCAGGAAAAGGGGAGCTTTGAGGAACCAAAATAATAAGAAAAAACTTACCCATCGGAAGCATATTCGGTATTTTCGGCGTGAGGCGGGCTGTTGTTGACGGCACGGGTTTTCTTTTTCAGGTTGCTGTTTTTCGGCGGGTTGTTCTTCAGTAATCTGTTGAATGAAAACATTTATAAATATCTGGACTTAAACGATACTTATAAGGTATCATCAGAATCACAAAAAAAACATCGTTATGATCACAAAAACTAATTACCGTTTCAAGGGGCTGCGAGCGGTTTCTTGCGGTAGGATCGGTTCAATAGGGGCCTCGAAAGCATAGGTATCTTCTCCTCCGGGCATCCATTCGGCTTGATGGTCAGGTGGCGGTTCACTTCTCAGCCTCGGCGATACGATCATTGGTGGCGGCGGTGGGGATTCACTTCTCTATAATCACACAATATCATTGTATACAAACTGCATTCAACACAATTCCAAAATAATCCAAAAAAAATTTAAACCGTACCATTCGTCTGAGATAATACATCAAAGTCATGATTATCATCTTGGTTTCGAAAATTAACGAACCCATCATTTTCGTTAAAAAATCAACAATGCACTAAACTGAGTGTAGGCAGGATTCGTATTTAAATGGGTGAGGGAGGGATGGGGTGCGACAACATTGCACAAGCGCGCGCATCTAACTTAGCCCCCTTGAGGTCCGGCGAGGGAGAACACCCCCGACCTTCGTGTGACTGAATTTGTCCGAGTACCTATGCAATTTATTGTTATTTTTCAATTTTAAAAAGAGATAAATTGCTGACCAACTCAATTTCATTAAATCAAAGCGTGCAGACAAAAATTGATAATTTGCGCTCATTGCGTAACAATTTTATTTAAATTAACTTTCATATTAATTTAAATAATTAATGGTGATCGAGTATTTAAACCGATAAAAGTATGTTTCCATGCGTCTGAAGTATTTTTTGCGATATAAAAACCTAGGAAATTTTATTCATTAATGGGCCAAAGGTGATCGATAAAATATTATGAAAGTAAAGATAATTTTTATCCACAAAATAAACAAATGTGAGGTATTATTCCAATAGAAGCGGAACATTTCGATTGATGATAATATCAATGTTAATGCATTTTTTATCAGCTTCTTTATCACCTGAATTCGTTGTTACTCTGACGTTACATGTCGGTTTAAAATATATTACTCACCTCTCGTCCACTAGTCAGCCCTTTGACCTGAAGGAGTTCTGCGGTGTGTAAGAATGCTGAGAGCTCTGTTTGTCGAACATGCACTTCTCCTCGATACATAAATTGAAGAAGCTGACGTAGTTCTTGGTGGGCAACGTCTTTCAAGATGACGATCGGATGTTCGCAAGGATTCATCTATTGACAAGCAAATAATATACAAATAAAATAAGAGTTACTAACAAACATCAGTTTATTAAATTAAATTTTAATAAAAAATGTAATCGGCTTCAAAGAAGTCTTCGAAACAAGAGTACTAAAATTAACTAAAATCGCACCACAATGTCTCACGGATCCCATCATCCATATAGCCATTCCTCAAGAAGCTGTTTACCACCTAAAGTGGGAGACATAGTCCTTATTTCGGTCAAAACTCTCCGGTGGAGACTACAGAGAATTATGTGTGTAAGTGATCCAAGGGTATCCAAGTAGGATATTCAAGGGTATATTATAGGCCGCAGGTACGTGTGCTTGAAGCAGTTGAAGTGGCCAACATGACCGTGTTCGTGTTCAGTTTGTGCTCTTTGACCGTTTGCAAATAGGATGTTTTAGGAACAAGACCATTTGCGATTGTGATGCCTTTCATGATAGATCCTTCTCGTGGCCGTCAAACTGCCGCGCGAATTGTTATCCCGCCCACCCCTTCGCCATTCGCGCCGCCAATCCCCGTGGCCACCGGTTATAACTAATTAAGTTATTACACCGATATATTCAACACAAATCATAAAAAATACTAATTCTCCACTCCGTCTTTTATTTTCTTTTATTCATCGCTAGCGACCGTTTAATGAACGCAGGTTTAAGATTTGGAGTCAGCAAAAGATCCATAGCATCGGATTAGAAGCACCATAGACATAGCTAACGGAAGACAAGACATGGTTTGTTTTAAGTATGAATACATCGAATGTTTAACAATCTAACCTGTCTAACCTGTATACGCTCGTGAATGCCATTAAGTTGACGACTATAAAAAGAAATGTGATTTTAGAGAAGTCAGTAGGTGATGCTAATAAAATAATATAAACTAAAGCGTAATCTAATAACTAAGATTAGAATTAAGAACGTTCACAGCAGTACAACAAAGTTCAAAATAAATCGAGATTTTACTTTAATTTTAGTACTCTTTTTAGAATTAAACAATGTCATTAATAATGTCATTAGTATTTGACAAATATTTAGTTATTTAATAATAAGTAAAGTAAGTAGTAAAGTAATTAAAATAAATTATTTAAAACGATGTTTGTACCCAAATCGACAATTATATAATACTTTACTAGTGGATACCCGGAGTGTGCTACTACGCAAAAAAAATTTATGGAAAAAGTCGAAAATAGAAAGTGTTCCTAATGCATTGTCTTAGTGGTCTCAAACCTCAAACCATCTTCGCATCATTCCCTTCCAAACGAAACCATTTTGGGACATATTGGTTGTATGGTTTAAAAGTCTATAAAGGACATCCGTACAAACATATTTTGTGTTTTATAAGAATAAGATATACATACATGATACTCGTATTACTGTATTATAACAAATAGCTTACAATAAAGTGATTTAATTAGCGTTATGTTTAAAAAAATAAGTTTCAAAGTTCCATAAAACAAATTATGCCTGTCACGTGAGTGATACAATGTCACAGTTTCAGATGCACTAGTAAACTAATGTTGGTAAAATGTTTGGGGAAAAGCACAGATTAGATATGAGTAATTGCTAATATTACTTCTCCATGGGTTCGCCTGAATAGCTACTACCCTTGAGCATGAGTCAGCCGCTAAACGACTTGACGTGTTCCGGTTGGGGGCTTGAGAGCCAGTTCTTTCTTTCTTCTTCTTCTCTCTTTCTTGGCCGGCATCGCATCAGTGATGCCTTTGGTTTTGCTGGTGTGCATGGGTGACGATAGCCACTTACCATCAGGTGGATCGTCAGCTCGTTTGCCGGCTATTTCCATAAAAAAAGAGTAGCTAGCATATTTTTTTATGTAAAGAACCCTAAAAACCCGAGAAAAATATTGTTTTCATTTATACATATTTGGTAACTTTAGATGTCAAGTTTGTGTATTTTACAAAGTGAGCATTCAAATTAGTAAAGTAATTTGGCTTTGAAGTACCTATTTTGCCAATTTTTTCACCATCTGTTCACTGTTCTTTTTGGGATCTTCGTAAAGTATTTTAGAAGCTTGATATACATATTTTATTTGTCTATTATTCTGAATAATTTCAGCATCTCAGGCTTGACCAATGCTCCAGAGTGCAAAAGAACACGCCAAAAAATGAGGTAAGGGCAGTATTTGCACTTAACGCTGGACTTTACCTATGGGCGACATGAAGACTTCACATGGGGTGGCCACTAACCTCTCCACCAATTCGCAATGAAGCAGCATGGTGGAGTATGCTCTAGGCTTCTTCAAGAGAGACCCGTGCTTAGTAGTGGGTTGAAGTGTATTTATATATTATAGTTTACTTCATTAAATAATGTTTCTTTATGACTCATCTTTTCTTATTCATGCCATAACTCAATGCCAATAAATCCTTTTATAACTAGTAGCCAAGGGAATTGATAATGTGCACTGAAACATGTCACATACTCACATCATTATTCAAACCATTCAAACATAAGAATCTTATTTTAGACTCTGTTCTTATTATTTTATGGACTGAAAAGGCAGATTAAAAAAAGACAAATCACTTGATGGGAAATGCCATAATTACAAATATTTAGACATAATCAGCTCTTGTTTTGGTTTGAGTAACACATAGTACACCAGTGTACAAAGGCATCAATAAATGGTGAAATGAATTGATGTTGCATAATAATTACAAATAATAAATATAAAAGAAATTTCTGACTTTTTGGTCACTATGTTTTCATACCTAAACCACTAAATAGAAGATTAGATTTTGGAGAAAGACATAGATGTTTTTGTTAAGATTTTGAGTGTCGCTACTATCAGCTCAATCAATGGATCTGCTAAATTTAAGACATTTACTAAATGTATAAAATATTATGTAAATATTATGTTACATGTTAAGTAATGTTTTTATTCCTTATAGTAAGCATTGTGGAACCCTTTCATATATTTGCAAATTGCAATACCCATAACACATTATTCCAAAACATAACTTTAATATTACACTAACATAATATTCCTATTAAAGTATATTTTGACAATAAACCAAGTTTGGTTGCTGTGACTGATGGGAATGTAATCCTTACTGATTGTAACTAATAACATAATCTGCAGAAACAGATGATTATTTGAACACAAAACAAAAATTGTGTTGAAAAAGAAAGAAAACTTGTGACACAATATAAATACATCACATATTAACATTATACAAACATGGACTGATAAAGAAAATGTAAAACACTTTCAAATTTCTATAGTAAAGGTTTGGCCTTTTTGAATCCTTTTATTTAGGTTACCATTTGTGGAGTTTTGTTGACAGGACAAGTTGCAGAATTTTTAGAAGGTACATCTGCACTAACGCCCCAACTCAATAGTCACTTACGGTTATTTTTATGCTTTGTAAAGAATCGCCATACAAATTCTGTATTAAGGAGCGATTTAAGTAACCATTAGTGACTCTGAGTTGGGTAAGTGTGTTTTTAAACTGTTAATGTTATTATTATTTTGTTAATAGTGTATAATACTAAAATGACATTTCATTCACATACCATGTAATTTTGTCCAGTTACTATTGCAGTGAATATATTACTACAACAACTTTACAAACATTGTTATCTATATTTGCGTCAGAAGTTATTGAGGCCATTATTAAATAATGAATTGTTTATTTTATGGAGATGGTACTCTTATTAAAAGTCCATTTATTTTTTCAAGAAACACCAGCTGAATAAAGTAGAATATCTACAAATATTCATCTCTAAATCATGTTTAATTTGTAACCTGTATCTCAGCTAGTGTCCTAACAAATAAACAGAAGTAGGTACATATTACATAGAATTTTAAGTAAAGTATTAAATAATTTTATACACATAGTTACATTCCATTTAATAGCAAAATAAATGTTTTTATTTCGACTATATAAAAAAAAATTACAAGGCATCTAAAAACCATTTCTCATAACACAATGGTTGACAGACTTCTTGTAGCCTATTTACAAGTATATTCTATCACCTAAGTCAATGAAATTAAACCTTAACACTCCCAGGGGAGCTCTGCATTCTTAAGTCCAAACTAACCTCCCCTACAATTGATGCAATAATAAACAATGAGGTTATGGGACCAGGTCCCTTCTTTAGCACCCTGTTTAAGCTTAATGGCATTTCCATGGTGGAAGGGTATTTTTCCAGCCTCTCTAACTATTACCGTCTTTCTAAAATTGACAATAAAATGTTTTGTGTTGCCACTGGCAATGTTCCAGTACTGGTAATAATGTAGGTCTCCTACTTTGACTAGTGTAATATAATGTTTACCATACTGGGCCGCCCATTCGATTCCCAGCAAGGCAGTTTAAATGATGAGTTTGAATTTCTGTTTTTGGTCTAGGTATATTCTTGTCTTTATGTGTTGTCCATGGCACCCACAACACAGTGAATCCTAGTGCAGGGCTATGAGTGCAGTGCTTGTAATTATAGTTTATTCTGGCATTAATACAATTGCTATTCCTTTCATGATACTAATGTCCATGAGTATCAATAAACACTAAATATCATATTATTATGGCCCTTATTATTGATACAAATACTGAACTAACCTGTGTGTTTTTTGGTTTAGATGTGTTTAGTTTAGAAGACTTGGATATTAGGAATTTAACAAAATGTTGCTGCATTATCTTGTTGCATTTATGTTTCCCTTGTGTTCCCAAATGCTTATTAATATGGTCAGTTCAGTCCATTGTGATCAGTGAATGAGTATCAGATTATTTATTAAATAGGTACTATAGACACAAAGTCATCATTTAAGATCTTATTTGTAATTCCTCGTTATTTTGTTCAGTCATTAATCAGATTCACATCTCACAATAAATTGGACGTAGTTTAAGAAAAACGTTCCAATCCACAATCATAACATTTTGAGAAAATCGAGTTTTAAGTTCAACCATGTATTTACTTCATCAAATTACTTTAGTTTAATCTTCAAGATTTGATAACCTGTAGATATTAAGCGTTTTAGTTTTTAGTTAACCTTATTTAAGACTTGCAAGTATTAACTCAACAACTCGACATAAATGTGGATTGGAACGTTTTTCAGAAACTACGTCCAATTGTCTCTGGTACAATAAGATGCCAGATTTGTTTACAAGTTACAACTAAGGATAAGATAAATAAATAGACTGTCATCATGCAAACAATACCTATAAAGTTTTATAAAAAAACCTTTGAAAACAAGTGCTGAATACCAAATTATCATAAATATGCCATTATGTTATTTAAATAGTAACATTAAATTATATATGATACTGCACAGATTTAAATAGAGATGTATTAGAACAAGTAGGTATGTATTTAACATATTATGCATTCAACTTGTGTTAATTAATTGGAGGTCTGACATTATTAAGAGGGAGAAGGAAAATAGGCTGAAAGATGGCTGATGGTAACAAAAATGAGTCATACCTTGAAAAGTTCCTTGAAATACGGACTGCAAACGGACAAGATGAGCTTATGTGCATGCACATACTGTCCGCCTGCGGCCAACGTTACGTCCACCAGATCCTCGCCCTCCAGCAAGGCTTGGAATGACTGCGACAGATTGGAGTGGAAATCGTTCCACCTTAAAGAAAATTGCTCGGGCATCGCCATCCCGTCTCAAAGACGGCAGCGTTCGCGACGAACTGCTGACGCCTCAACGCCTGCGATCTATGTACGTCTAACTGTACACCCAACTTTCAGTCTACTACGCGTCCACACAATGAAACATTGCACCTACTGAAATTTACTATAGACGCGCATCTCTAATCTTTCACGTTTTAGTACACACAGATACGTACATTTACAACACGAATAGACATCATAACAGAGGTATTCCACTTTTATTTTAGACTTAAAAAGAATTTTATAATACCTACTACTACTGATTGATTGGCATGGCAATACACGGAAACAAATAGTATCAAAATGTCGCTAGCTCACAAAGAAAGAATGCACAGATTATATAGATACATTAAGGAATGTTTGATATTAAACAAGATAGCATAGCAAAATAAGCCCACAATAAATAAAAAGTAAGTTTATGGAAAGAATGACCCAAAAACATTAGTTGAAAAATAACTACCTAATATTTATGACTAATTATGATGTTCATAAATAAACTGATTTCAGACAACACACCAGAAATACCAGAATCTGATGGGAAAATGGGAGTTAAAATTGGAGACAGCAACACTGGGACACTGGGTTTATTAAATTCATGGATATATTACACTATCTGGATTGACGTCATATCTTTAAAAGACTATTCGACTAATCATAGTCCAGATTGAGGTTGTCCTTCATAATTGTAGGGTGTCCACACTTAGAAAAATTATGTCCTATTTTATTATGATTCTTTAAAATGTTTTCTATTGGTAATTTTTCTCGTAGTAAAAAAATACAATATTGAAATAAAACATTTTATTAAATTTTTTTCAAAATTACTGAATTTAAAATATAGCAATTACTTTTATTGTAATTTTCTCACTGATAATTGATAACAGTACAACTGCACCATATTTTGCAGCAAAACGAACAAAAACGACCATCACAATCTTCACAAATCCCCGATGACCGTAATCGCCACTGAAAAATTGCATTAACTTTTTGGCGCAGTGTTGCGAACTACCACACAATTATGGTACTTATAATATTATTCATCTTAGATGTTTTTATATCATTATGAAAAATCATAATCGAATGATATATCCTGAGACTATAGATAACATGGACACAATAGAAAAATGGTACTTAGGCTATGACGTCCTCCATCGTCAAATACCTCGACAAAATTACTTATCCAGTTAGAGTATACATCCATGATTAAATTGGACTAAAACTTCTTGATCGTTAATAAAATATATTCACATTTAACACTATTGAAGTATAATTTCACAAAACAGACATCTCGAACAAAATGAGTGTCCCACCAGGCAGGTTCGATTTTCAAAATTGAGCCCCGGTTCTCCTTTCAAAACCGAACGAATCCATTGAAAATTGAAGCCACGTGGCGCCTATGCATTGGGACATGGTGTTCGAGGTGTCGGTTCTATACGCTAGTAATAATACTTCAATGCATTTAACCGATAAACTCTCTGTATACAATCGAAATACTATTGAAAAATATTCATCCAGTGACTCAAGCACTTTGACATTTGAGTGGTAATAGATAGTTAAAGTTAAAAGATGTACGAGCAATTGACCCACCCTCAGAAAAAACTTTATAGTACAATTAGAGAATACAAGACGGATATCGAGAGATATTGGATGAATATTGTAACCAATCACAGGCCTAATTGAAGTAGACCTTCAGAATAGTAGAATGTCCATGGATACTAAATATTATAGTTCGAATTTTATGTTCTTCAAAATGTTTTCTGTTGATATATTGGTGGTAAAAAATTTATTATTGAAATAATACACTTCATTACAAGTTCTTCAAATTTTATCTTTCGAAATCATGAATGATGTTTTTATGTGACTTTAAAATTTATTATTTTTTAGATTAATAGTTGTTTTGTTGGTTTTATGTTGTGCTTTTTTTCCATTGAATTTAGGAACGGCTCTACCGACCTGAATGCGGATTTCACTTATGTATTGGGTGATAATGAAATGTATTGGGTGATGATACATTACTTTTTTAATTTCACGACACTTAAAAAAGTATATTTTGAACAAAATCTAATAATATATCTTGCGACAATAGATAACATGGACAAAATAGAAAAATGGTCATTAAATTGTGACGTCATCTGTTTTCAAATATGCCAATGCCGATGTTCAGACGCGCCAAGATACATTGGCCATACTGTACTACCGCTACGAAGTTGCAATCCAGTTAGACTATTACATCCATGTGATTTGATGTATTAAATTACATCTCAAATTGATCTTGGTTATCTGATATGTCAATGTCAGTTGTTTTCATACCTTTTTGCTAGATGGTGCTGTAATTACAATTTCTTTTTTCGGTAACGGGTAAACACCGTAATGCCTTGTACTGTTGTACGACAAATAATTAAACAGTGTTTGCTATTTTTTATCGACTTCAAAAAAAATGAGAAGGTTCTTATTTCGACTGTATTTTTTTGTGTTACCTTCACCCCATAACTTTTTACTGGGAGTACTGATTTTGATGATTCTTTCTGGTGCTTGTCATAAATGGGACCACCATTTAAATTTTGAGTTATCCTTAACAATGCGTATTTAATTGAATTCGATTACGTTGATGATGTACTCAATTTATTACGCTCAAAGCGCTCATAGCCCGGCGGCTTGCGGTAGTTGGATGGCTGACCGCTACTGGCAAAAAATTCTTGAGCGTTGCCGTGCTTAGGAGGGCACGTAAAGCCGTCGGTCCCGGTTGTTATCATAAGATGACAGTCGTTAAGCCATTCGGAGGACCTCGGGCGGTTTGAAAACTTTCGACACTCGGGTTGGCCACTAACCTCTCCACCAATCCGCACTGGAACAGCGTGGTGGAGTATGTTCTAGGCCTCCTCAAGAGGAGAGACCCGTGCCCAGTAGTGGGCCATTAATGGGTTGCAGCCACTACAAATGTATAACAAATAAAATTATTGCCCTACTACAGCAGGGCTCTCTCGCCGTGCTCCTCTCATCGTAGATGGGGAAATTTAGTACTCAGTATTGTTCAGGTGTATCGAGTCCACAAAGTTAAACTACCTAATTAAAATACTTTATAGGTACCTACTCTTAAGAAAATATTTCTTTAGGTGTACTTTTTAGAGTAGGTACAGTAAGGTAGGTAGGTACTTTTTTGTCGTGACGGTTAAGAGGTGTAATCAGGATTCGAACCCGATGCAAGCACGGTACAATAGAGTATCACTAATTTTGTCCATTTAATAACGCCTGAACTCGAAGAAATGAATAATTTTATCATAATTAATATTTACTTTTTTAGGAGTCAATTAAGATTTAGCACTGAAACACTTGTTTACATATAAATTTATAATTCATAAAATTGAAACATTTTTTACAAAATAATATGGCTTCAAGGATACACAAGATGTCACAGTATATAAATTAAATCATACAATTTTGGTACTAGTTTATAGTTTTACACCAAACTACGATCAAAACAACAAGGAACCGAAATACTTACTTACAAAGTTTACAATATATTGCCAAACTTTTACTATTATAGACATATCTTACAAAGACGATATGCACATAGCCTCCAAATTTAATTTGATCTCATGCAATTAGACCTCGCTAACAATTCGTAGCTAATACTGTGGAAATCAAATTACATAGAATAAAATAGACCAACGAATGATACGCTAACGTACATGGAATGGAAGTTTTTGAATGAAAAAATGCAATAAATATATAACTCACATTTAAGGAGGCTAGGTGACCTATAGCTAAATGAACCGCAGACAATATAAATTTGGTTTTCCTATTCGTTGTCTAACGACTTATTTATATTTATGTAAAGAAATCCTGAGCAAGAAACATACAAAGCAATTGTCTAATCGTGAATGGTACCTACGACAATCCTAACTAAAACACTAAACAAGTACAAAACTGAATTAGTATTATTGCTAGCGTATAGAACCGACATTCCAAACACGATGTATGGCCTAATGAATTGGCGCCAATGGACTTCAATTTTAAATGGATTCGTTCGATTTTTAAAGAACGGAGGCTCAATTTTGAAAATAGAACCTTCGTGGCAGGACACACATTTTGTTCGACATGTCTGTTCTATGATATTATTATACTTCAGTGGTACAAAACAGTAAATTTTACTATATTATAAAATACAATGAAGATTTTGGTTCATTTGTAACATAAGGTCTATCCATACATCATTTTGTCGATTGTTAGTCGTTTCTCTTTTTTAATCCTTAACTGTCTCCAAATAAAACGTCCAATGTTATGACTTAGTTTAATTTAGGTATATAACTAGTCAACATTGTATTCCCCGTTATTTCCTGGTGAAGAATTTTATAGTAAAATCATGATTATTTAAGGATTTAAAACACATGAAACTTACATGCGTGTTAGCTCTAAACACGCTAGGAATGGAGATACTTACAAAAGCTGTGCTTTTGTGCTGTTTTTCTATGATTTTCTTACCTTTGTATTTTTAGGTAATGCATAAATTACAACACTACATTACTATATTACGTAAATGCTATGCTAAATGCTAATGATTTTATGTGGTTTTGAATATTTTCTTTATATTTTGTTTGTAAAGTGCACCTACAGAGCACGATTATAAGTTTATATTTGAATTCTCATACTTTGGTTGGGTGGGAGCGGTGTCGTGTAAGTGGGCTACGACCTTAAGCCTGGTGTCATTAATTTAATATAAATAATTAATTTCATTTTATTACTTTTAATCCCAATAAAGGTCGCTGCATACGTAAAGTGGACGGGACATAGATATACAATATACGTGCGAGCCCCGTTCCCGTCCCGTCCGTACCTCTGTGGCGTATGCACCATCGTTTATATTTTCTATAAAACTATGTGTCTAAAATTTCACGTCCCGTCCCGTACGGGGTAAAAATACGTTACGTACGACCTTAGTGTTAATTGAAATAATTAATACAAGTACCTACATTAACTAGTACGAAATTAGTTACTCCCATCAACAAATGTATCTCACAAATAGGTAGTAAATTACTATAATAGATACATTTTGTATGATCTTCATAGTAGTTTAATGATCAAGATACTCATACATATCAAGATACATTACAAGATACCTTCAATTACAATGCGTATTATTTGCTCTTCATTGTTATTTTATGCTAATCAAATCAAAATAATTATAATAACGCCCGAAAGTTATAGTAGGTACTAGGTATTCGAACGGACTTTCTTGCTACCGGCGCAATCACATTAAGCCATACATGTTTCTTTGGAGATTTCTATCTTATTAACCTCGCTAAAAACTAGGTGCAATATACCAATCCTTCTCAATTTGAACGGTGTATTAAAGAATAACTTAGAAAGCATTAGAGCAGAGTGCACAACTCTACTCCAGTGCGGATTGGTGGCTATAAAGGCAAAATATTTGTAAAATAATTCCAAATGATTTATAAATAATCTCGTAATTCTGCAATTTCACAGGTAAAATTCTAAAGTAATTCCGCAATGATATTTCATTTACATAATATTAATTTAAGCAGGAATGGTTTCGCATAACATCATCCATATCAAATTAAATTATATGGATTTTTATACTCGTAATGTGATTACCTATGAGAGATCATGGATATACAGTAGGTACTGTCACCCATAACTTTTAGCAAGTGTCACTTAATATAAAATATATTATAATACGTAGGTACTATTCATAGATTTAGCCAAGTACCTATTTAAATTTCACTTGATCAAATACAAAGCAAGCTAGCTAGTAATATTATACCAATATGCATATTTTTATTTAGAACATTGATATAATATTACCTTTCATATAACTGGAAACCAACACCCGAAAATTATAGAAATACTAATCTAATTCTAAGTCCCTTAACGGTTTATAATCATCAATAAGCTAAAGATATAATGACTATAAAAAAATATAATTACTAGGTAAGGCATGGTATACCTAATTACTACTAAATATTCTCTACCTACCGGTAGTATGATATTATAATTAAATATAGGTGTAATACGCTATTAGCTATAAATCCAGTACGAAATTATAATTTTGGTAAAACGTACTAAAATAACAACTATATGTTATTATATGATAGTATAATCAAATATGCAGAGACAAAGCACACATAAGGTCACCAGGAGAGGGGCCTTAGGGACCCCATCTCCCGCCAATAATTGAAATCCTGGATCCGCCCTTGTATTCTGATTTAAGCAAGTAGGAAGTACCTGAAATCTCTAAAAATAATAAGCTAATTTTAACACTTGGTTAAACATGCATAATACTCTTTTTGTAGCCATCGTAATAAAATCGAATAATTAATCAATACAATAAAGATTACGCATTATCGTACATAGTTTTCACTCATGTGGAGCTATTATCTCATACCTTTGAGTCAAAGGATGTTCAAGGATTTCCATACCGCATAGTTTAAAAGGGCTACGACAAAATATTTATCTATCTAAGACATATTTTTTATCACACCTTCTAACTAGAACTTCAATATTTTTATACATTGCAATGATAACGATAATTATAATATGAATTTTCTAAAACTTGTAAACTTTTATTAAAGATCCGAGCAGCGATAAATCATAGCAAAGTTTAAATAATATGTTAGGAATGTTACTCATGTTACTAACAAGCGTTAATACTTAATAGTATTCGGTCGAAAATTGTATTTTAATGATAATAAGAAAGATAACTTCATGAGTACACTTCATATAAGCCGCAAATTATAATAGACGGTATTAATTTGATAATATTGTACTACATTACCAACTAATGTTTTCACGTTAGCTTGTAGTGACATGAAATAGTAAGACATTATAAAAACAAAATAAATTAAATATAATTAACAGATTACGTTTAATCTATATTTATAAAACTAGCTGTTGCCCGCAGCTTCGCACGCCTAAATTATGCTTTATCTTATTTGTACCGCTTACAGAAGAAAATTGAAAAAAGGTGAATTTATAATGAAGTATTATATTAAGTATATTTAGAAATTTACCTACGATACAATCACAAATCATTCCACCGGGAGCTGGTTTTGAAAAATAAACAATATTCATGTCAATTTCTTTTTTTTCGTTTTCACTAAATATTTGACGGTTTTCATTTGTTTTAACGGTGGTCATTTGTTTAGACCGTTGTAATTTTTTACGATTGTATTTTTTTACGATTGTAAATTTTTTACGATTTTCAATAATTGTTTTGACGGTCGTCTTTTGTTTTGATAGTTGGCAATTGTTTTGACGTTGTCATCATCGGTTGTCATTTGTTTAGACAGCTGTAATTTCATTTGTTCTAATTTTATTTTAACTTTGTTATTTTTTTTCGATTTTATAGTCATTCTGCTATTTTGGCCGAGACAAACCCAATATATCAAATAACAGAAAATATTTGGCAAAACAACGTTTGCCGAGACAGAAAAAAGTAGTGTACGTAATCAAACATGATATTAAAATTATAATTAACACTAACGTACCTATAATAACAGGAAATTGCGTAAAGTGAAACAGTAGTAAATTTAATCGTTAGCCTGATATTAAACGGGTTATTTTATAAGTTTAAATATTTTTCAAACATTTAATTTGTTTCCTAACTATACATACTCGTAGTTAGTTACTTTCTATATATAGTAACTATACAGTTACTTTCGTCTAATCTAGGTAATGCAGCACCTTTGTACAAATTTTCTATTATTAAGTCTCACATACTGTATTTGTGTACAAAAATTGTTAAATAAAATAAATAAATAATGTGGCTTTTGTATCAAAACTCTAAGGTCGGTTAAGCTCCTTCAGCGTCAATAAAAGTGATAACTCCAGATTGAAAACCAAACGATAAACGTTTTTTTTTATTGTACGTATATAACAGGACCCGTTCAGACATCATACTTGCTTAAATAGAAGCAAATTAAAGGCTAAGCCATATGTGTTAATTAATTGAGGAATGTGGTTTTTTGACGATACATCTATGTACTTAGACCTCACAATCAATTCAATGTTACAAAATATGACAATAACTTGTAAGTAAAGGTCATTGATGATAATACATAATTCACATTCGCAATGTAGGAGCGTTTTTATTAAAAAAAAATAACTAATTAATCTTCGTGTTATTGTTCGATACGATTAGAAGCATTTTTCGACATGAAAATTTGTATTTTTAATTTGTTCAGTATTTTATAATACATAGTCGATAGTTTATTTAAAATATTACATTTTAAAACTCTCAAAAGACAATTCAGAAAATTTAATTTTAAAATACGCGCGTTAGTTTTTGTACCTATTTGATTAATTACACTTCAATTTCATTAATTACACTAAATTATGAAAAACCTAATACCTTACGAGTACTTTATCTTATTTTGTAATGCTCTTACAGGCAACTTAATATGTCTGTAATTATAGTCAAAAACAAATCCGTTCAATAACTTTTTTCGCCTCTCAGTGTCAACCGATTTTTCTTTTTTGTTCGTTTTGAAAAATGTGAAAATTAAGATACCACGAAGATGAATAATTTCAAGCATTTACGATTAACTTATAATTTGGTATAGTCACTAGTTCTCTTGCTATGGCTATAACCATTGCTACAGCAAAACTGGGCAGCTAAAGATGGCGACAGCTTGAGATGGCAATTTTACAGTGACGTGACACTAAGTAGGTAGTTTTCCCGGTATCCATTCTTAAAATTATAAAGTATATACACGACAGTAAAATCGATAAACATAACTAACTTAAACTATAACGGACTGCACATCACTATTACCAACAAAGAAAGAAGATAATTCGATAAAAAAAAATACTGCACTCCGCCTTCCAATAAAGTTTAAAATCATCATGAATTGTCATCTCGAGCTATCGTCTACAATAGCTAGTTTATTTAATTACATGTTAAAAATATGAATATAAAGATCTTTTTAATCAATCCAAACAAATTACCTAATTCATTGAAAAACCACATTAAATACCTATGTGCTAATTTTTTACCGAACATTCAATTTTATCCTTATTCATAAATATCTTATCTATCTTAAATATACAAAGAGGCACAATATTACTCAATGCATTAACAAATATTGCTTAATAATTTTACTATTGACTTAAGATATAAATTTTTCAATTATATACATAATTGTACATAAAATAACTTAAATCTACACTGCAAATAAATAGATATATGACAAAAGTATAGTAAATAATAACATACCTATTTTTAATTGGCAAATTAAGTATAACATTTTATCTTCTTCCCAGTATTTTTGTGGTATTTTGGATGAGATTATAATATACTATAGTATAAGTATTATAGGGTAAGCAGTAACAATGTTGGCCCAATAACAATAAACAATTTTGTTGGCCAAAACAATAAATTGGCCCTTTGATTTAAAATCCATTTATTAAAAGTAGTATTAGTTTACGAGGCATGAAAAAATATTCTTATTTTTCTGTGCTAATAATATTCTCAAACGTAATTGGCAGTTTTTAAAATTATCAGGTAGTAAAACTAATATAAAATACTTATGCGGCAACTGCAACGAGAGTTGTTTTGTTACGAAATTCGTAAGAATTAAGCATTTTGTAATGATATTTAATATTTTCTTTTTATTTAAATTGTGTTATTCCTATTTTTATGTGTTGATAAACATTGTGTTTTGGTTAATATGTCATAATTGGTGGGAAAACATTCAACAAAATGTAAAAATATCAATCTTTATACACCAAGGGCCAATAATTACAATTATTTGACTTTACTTTTACTTTTGACTTCTATTTCAAGTTTATTGCATTAAAGTTGTCTATGAAATAAAATATGATTATAGTTATAATCAATTTAAATTACCAACTTCCCAATTAACAACTTAACATTAAATATTTCATAATTAGGAACCTTATTTTGTAACAAGAAATTGTCAAACTTGATGATCACCTTAAAGTGTCAATCACTGTACTACTTACCCTACTATTGCCGGGAATTTTTTCGGACTCCTAAATCGAAAAATGGCCTTGACAGACCCATATTATTTTTAAAAGACCTTTTCAACTATACCCACACTATGGGGTACACAAGGAAAAATTGTATCCCCATTTAACCAGTAGGGGAGGTACCTACCCTGAAAAATATATTTTTCAAGATTTTATTCAACCATTTTGTTAAATTATAAATATGTATATATCCATGCCGAATAACAACATTCTATTCCATTTTTACTAGCACAAATTAGACACAGTTTCTTACAATATCTCGTTATTGACTGTTTATTAACGTAACATTTTATTGTATTGAACGTTTTAACTTTTTTACTTTACAATAACTACAATAGAAAATGCTTTATTGCACACATATTGCACATTCACAGAAATATTATGCATATTTTTTTCAAAGTTACTTAACTGAACTGAAAATTTCAAACTATACTTATCTGTGTTAATATGAAATACATTTAAATACCATAAGAAGGCACATAATTTTATACATTAACAGATATTGCTTTTGTCTTTATTTTAAGAGGCACATTACAATATTATAAGATGATATTTGTACTTTTATAATAAATTTCCTGTTTTCAAAATCATAAATGCAATATAGAAACCATTTCTAATCAATTCATACAGAAATATTTATATAATCATAGCAGACAATATTAAAATTTGTAAATTATTTCCATAGGGGCTGCCTGAATTTGTCCAAGTTTAGAGAGCATCCTGAAGTTTCTGGATGGGATTTGTGTCAATGGAAGCCCGAAAATTGAGATAGTTTCACCATGCCATTTGGGTCAGTGGAAGCCCGATATTGAGTATGCCATTTGGGTCAATGGAAGCCCAATATTGAGAAAACTTATCAAAGGAAATGTGATCGTTATAAGTTAACTTTTAATCACAAGCAGCACTGTAAATTTCAAGGTAACCAACACTGCAATTATTATGAGTGTTTGGGAACTATAATGTATAATGTTATATATATAAAGGGTACAAAACCAAAACATCTAGCGGGTACGGGGCAATAGGCTAGATAAAAAATAAGAAAAAATAAGAAAAAAATCTAAGTCACTAGGTGTGGTAAAAATAAGAGCATTTTTGAAAATGTTATTATAAAAATCTACATCATAGTCCACTTGTTCAGATACTGTGTTCCCAACAACAATTAAATTGCCAGATTACTTAAAACAAAAAGTTTTATTGCATTGCCCCATACCCTTTGAGATTTTGATAAAATTGAGATTTTGATTAACTTACAAACATCTTATGTGAATATTTTTTTAATTAGGTCTGGGATTTTTTCATATTTCTGAACACATATCTTAGCACAGCACTATATGCATCAATGTGTGACTTATTGATGACCTATCTTTACAGTAGTCTGCAGATTTAATTAAACACAATTCCTCCTAGTGTACTAAAATTATAGCACAACTGAGAATAAAAACAATAATTCAATGGTTACTTTTTCTTTGTTTGTTGTCGAACTATACATAAAATATATTGTAATAAATAAGCTATTAATTAACTGAGGTTAAAAACTTACTAATTATCACCCCAGGGAAATTAAATATACAATGTTCATTGGAAGAAATAAAAATCTAGTTTATCTAGATAAATAATTACAATCTTGACATTATATAACACTGTATCAAATAAATATAATTATTATGCAGATTAATGTAGCAAGATATGTAATGCAAAAATTTCTGCAAAAATATATAAATTACTTAATTTGCTATGAGAAGCTTACAATAATTTATTAATTTGGCAGTAATTAATTATGAATAGGGACCGGATTATATGCATTTGCATATTTAAGCCAACCTCAGCAGGAATTACATATTTTACTTAAGATTTAGTTACGATGCATATTATCGTGTCAAATTGATAGTTTTATTAATGAGATGGCAAAACTTTTCCCAGAAACTATATTTGCTAACGTAGCAACAAAGTTCAACAACAAAGTAGCAACAAAATTCTGCCCAGTTACCTCAGTGGATGTAGGCGATGCCTTTCCACTTTTAAATATAATTTGAATGATCGAAAACATAATCTTACTACTGAATATTTGAAACAATACATTTACGTTTACAGAAACATTAATTTTTTTAATGTATCTATTAGGTTTTTCTAAAATAAGTAATTAATAAATATATGTAATATAATGCTGTTACTTCATAAAGTATCATCTATCAATAAATAAATTAACTAATTGTATGCTGATTTTGTAACTTTTCTTTTTTTGGGTTCCTAAAATTCATCATTTAATTTTGCATATTTTCCATATTATTGTGCATATTTCAAGCATTTTTCAGGCATATAACAAACTTTTTATGTTGCATATAATCCATTCCTTAGTTATGAATAATGAACAAAAATCATAGAGTTCACATGTTACATTTAATGAATGGTTATGTTATCACAGATCAAGTATTAAATAAAAATTGACTATTACATGTTAAAGTAATGGTTCAATACTGCAAAGCTAATAAAAAGTTCTCAATTTTTAGCTGTCACAAAATTTCATACCTAACTACAATATTTACATTACAAAGTTCATCAAGTTCACAATAATGAAATCTTTTTAATAATGTTAATAATAAAAACCTTACAATATACCATCAATGACAGCATATTTATTGTAAGAACCCAATCCGTTTAACATGTAGTAACCAAATAAAATAATAACTTGACCACATATCACTGCCACATTTTAAACTGTATCTACCTTTGCATTCGCTTCATTCAGGGAAAGATGTGTTGTCGGCTTACGCTTAAATGTAACATACGTGTATAAAAGACTTGCCAATACACTTATATTTAAGCCTACAAAATTGAGCCATGAATAAACATAATCACCACCAATGATCATTCCTAAATAAGTTACTAAGATATTTTTGAGGCATCCAATAATAGTGGTTGTTAAGGCACTGTTGTACTGCGTACATAACATTACACTGTATGAAAGCACAAAGCCCATCACACAAGACATGAGAAACTGAATCAGAAACAGAGTATCATCCCAATGAGGATACTCTGCAGAGCGCTCCAAGTCCCCCATTTGCCAGGCCACCAATGCTGCTGGAACTACCATAAATAAGGCATTATAATACATAAGACCATACTTGCCGAGCTCTTTTGAATCAAGTTTCTTTTTCATGTACACTCCATTTGCAGCTGTAAAGGCATCATTGAGCAGCACCAGGGTGTAGCCGGGCCAGGAAAATGTGACGTCATCAGCAGCTGCAAGCAGGGCTCCACCAACCATTGCCATGACGCTGGCTTGCACAGGCCATGAAGCAACAATTCCAAGTACAAATCTCTCCAGAATCATTGTCATGAGGATGCTGAAGCGTCGTAGAGCTGTAAACATGGGTAAACTCAGCTCCTTCGTTCCACCGAGACCTGTCGCCATGTTTCCCAAGTAGATCACAGGTAGAGGCCATATACGACGTGCTACATTACTGTCTAATGCAGGAAACTGCACTATCCTCATGTAACGACCGCTCCATAACACAAAAATGGTCGCCACCATCTGGCCTAGACCTAAAACTTGATATGACGGAAAGGCATAGGTAGTCAGAACAGTTTTATTCACAACAGTTATCATAAAAGACGCAAGGGCGTAGAATGCAGCGCTTAAAATCTTCTTTACTAATAGTGCTCTATCGGCATCAGCCTCCGATTGTTTGTTGAGGAAAGTCATCGCGAATTTTTTAAACGAATTTATACACTACACTGACATGTTTATTCGCGAGTCCATACAAAAACTTACTGTTCAGTGTTCAAGTTTGAACACTGTTTTCGTCACGAACTAGTTAATTCCATGGTCAGTGATGAGTTTTTTTCAAGAGAAGATAAATACAATAATACGAAAAAAACCTTGGTTAAACGGCATAAATGCCAACGTATAACCAATTGATATGATTTGATTGCTTTGTGGATTGAATTGATTTGATTTACAATTTTACATCACATCAATGTCAAAGTAGACAGATCAGATGAGTTGATTGACAGATGTTTTCGCACAGATGATACAATAATCATAGATAAAAATAGAAGGTATTCTTTAATTATTCACTTTATAGTCTGTAGATTTATTTTTTGTGTTGCCATACTAACGATTTTTCTACGTGAAACGTGTATACGTGAAAGAAAAAGGAAAAAAGGTTCTGAAGCCCCAGCCGGGCAGCCAGAACATTTCGAGTTCTTTTTTGACTGATACAAGCAAGAAGGTGGTAGACAGTGTAGGAGTTTTAATTGTGTGGGGTGTTGTGCTGGCAGGCAACACATGCACATAACATGTCAGGTGTTTAGAATATTAATATATTCAAATAGTGTCACAATAGAATGTGTTCTATTATGACAAAAAGACTTCTATCTGAGACACGAACCGGTGTAGACATATTTGTAATGTCATAATAAATAATATTATTATAAAGTGTAATTATACAGTATTCACAATATAGAATATCATGAAGTGAGTGTGTTTTGAATAGCCCCTCTCCTCCAAAGTCCAGACATATCAAAAAGAACCCTCCAACAGGTTATGGGCCCAGAATATTAAAAGATTAAAATTTATTGAAAAACCAGTGATTTACATAGCCTACATTATAACCTTGGATACCAGTTGTTTATATACAAATAAGCATAGCAACCAGTGATGGATACTTAGAAGATAATGAAGTAATTAATGGGCTTCGTGAAGATGAAGTCAGAGAAGTTCGAGAAGGTGATATTGGATGAAATAATAGTAATGGAGTTAATGTAATTCGAGAAGGTGATATTGGAGGAAATGATAGAAATGGAATTAATGAAGTTCGAGAAGATGTTGGTATAAGGCGGAATAATATAGGAAGAAATTATAGAAATGGAATTAATGAAGTTCGAGAAGATGTTTGTATGAGGAGAAATAATAGAGGAAGAAATGAAAATCGAGAAGAAAGAGAAAGAATTGTAGATATTCAAGAAACAGATATATTTGGTGAAACAAATGAAGATGAAACAATTGACAGCGGAACAAATGAAAATGAAATAAATTCCAATGAATCAAATGAAAATGGAACAAATAATAGCAGATTAACAAATGAAAATCCGATGGAGAATTTTCTTTATTGACATTCGAGGAAGCAATGAATTCAAAAGACAAGGAAAACTGGTCAATAGCTACAGAAATTTAATATGAACAATGTGAGAGATTGCAGCTAACCGAGTATTTTGGTGGAGCAACATCCATCAGTCAAGGTAGATAAGAAAATTATTTCAAAAGTGAACTTAATGTGTTTCGGGGGAAATGGGTTGTTTTTTTCTGATATTATATAAGTTTTATAGGGGAATTTAAATGTTGTTTACAACAATAAATATAACTAAAAAGAGACAAGGATAATTCAATAATTAAGGGGGTGTTGATAATTTCAATAAATAAACAATTAAGGGGGTGAAGTAAGTGAATGTAATTGTTCATTGATTGAACATCATAAAAACAATAGTCACAAGAAGTCAATAGTATTTGATAGAAAGTATAATTACACGAGTTTTAAAATCCTTTTATGTCTCTTTTATAGTTTTGTTTTATTGTTGTTTTAATAATTATTTGGAATTTTGTTTTTAGTATTTATAATAAAATAATCTCTGTTGATATTTGGATATAAGTGAAAAGAAAATTTGGGAAGTGAAAGATTGTAAGGGATAGTGAAAGGTTGTATGTGTTCTTCAAAATTTAGTAGTTTATGAGTGTTGAGTTTGACTGGTTGAGTGTGAATGGCAATGGTGGATGGAATTGATGTTTTGTTTATTTATTTAATTTGAAGTTGACTTATTATTGAGGAGTTGTAGTAGTAGGTTTTAAGTGAACTTTAGAGTTCATGCTATGAGTTGTCGAGAAGGAGTTTAAGGAGATTTAAATAAACTTATAGAAGTTTATGCTGTGAGTTGTCGAGAAGGAGTTTGAGGTATTTGAATAAACTTATGGAAGTTTATGCTGTGAGTTGTCGAGAAGGAGTTTGAGGTATTTGAATAAACTTATGGAAGTTTATGATGTGAGTTGTCGAGAAGGAGTTTGAGGTATTTAAATAAACTTATAGAAGTTTATGTAGTGAGCAGTCGAGAAGGAGTTTAAGATTATTATAAGATATTTGTATGTATAGAGTGGTCGAGAAGGAGATAATTTTAAATAAACTTTTGTTTTATGTATGGAGTCGAGAAGGAGTTTAAGATGATTATAGTTATTGATGTTTTATGTGGCGAGTCAAGAAGCTAAGGTTCTTGACGTTATATAGTTGAATGAAAGTACATGTTTGGTCGAGTATGAGTTGGACAAGTGAGAAAGGGATTTATAGAAGTAACATTAAAGTTGGTATTCAGTTTGAAAGGTTGAATTGATAGTTGTTGGTTGAATTGAAATGGAGTTAGGTGGAAGTAATTGAATGTAAGTGGTTGTGAGATTTGAATGTATAATTAGGCATGTATGGAAGGTAATGTTAATTTATGAAAGTTAGGTTAGTGAGTTGTGTGGTTTTGGTATAATGTATTAAATTATATACAGGGGTTAAATATGTGCAAGTGTTGAGGGGGTGTGTAGGAGTTTTAATTGTGTGGGGTGTTGTGCTGGCAGGCAACACATGCACATAACATGTCAGGTGTTTAGAATATTAATATATTCAAATAGTGTCACAATAGAATGTGTTCTATTATGACAAAAAGACTTCTATCTGAGACACGAACCGGTGTAGACATATTTGTAATGTCATAATAAATAATATTATTATAAAGTGTAATTATACAGTATTCACAATATAGAATATCATGAAGTGAGTGTGTTTTGAATAGCCCCTCTCCTCCAAAGTCCAGACATATCAAAAAGAACCCTCCAACAGGCAGGCTTCACGGAAAGATAGTAATATACCTAATCGTGTTCCGGCTGGGGCTTGAGAGCCAATTCTTTCTTACTTTCTTTCTTTTTCTAGTTTTCTAATTTCGCCTATTTTTGTATTTACACTGAAGATGTAAATAATCAATATAAATAATAATAATAAATTTAAATAATAATAAGGCAATATAAATAAATTTAGACCCTGTTTGATGGAAATTAGTCTTTAATTAGTTTCTATCACAAAATTAAATTTATTACAAATCTATTACAGATACATTTTTTTGAAGTTATACTTCTTTTGGCGCGATGGTGAAAAATGATGAGAGTGAATTTCTACGATGCGCGCGCACACCGACACCTAAATTCTACAACGTGAAGTTAGCTAAATTCTGTATTTTTTCTGTATGCAAAAAAGTTTTCACAGTATTTACCTCATTACAAACGATTTTATAATCGATTGAATTGATTCATAATAATCGATTGATGGAATATAATAATATATTTTATGTATTATTTGTTAATTATAATTATAATATTAATTTATTTCTTACATGTTTTCGTATTCCATACATATTAAAACTATGTAATATATTTAGAATTACCATTCAATCGTTACGCTAATTTTATTAAATTACATTTCGAATATTTTGACATCGATTAATCGATTGACAACAAAGATGATGTAATCCCTAATAATGTCATTTTGGTAACCATAGTATTTATAAATAACACCACTGTACTGTCATATTTGTCATCGATCTTTCATGTTTCTACGCGTGGTTTTTTGTATTTTTCTATTAAATATTTTCAGCGTACCTGTTTGGAGTCCTATTTACTATTGAAACTCATCGACACGCACAGTTATTTTAATTTACTGTTGTATTCGATTTCGTACTTGTGTTTTGGTGAATGTGTTTTCGCAGTTTCGCTACAATTTCTGGCAAACCAATACTATATGAATATGGACTACTTAATCGCCTGTTTTGTGACTGACAAAGGTTCAGAATAAGTCCTGAACACTGGATAACGTACCCTATACATCTTTAGAAGATCAGTAGTTTGATGTGGCCATACTTACAATGAGTATGTTATGGTATCTTGATTGGGCAAGGTACCAACGAAATATAGCGCCTCCTGCACAACTAGACGAAATATTAATATAAATGATAACTAATAAAATCTCTTGAAATATGCAATAGCTTTTATTATACAACCTTTTTATGACATTCGTTTTGGGTAAAAACCATTTAAGTAGTAGATAGTATAATAGACACCCGCCAACTTAGTTTTAACCATTAAACTCGTAGATTCTATTGGCAAGTCACGTATTAATTTTGGGATTTTATTATAGAAATGTACACCAAGCCCTATGAAAGAGCGTTGCACTTTACTTTGGCGGAACGAAGGCGTAATTAATTGATACATTCTTTTTGTTTGGCGATTATTAATATCAAAATTTTGTTTATACGCGTTTATATTCTTCCTTATAAAAACTACATTATTAATTTATTAAGTTGGTTAACCTTAGCTGTGTGTTGTAATTTTTAGTTTGTACGATTCCCTAACATGAAATATTACATGTTTCTTCTGATGTATATAAATATTATTTACTAGGTTGATCCAAAAGTAACGATAGTAAAAATGATACACGTTCAAATAAAATAATGTATTATTTTACAGTCTCCTAACTAATCAGTTCACATTCTCGGTAGTTATATTAAAATTACAACAAATTGAATTGCTTTAAATTGGGTTGGCATACGAATGATCCAAACGCACGCCTAATGATAAATAATCACTATCGGACGAACATGAATCATCAAAACTGCTCTCAGATTCCGTATCACACTCGTCTTTCAATTCTATAATAAATTTATCAATTTCCGCGTCTAAGCTTCCATCCATTTTACAAAACTTATCCTCAATATGTCGCACATGTTTTATACGCAGTCGGGTTTTTTGTATTTTTTAATTTTTTTGTGTGTAATAGACCTATTCAGTTGGAAAAAATATTAGAACACGATTTCGTGAGCCATGACCACGTTTTATGCTATAATATGTACCTACGTTTGCCCAAAATTCTTCTGTACATATTTTCATTGAGCGACTCAGTTTCTTTTGTTTTTTGTATTTATCACACTATTTTCTATTTTAATTTTCAATATTATATTACATTGGTAGAAAATGCAAAAAATCGGGAGAAACGGTCGCTAAAACGGGATATCGGGAGACGATAACCAAAATCAGTAGATCTCCCGATAAATCGGGAACTTTTGCAACACTCGTCACTTGACAGCAAGTAACGCTAATCTAATGGGAAGCTTGTCAGAGGTAAAATAAGTTGAATCCTAAAAAAATTTTTTTTTTTAAACGCTTTTATTTCAATAATGTTTAGTTTATAAAATTAGCTACAAGTTGTGAAAATTTCAAGTCTCTACGTAAAATAGAACATAGAGAATTATGCGTCTAAAGTCTGAAAATCGTTTTTTTTAATTTAATTTTTTTTTTTTTTTTTTTAATTTTCGTGTATTGTCATCGGAAATACACATGTCTGCCAAATTTCATCAATTTTCATTAAAGGGAAGTCATTCAAATTAACGTTACAAGATTTGATCCTTTGATGCTTTGATGCTCCGAAGTGAAGCTAAATAAAAGCGTTTAATAACTGTGAACGGACTGTAGTAGTAAAAAGTAATCGATACTTGTCTTTGGCACTAGGAGCACATTCTTTTTCTCTCCTTAATCTGTATTAAAGTTTAATGCCTGTCGGAAAATAAATTATTCTTCAACTGAACTGAATAAAATCTTTCATTCCCTCCCCCCCACAAAAACTGGTTTTACAGCATGGTATCGTAATAGTTCTCGTAATAGAACATAGATGGTGTTTTTACAATTGTAAAAACAGAAAAAAAAGATTTACAATTGATTTGTTTTTGCAATTGTAAAAACACCATCTATGTTCTATTACGAGAACTATTACGATACGTAGCAAAGTAATATTAGAATATACTATAAAATTAATCACAGTTGGCGCTTAACACATATAGTTTGGCTATAGAGATTCGTAAATTAAATTATTTCAAAATATTATTTCATTTTTATTTTTAGTATTGCTGTTTTTGAATATTGTATTTTGAACAATGTTTTTTTAATATTGTTTTTTGATTTTTTTTTCATGTCAAAGAAGTATAACTTCTCACGCGCGTACAAAAGTACACGCACCCTTTTTTTTTATTATTATTAATAATAATAATAATAATAATAATCCTTTATTTCAGACTGATCCATAGGTATTTTGTTAGTAGGTATATCTTACAAACTAGTGTTAATAGACATAAAATCAGTGCAATTTTTAATAATCAAAATTATCATTCAAATAAAATAATTACCAAGTTAAAATAAAATCAAAAATTCATTGCAATTAGATTCAAAATTAATAATAAATTAATAATAATAATTAATTATTAATTCTCTAGGCCTCCTCAAGAGGAGAGACTCGTTCCCAGTGGCCAGTGCATTCCTAAGCATATTCAAGCAAAATTGTGATACGACACATATTCATCTAAGAATGGTTCAACATTCTTTCATGAGGCTCGATGTACATTTTTACAATGAATTACCGAAGTCAATACGTGATCTATTCCAATGCTAAACTGCTAAAGCTATACGTAAGCTATTATGCTCAGCTTGTAGACAAAGGATACTGAGCATAATACACGCTTATAAAATGTTTTGTTTCTTTCACTCTTATGAAAAACGAAAAAGATAAAACATAGGTGCAATAGCTAAAATAGGTTTGTCAAGCATTTATGAATAAGGCCGTAAATGTATATATTAATGACAACAACTTAAGTTTAAATTAACTGGGTAATATTTATTGAATGAATTCGATTAAAAAAAACTTGGTGTTTATATAATGGGTGGAGAGAATATTATGTACTAGATGATTCTGTGGTAAATTAATTTTATGATATGGCAACGCATAATTCAAATAGGTATAAGAGAAATCAACAAAATCGAAATTTGAAATCTTTTGTTTATTTACCACTTAACTTTATTAACTTATTGAATTGTAATTTTGTACATTGTTGAAAATATTATTATTGCTAAAACTGCATCAGACATCTGTTAAAATCAATGATATTGTTTATTGGTATTTAGTACAAAATAATATGTAAATAAATATAAACGAATAGTTGAATTACAAACACTTTTTAGGGTTCCGTTTCTCAAAAGGAAAAAAAAAACAGAATCCTTACAGGATCACTTCGTATTCCGTCCGCATGTCAAGACTCAAGACCCATTTTCTCAGTAACGCGGAGGTATCAAGTTGAATTTAATCCAATATATACTCAGGTCTACTTTGTGTGCGAGTCTAACACACACTATAACGGTTTTTTATAGGTACCTACTCCATCTGTTTTTCACTCTCTGCAGCTTTTGCTGCCCGAAATGTTAAAAAAAATAGGAAATAAAAAAAAAAAGGGTGCGTGTACTTTTGTACGCGCGTGAGAAGTTATACTTCTTTGACATGAAAAAAAAATCAAAAAACAATATTAAAAAAACATTGTTCAAAATACAATATTCAAAAACAGCAATACTAAAAATAAAAATGAAATAATATTTTGAAATAATTTAATTTACGAATCTCTATAGCCAAACTATATGTGTTAAGCGCCAACTGTGATTAATTTTATAGTATATTCTAATATTACTTTGCTACGTATCGTAATAGTTCTCGTAATAGAACATAGATGGTGTTTTTACAATTGCAAAAACAAATCAATTGTAAATCTTTTTTTTCTGTTTTTACAATTGTAAAAACACCATCTATGTTCTATTACGAGAACTATTACGATACCATGCTGTAAAACCAGTTTTTGTGGGGGGGAGGGAATGAAAGATTTTATTCAGTTCAGTTGAAGAATAATTTATTTTCCGACAGGCATTAAACTTTAATACAGATTAAGGAGAGAAAAAGAATGTGCTCCTAGTGCCAAAGACAAGTATCGATTACTTTTTACTACTACAGTCCGTTCACAGTTATTAAACGCTTTTATTTAGCTTCACTTCGGAGCATCAAAGCATCAAAGGATCAAATCTTGTAACGTTAATTTGAATGACTTCCCTTTAATGAAAATTGATGAAATTTGGCAGACATGTGTATTTCCGATGACAATACACGAAAATTAAAAAAAAAAAAAAAAAAATTAAATTAAAAAAAACGATTTTCAGACTTTAGACGCATAATTCTCTATGTTCTATTTTACGTAGAGACTTGAAATTTTCACAACTTGTAGCTAATTTTATAAACTAAACATTATTGAAATAAAAGCGTTTAAAAAAAAAAATTTTTTTAGGATTCAACTTATTTTACCTCTGACAAGCTTCCCATTAGATTAGCGTTACTTGCTGTCAAGTGACGAGTGTTGCAAAAGTTCCCGATTTATCGGGAGATCTACTGATTTTGGTTATCGTCTCCCGATATCCCGTTTTAGCGACCGTTTCTCCCGATTTTTTGCATTTTCTACCAATGTAATATAATATTGAAAATTAAAATAGAAAATAGTGTGATAAATACAAAAAACAAAAGAAACTGAGTCGCTCAATGAAAATATGTACAGAAGAATTTTGGGCAAACGTAGGTACATATTATAGCATAAAACGTGGTCATGGCTCACGAAATCGTGTTCTAATATTTTTTCCAACTGAATAGGTCTATTACACACAAAAAAATTAAAAAATACAAAAAACCCGACTGCGTATAAAACATGTGCGACATATTGAGGATAAGTTTTGTAAAATGGATGGAAGCTTAGACGCGGAAATTGATAAATTTATTATAGAATTGAAAGACGAGTGTGATACGGAATCTGAGAGCAGTTTTGATGATTCATGTTCGTCCGATAGTGATTATTTATCATTAGGCGTGCGTTTGGATCATTCGTATGCCAACCCAATTTAAAGCAATTCAATTTGTTGTAATTTTAATATAACTACCGAGAATGTGAACTGATTAGTTAGGAGACTGTAAAATAATACATTATTTTATTTGAACGTGTATCATTTTTACTATCGTTACTTTTGGATCAACCTAGTAAATAATATTTATATACATCAGAAGAAACATGTAATATTTCATGTTAGGGAATCGTACAAACTAAAAATTACAACACACAGCTAAGGTTAACCAACTTAATAAATTAATAATGTAGTTTTTATAAGGAAGAATATAAACGCGTATAAACAAAATTTTGATATTAATAATCGCCAAACAAAAAGAATGTATCAATTAATTACGCCTTCGTTCCGCCAAAGTAAAGTGCAACGCTCTTTCATAGGGCTTGGTGTACATTTCTATAATAAAATCCCAAAATTAATACGTGACTTGCCAATAGAATCTACGAGTTTAATGGTTAAAACTAAGTTGGCGGGTGTCTATTATACTATCTACTACTTAAATGGTTTTTACCCAAAACGAATGTCATAAAAAGGTTGTATAATAAAAGCTATTGCATATTTCAAGAGATTTTATTAGTTATCATTTATATTAATATTTCGTCTAGTTGTGCAGGAGGCGCTATATTTCGTTGGTACCTTGCCCAATCAAGATACCATAACATACTCATTGTAAGTATGGCCACATCAAACTACTGATCTTCTAAAGATGTATAGGGTACGTTATCCAGTGTTCAGGACTTATTCTGAACCTTTGTCAGTCACAAAACAGGCGATTAAGTAGTCCATATTCATATAGTATTGGTTTGCCAGAAATTGTAGCGAAACTGCGAAAACACATTCACCAAAACACAAGTACGAAATCGAATACAACAGTAAATTAAAATAACTGTGCGTGTCGATGAGTTTCAATAGTAAATAGGACTCCAAACAGGTACGCTGAAAATATTTAATAGAAAAATACAAAAAACCACGCGTAGAAACATGAAAGATCGATGACAAATATGACAGTACAGTGGTGTTATTTATAAATACTATGGTTACCAAAATGACATTATTAGGGATTACATCATCTTTGTTGTCAATCGATTAATCGATGTCAAAATATTCGAAATGTAATTTAATAAAATTAGCGTAACGATTGAATGGTAATTCTAAATATATTACATAGTTTTAATATGTATGGAATACGAAAACATGTAAGAAATAAATTAATATTATAATTATAATTAACAAATAATACATAAAATATATTATTATATTCCATCAATCGATTATTATGAATCAATTCAATCGATTATAAAATCGTTTGTAATGAGGTAAATACTGTGAAAACTTTTTTGCATACAGAAAAAATACAGAATTTAGCTAACTTCACGTTGTAGAATTTAGGTGTCGGTGTGCGCGCGCATCGTAGAAATTCACTCTCATCATTTTTCACCATCGCGCCAAAAGAAGTATAACTTCAATAAAAACTATGAAATAAAAGGTTTTCCTGTTTCGCAGCCTGCGGGTGGCATGGACAACACAAATTAAACATCACTTTATTACCCATGTACTACATTTATCTGTCACATAAATATCTACCCCGGCCGGGAATCGAACCCGGGACCCCTCGCTTCGCAGACAGGGTCGCTATCAACTAGGCTATAGGGTCGTAAGTATATGGTAATACTTAATTTATTTTAATCATAAATCCGATTTTTTTTTCAAAATTTACAGTTATTTAGGCTGTCATTCCAGCTCTTTTTGTACACGTGGATATATCGATCGAGTATCCGTAAATTCCACACGTTACGGTGTCAGGATCCGTAAAATGTTTTGTTTGTGGTAGTTTCATTGATTACCTTATTAATACCTTTTTCTTTACATTACTCCCTAACTCTAACTAGCTATAATCTATACTAATAATAAAGAGGAAAGATTTGATTGTTTGCATTGAATAGGCTCCGAAACTACCGAAGCGATTTGAAAAATTATTTCACTGTTGGGAAGCTACACTATCCCCGAGTAACATAGGCTATATTATATTTTCAAAAAAATTAGGGATCCTTAATAAAACTCCAATAATGTAACCCAAGGTGTAAAAAATAAAGAAAACCGAAGCAAAGCGAGGGTGGTTACTCGTACGTATATATAAAGAAATATCTGGAATAAGTTTTTACTGAGTTGCAAAAGCGTTTGTTAAAGTTGCACTTTAATCGCCCTTACCGTACCGAATCACGATTTTCTTTTGTGGGTTTTTCTTCCCCCATCGGATGTACCTACTTCTCTAAATGATATTATACCCCGTTACGTTAACGCGCGCCCCTATAATCTTCCTGCTACCACAGGCAGCTTTTGTAACAAAATTATCACGATGAATTTGGTCGTTCGGATGCCTTATCTAGTTTAACACTTTCTTTATTTTAATAACTTCGGTATTTTCTGGTGTTTTCCAGATTTTTTAGCTTTGTATACGAATAGTAGGAATAATAATATTACCTTTAAACTTTATTAGGGTGCTTTTCCACCATCCACCAATCATATTCATTGGTGGAAATCAATCAATTCATTGAATCATTCATATTCATTGGATTTCACATCTTCACAGCATAGCTGCATAGCACATCTCTGGTGGAAAAGCACCCTTAAAATGTATTCTAAGTAGCTACACCTGAGTATGTTTATAGATTTATTGATAAATCAGTCATCTGTTTTTCATCATATTTATTCGATTGAAACTTCTTACACAAAATCGATTGTATAAAATTGAATCGGAATAGCTTATTGACATCAGTAATTGAATGTGTCAAAGTTAAATAATAAATTGCATGGAGTATGTCTATAAATCAAACACTCAATTTAATGTATCAATAGTTTATTACATAAATTATAGCCAAGCTTACACTTTTATCGTTTTTATCTAAACCGATTTTAAAAATTTAAAACTGCCTAAGTTTTACTCTATAACGTCTGTATACTATCTGCAGGAGCGTTTAATAAAATCGTAACTGCATTAAGGGACTTCTTCAAACCACAAGAATATATCATATCAATCTTCTTCAAATTAGCTATACTATCAGTGTCTTTGCCTTACTACTTATAAACTCAATACAGATGTATAAGTCCCTGACGTGGCAAAAAAATATACGCTCCTGCAAACTCTATAATAAAAAAATCTTATAAATAAATCTAAGGTCATTCTAAGAATTACAGTTAATTAGGCTATGATTGGTGTTACTACGGTTCAACTAATCCATTGTCTTCAGTATAAACGATAAATTGTCCTACTTTACTTCAACTTGCGTAAGCAAATGTTAAGACTAAATATTTATTTAAGAATATGGCTCTAAATCTCGATGTATCACATGTGTTGTAATTTTTTTCTTCTCTCCACATCGGTCTTCAATGTGTTTTCTACATTAAAACAAAAGTCAACGAGATAATATGAGGCTAGTTTCATTATTTTTTCTTCATATATATACAAACAATACTAAAATAATTTATATTCATTCAACTTAAACATAATTGGCAAAAATTATATTGTCGATTTCCTTAAACTAGTCTCAATAAACAATTACAAAATACTAAGTCACAAGGCTGGCCGATGAGGAAAGGTGCAACTAGATTCGTGAAGGTAAATAACTTAATCCCTTTAAGAAAATTAAAACTTAAAATCGACTAAGAGAGGCATAATTATTGCTTTAGGCGTAATAATTATTATCGGAGACAATGTACAACATTTAATTTAGCATTAAGTATTTCCACACTACACAATTAAGATAAAAAGTATAAATCGGTAGCGAAAGAATAAGCTCTTGAATGAATCAACACCTACATTACATCACCAAAAAATTCAGCAAAATGTCAAAAACGTCGCAATAAACCTACACAAAAGACTAAGCGACTTATAATACTTCTTTTCTAAGTATATTCCCAAAGAACATTGACGTGGCACTACCCTAGACATTTAATTCAGATTACTGGACTTTAATACTTTTAAACTATCTTACACATTCTTCTATGTCCAATGTATCAAAAATCTTTTTTCAATTCATTCTAGCTAATTTTTAAAAAATAAAAAAGGTCATAAATAATGTGTTTGACCTCTCAATATACTTATACATATGATGTATACATAACATTATATATAGATATCCATTACTGCTAATGTGAAATGTGATCAAAATTGGTGTTTTAATATTGCTTTTCATTGTACAAATGAGTGCTAGTTTTACCTATGTATGATGTTGAACATTAATTAATTTGTTATATTACGATTCCAACTTAGCTTATCGTGAATTTTACTACGATACTGGTACTTACACATCGACTTTTGAATTGATACAAGTTACGACTAAAGGTCGTAGCTCACTTACACGACACCGCTCTCACCCAACCAAAGTATGAGAATTCAAATATAAACTTAAAATCGTGCTCTGTAGGTGCACTTTACAGTAACAACAAAAACTAGCAGCCAGCGCGCGGTAAGCGAGCTAACCGCAACCTTGCCACTCAATAGTTGTACCTACAGAGCACGATTTTAAGTCCATATTTGAATTCTCATACTTTGGTTGGGTGGGAGCGGTGTCGTGTAAGTGAGCTACGACCTTAAAACGGTTCGGGATTTTGGTAATGTATAAATTGTAAGATACCTGCATCATAGTAGATTTTTTTTGCTCTTAACTATTGATGTATGTTATTACAGGATTAAAAATGCAAATTATTCGAGTACAGTTTCAACAGAACTACATAATCAATAGTATTATACTTAAATACAAAATGATACGTACTATTATTTTTGAGACAATGGCACTAAAGACAATAAGTCGGTATTAATGTAACGAATCAAACTAAATATATATTTCAAAGCTCAAACACGGAAATAATTCGAATCAGGAAATGTGGACTATGAGCTACAAAATTACATATTTATTGGGTTTTACTAATACACGAATATAAAATTATTCAGTAGCTACCACTATTGAACTTCAATACTACAAACATACTTTTGCTTATTTCTATGCACGCTGTATAAAACTTATTTAATCATGGTGTATATTTATTAATAAACGTATAAAAACATTTCAGCCATTTTTCTTAGAAATAAATTGTGTATAAAAGTTTCTTATAAACAAAAATAGTTTGAGTGCACATTTGCAAAAAGTAATCTTAAATGCATTTTGTAGATAGTCACTGATAAAATTGCATAACACACAACTCGTACCAATACTGAGCAAGAGATTTATTTAATAAAATGGGTTTAATGATTCATGTTAGACGTTTCATTAATAATTTACAATAATGACTTAAGTAGTATATTGCTGCCATTGTAGAACATATTTACTACCTTACAATTTTTTTTTTAAACATGGATGGAAATAACGTTATGATTGATTTAATAATTTTGAAAATATGTATTTGGATGTGACAAATTTATGTTAAGTATTGCAATTTATTGAATGATGCCAGGATTAAATAAACATCTTTTAAAATATATTTTTTTCTTAATTTAAATCTCACATGATTCAATTGAAATATGTAGTTATATCATAACACAGGAGTTGCTAGGAGCCTTGCAATTAACCAAGTATAAGTTACTCATACATGTAATGTAATCCTTCGAAATTAATTAAATGTCTTGTGGATCGGTGAACCGTGAAATTCAATTACTTGGCCAATACATTGACCATCCTGTGGTCTCAAACTATCAACCGATGACGCGGATTAGCCAACGTAGGATGGAACATAATCTCAATTGACAATATGCAAAGCCTTGAACAATTGAATAGGAAATTAACCACGATATAGTTAGGTTTACGGTTGTTAGCAACGTAATATGTGAAGGGTGATTGCATTTCGGGCTTCACATGAGTAATTTTTAGCGGGTAGCGGTAGGTATACTCAAATGTAATTTGTGGAAATGGCTGTTTTCATTTATATTTAGAAACAATAAAACAAAACTTTAACAGTGTTTCTATTTAAAAAATAAATTAACTTTAAATACAACAGCGCTCAGCTCAAGAAAAACAAACTTGCAGTAAAGGTATTATCCAGCTTAATGGTCAAAGTTAGACCATGTTATTTCAACTAGTTACTTTATCAGAAGCAAAACTTAATTCTGTGAAAATTTCAATTAGAGAACATACGAATGTTTGTAATAAAATTTAGCCGGTATTGTCTTAAGCTGAAACCGGACTAAACCGCCACCCGGCGCATCGAGCATGCGCTTGCCACAAAAGCCACACCGGCATAATTCTATGTGCTAGAATTTGTATTAAGTTACATTCACTTTTTATTTACTCTTCGAAATGACACAATACTTTTGTACAAGTCGGCGGCCTTTGTGAAGTCCCCCAATACAACTTATATTTCATATTCATAATGTATTATGTACAATTAATGCTGTTTATCATGTAGATAAGTATAAAAATAACGGGCACATATTATTATACCTAGATGTATTTTTTAAAGAAGGCCAATATATATTTTTAGCCAATTATGCAGACTTTAACTAAATGATATAATGAATATGTCAATCGCTTAATATTAACATCCAATATAACGCAATAAACACGATGATTAATGATATATCGCTTTGCTTCATTAAATTTTGATACAATTTTAGCAAAGTCAAATATTCGCATTGCTTATCTTAACAGATCACAATCATTCTTCCGTCCACTCACATCAAAAGCGGCGAATAATAAGCGAAGCACTTATAACTATATTGGCAGTAGGTACATATAACGTACTCGACTATGTCTATAAATTGTTCCAAGTAAGGAAATCTAAATAAAAGTACCTCGAAAAACACGCCATACGAGCAGACTTTGTACTTCACTCGTAAAAAAAAACAAAAAAAAGGGCGAGTGACGCTCGAAAAATGCGGCTCGCGGAAGTATATCAGTACGGAAACAATTACTGTGTCTGACTCATCCAGAGAACCGAGACAGCGAGACATGTGGATGTCGTTTCGATATTGTATGCTTCTGCAATTCAGCACGTATCAAGTGTAAACGATACTATTAGTGTTTCACGAATTGTAAGTATTGTAAAACTTGGAACAACACAATGGCAGTTCTATATTAGTTTTTACAGGGCAATATTGTTATTGAGTATTTTTCCGTCTTATTTATTAAATGCAAACAATTTTAAATTCTATAGAAAACTACTTTAATTTTACGCACTGTTTCACCGTTGCCGTATTTTATTTTTATTTTGGACAGCAAGGTTGCTTTAATATTCAAAGGAACAATAACATGTGATTTCCTTTATGGAGCATCTTACATTCAGTTTTTATTCACTCCTATCCTGTGGCTCATTTGAAACTCGACAGCAACAAAAAGTTTTCAACTTTTCACTCGAAAGTCTAATCTGGCTCTCAGTCCTTTAGAATGGGCTCCATCTTCCACGTCACAAGTATGACTCAAACTTTTTTATTTCAAAGTAACACAGCTTTATAGCATGTCTGCATAAAGAGGAAGATACTGAACATAAATAAACCAAATAACATGTTTGATGTACCGCATTTTACAGCATCGCAAGAAATTAGATTTTTATTTTTTAATCTTTTATCAAAATATTTAAATTATTATTACTAGGTATTTTCATGGCATTGAGTATAGTGCAAAATCTTGTATATTGCTCGTTAGACTGTAGATAGGTATTACAAAATTATAGTTATAACTAAAATTATTCTTATGTACATACAACATAAAGTGATTAAATATGTAACAAAACTAATGTGTGGTTGTGGCAAGTTTATTAAGTACTTTGTTTCATCACAATCATTTTTTGTATTAGACACCCTTAATTGCCAACTTAGCAAAAAGCATGAGTAAAACTATTTTTATAAACCTAATTTTTTTAACATAATAACATCAAAAATTATTACAGAAAATTTAGCTACCTACTTTATTTAATAAGATAAAAATGTTATTTACTGCTCGGAATGTTTATCATCATGAGACGGATTTAGAGAAAACTTAATGGGCATGATTAAGATTTATTATGTTTCTTTTTTGTATTGCTTTTCAATCAGCAATACATTGTTGGTTACTTTAATGCCTATTTGTTCCTTAATTTAGTGTCAACCCACACTTTAAAAGTAATTAATAAGAATTATTTGAGGACATTCTTAATAACAATTTTGTATCAGACTTTCATGCAACATACCAAATATGTAGTAGAAACATTTAAAAAGAATTAAAAAAATCAGTCAGAGATAAATAATTTTAAATGTAAAACACTAAGACTGGCTAATAAGGAACTAAATAAATGTTTGTTAAAATTTCAAACATTATTTTTCAGTAATCAATAATAATACCTAGTGGCATTGATTTCGTTGTACAATACCTAAAGACGGTAATTTAATAAAGCTCAGTTTTTCAACCTGGCAGCCTATTATGAACTCTTAATTCCAGCCATCCAGTTCCAGTGTAAACGTCAAATTCGTATTACCAAAGAGGTCACAGGACACATGACGTCAGCCAATCACACGTCTTCAAGGCCTAATATGAATTGCCTGGAACATGACTGGTTTTTTAAAAGTTCATAACAGGCCAGCAGTATATTTTACTTAATGGGGGTTAAGAATATTGAGGCCGATATTCCAATAGGTTCAGATCATCTCAAATTAGGCATCTGATGGGTTGCCTTATTAATTAATAATAAGAACATCAATACAAAAAAGGTGTATACATATTATTAAAGACAGCATACTTGAATAATTTTTCTTACCATCTAAGAAAAGATATTTCTGTCATTAATTCTATGGCTAAGTCTATGACAGTTTTTTTATAAAAAAATATACAAAATGCATTATGTTCATAATGTAAACCATTGCATTTAAATCACGTCATTGTGGTAGACAACATTCACTTTCCAGTCTACTTTTTGAGTTCTCATTCACATACACAGCATTTGTATAAAACACTAAACAAGAAAACCGTAAGGGCCACTGACACGAATTTGCGCACGCATACTTTGCACGCTATTCATAATTTTCTTCTGATGTCCTACCAGGGTGACACCTAATGCTGCCAATTGATGAACGGTAAGGTCAACAACAGCATCCATATCAGTAATATCGGCAGCTCTGAATTTTTCAATATAACGTGACATTTTTATGCATTCCAACCATTCTTCGACAGACGAGAATTGTATCAAATCTGGCGTATCACCCGCAAGTGGATCGGCAGAGCGATTTTGCGCTATCTTTCTTAGTGTGTCTGGACATCGGATCAGTTTATCTAAAGTCTTGACAATACTGGAAAATGTAGGTCGGTGGGTGCGTTCTTTCTGCCAGCAATCCAACATAAGCTGGTATACTGCTTCTGGACAGTCCATCGGCGCGGGTAAACGGTAACCCTTTTCGATAGATTTAATTACATCTTGATTTGACCAATTCCAATAAGGACGCTCTCCAAAGCTCATGACTTCCCAGCAAACAATGCCCATGGACCAGACATCACTAGCTGATGTGAACTTTCTAAAAGCAATAGCTTCAGGGGCAGTCCATCGAACGGGTATTTTTCCTCCACGAGTTGTATAAGCTCCATCTGCTGCAGATTCTATTTCACGAGACAAGCCAAAGTCTGCAATTTTGCACACAAGCTGAGAATTGACAAGTACATTACGAGCGGCAAGGTCTCGGTGAATATAATTCATCTCAGAAAGATATTGCATACCAGTTGCAATTCCACGTAGCATGCCAACTAATTGCAAAACACGGAATTTTCCATCATTGGCACGCAAAAAAGTGTCTAATGAACCATTTTCCATAAATTCAGTAATAATCATGATCGGATTACACTTTGTAACCACACCTTGCAAGAATATTACATTGGGATGTTCAAACTGGCCCATTATGGATGCTTCTGCTAGAAAATCTCGTCTAGCCCTCTCAGTGGATCCAGGTTTGAGTGTTTTAATTGCAACATCAATTTCTTGACCACAACTAGCTGGAAGTTTAAGTTTCCCACGACAGACGTCTCCAAATTCACCACCACCAATAATTGCTTCTATTGTTATACATGATGCATCTATTTCACGAGCAAACTCTCTAACAGCTTGATTGGGGTCTTCATATGTATGTGGATCAATATAGGTTCTAGAACCTGTGCCAGCAAATAATGGAGTAGTGGCATTACTACTAGTCTTAGTAGGCCGTTCTGGACCAGTGTAGACCTCACCATTGCGATAATTGAGAGCATTGCAATCATTTGGTTGTTTCTTATCACATTCATCATCAGACCGGGAACGCAAGAAAAGAACTGTAGCAATTATTGCAACCACAGAAAGAACCACAACAGCAACCATGACTCCTGCTAAAACACGCACCCGTGCACCTTCTTCTTCTCCCACAAAAGTTGTTTCAGGTACAGAGCTAGTACGTGCATATACTATTCCACTGAAATCACCCCAACCCCTTTTCATTTTTGCTCTCACTCTAATTCCATACTCAGTATCCCTTTTAAGTCCAATGATTGTAACCTGTGGTTCTTTAGTTATTTTAAGTGTAGTATTTGAACCCTTTTCAGAACTTTCTTTAGGGAAACACTTTACTTCATAATTTTCAATTGTATCATCTGGATCTTTTAAATCTACTGTAGGGGGATTCCAGGTGAGAGACAATTTATCGCTTTCAACACTAAGAACTCTTAATTTGGACACCATACTAACAACAGATGCTTCTGTAACAGCAGTTATCTCAATTTTTTTAGGAGGCTCGCCTGTTAATTCTGTTACTCCATTAGAAGCAAACACTTGAAACTTATATTCAGTTACTGGGTCCAGGCCTACTATTGTTACTCTAGTGGAATTGAGTCCACTAGCTGCAGGTCTATATTCTACATGGGGACCACAGTTAGTACAATGAACTTTGTATGTAATATCAGTACGTCCACCTGTTTTATGTGGTGGCTGCCATGCTAGAGATATGGAAAACTGGTCAGCAAATGTGACTGTAAGATTGTCTGGAGCAGATGGTGGCTGCGTACATGGTATATTTTTAGGATCTTTTTTAGCTCTAAAGAAGCCCGGGACACATTTACATTCTGCTGCAGCATACGCTGTTGATTCTGAATAATCAGGACAAGGAATGCATGGATCATCACCAGTGTGAGATTTAAATTTACCAGGTGAACATTCATTGCAGACCTGGTTAGTGGGTTCAGGTTCATAGCCAGCACGGCACTTGCATGACCCGCTAGGTAGGGTCCATTTTCCATCACCCTTGCATAAATACACAGGAGCAGCCTCACCTGGGGCAGTTTCAGCATTTTCAACACAAGTTCCATTTGCCTGTTCAATTACAGTAACCTCTCGGCCAGTTGGAGTTGCAGGGAATCTTGCAAAGTTGACTGTCACCTCTGGACATGTTATGAAGTACACTTTTACAGCTAGGATTGATATACATGCCCCTTGGTCTCTAAACGCAAAGTAAACACCCCTTTTAGTCACAGCCACACTCTTTACCTCTGTGTTAATATGAACCTCAGAATTGGTGTTGAATCTTCCTTCTCCTGCAGCAATCCTGCCTACAAGCTTGTAACTCTCGGGTCCCCAAGGAGGCAATTCGCGGGTCGCAACGTCAAACTCGTAGTACAGTAGACTGAAGGTTTCCTTGCAGCTCAAAGCATTTCCTGGGAACAGGGAGCAGTCACGTATGGTGAATTTAATTTCGATGTAAATTCGATTTGCATTTCGGCGTTCGATAAATGGAGTCCAAAGCCAATTGTTGACGTTATGATGGGCAACATCGCAAACCACGTAAGAGCGCCAGTTAATCTGTTTTTCGAAGTTAGTGTAAGATTCTTCGAGCCAACCTGGGGTACTGGCTTGGGGACCGTACGGAAAACGAATCCAGCTGAGAGTATTCTCGGTAGTCGTATCGAGAAGCAGCACTTGCTCTCCCTGAACGCTCGGGAAAGCTATTAACGCGGCCGCCACCGCTGCACAAAACCACATCATCTCGACGGCATAACACTAAATACCCATATTACGACACTAATCTTTAAAAAACACACGAGTTCACATCAATTTTACTACATAATGGTGAGAAATTAAGGGTTCATTAATCCCTGATGCTTAGAGCTCGCACTTCACTTAGTCGAGGATAAAGGACGGCCCCGTCATTTCTCCTCACTGCAGTGTATTCTTACTGAATACTTTTACTTGTGTATAGTTCATACTAATGTACTGTAATGAAGATGTTTTAAGTCTTTATAACTGCTTTATATCACGAACACAATTTACACTACTTTCAGTAAGGTTTCGGCATTTATAATATATATTGATCCCGAATTACACAGATCAAAATTCACTTTCTTCACATATTTCTTGACATGGACGCGCAGTAATTTGAGTGTTGCCAGAAATTCTAAATTGAAAATAAAATAAAAACAAAAAAAAAAACTTTAAAGACAAAGATATTTTATTTCTGCCAATATGGTTAAAAATATTTTGTAACTTTACCATCTCATCTCAACTCAATAAATATAATATATTTCAATAAGAATGAATTCAATAGTATATTTTCTTTTACCCCATCTGAGTTACAAACAGGGTTGTGTTAATAGAATACCGGTATCTTAGTTTTTGTTCAGAGCTTATTACTGTATATTTATTTATTTATTTATTTTAATCCTTTATTGTAAATTTAATACAATGGGCGGACTTAATGCCTAATGGCATTCTCTACCAGTCAACCCTTGGTTACGATGAGAATGTGTGGTAGGCTTAAACATTATAAATGCGAGATTAAATTAATAATTGTTATACAACTAATATATAAAACCTAAATACATAAATAAATACATACAATATCCATACATAAATAAGTACCTTCATAGATATGTAAATTTATACACCCAAAATATATATATATATATACAAATAAATAAATATATATATATATAAATATACATACATATATATATATTGCACAATTAACATTCAAATACATAATATTAACGGGACTCTAAATAGTGCTCTCGAACAAGTTTTTTAAACGTATTGATAGACGAAGCTTTCCTAATCCTTTCTGGTAAGGCGTTCCAGAGTAGTACAGCCTGAATAGTGAAGGAGTATCGAAAAAAACCGCTGTTATGGGGTAAAATGGTCAGTTTAAGGTTTGTAGAAGAGCGAAGTGTCTTGTTATCCATGTGGTGATATTTAAAGTTTTCCTTAAGATAAGATGGAGAAGATGGATCGTTTAAGATCAGATAAAGCAGGGACAATATCCTAGAGCAACGCCTTTGCCGAATAGTAAGCCACTTAAGTTCTGAGCGAAACTGAGAGATGTGGTCAAACTTACGCAAACCAAAGATGTATCGGATGCAACTGTTCAGTAGGCGCTCTAGTTTATTAAGACGCTCTTCATTCAAATCTGGGTAGCACACATCCGCATAGTCAATAATGGGTAAAACGAGGGCATTAACTAACATAACCTTGGTCTTATGTGGCAAAAAGTGTTATATTATATATTATTACGTATTTACTTTTTGTTAAAAATTGTGTTTACTGGGTTATTTGTATTCTATTATATTTGCACAGTATCAATAATAATAGAATGCGCTTCAAGTAAGTCTGCAGTTCAATAAAATGTTGAAATTGATTGCAAGAATCCATTGTGTTGCCCTATCAGTAATATTGTCTATGCTCTATCCGGTATCTTTTTCGGCCGCCATTGATATTGACACAGAGTACTTAAACACTATGTGATACTGATACCGGTATTAAAAAGGGTAATCGACAGACAAAATGATATTTTTATACACAGTCTTTTCACAAGATTTTTACCCCTCTTGAACCCATCGAGGGTTGATTTCCATAAACGCTAAACGTACCTAATTACTTATATGACCTTATCAGTTATAATCAGTTTTTTGATATTATATTTAACTTACTATTTCTGAGGAGTATCTGATGTAATAAAAAAAAAGGGTGCGTGTACTTTTGTACGCGCGTGAGAAGTTATACTTCTTTGACATGAAAAAAAAATCAAAAAACAATATTAAAAAAACATTGTTCAAAATACAATATTCAAAAACAGCAATACTAAAAATAAAAATGAAATAATATTTTGAAATAATTTAATTTACGAATCTCTATAGCCAAACTATATGTGTTAAGCGCCAACTGTGATTAATTTTATAGTATATTCTAATATTACTTTGCTACGTATCGTAATAGTTCTCGTAATAGAACATAGATGGTGTTTTTACAATTGCAAAAACAAATCAATTGTAAATCTTTTTTTTCTGTTTTTACAATTGTAAAAACACCATCTATGTTCTATTACGAGAACTATTACGATACCATGCTGTAAAACCAGTTTTTGTGGGGGGGAGGGAATGAAAGATTTTATTCAGTTCAGTTGAAGAATAATTTATTTTCCGACAGGCATTAAACTTTAATACAGATTAAGGAGAGAAAAAGAATGTGCTCCTAGTGCCAAAGACAAGTATCGATTACTTTTTACTACTACAGTCCGTTCACAGTTATTAAACGCTTTTATTTAGCTTCACTTCGGAGCATCAAAGCATCAAAGGATCAAATCTTGTAACGTTAATTTGAATGACTTCCCTTTAATGAAAATTGATGAAATTTGGCAGACATGTGTATTTCCGATGACAATACACGAAAATTAAAAAAAAAAAAAAAAAAATTAAATTAAAAAAAACGATTTTCAGACTTTAGACGCATAATTCTCTATGTTCTATTTTACGTAGAGACTTGAAATTTTCACAACTTGTAGCTAATTTTATAAACTAAACATTATTGAAATAAAAGCGTTTAAAAAAAAAAATTTTTTTAGGATTCAACTTATTTTACCTCTGACAAGCTTCCCATTAGATTAGCGTTACTTGCTGTCAAGTGACGAGTGTTGCAAAAGTTCCCGATTTATCGGGAGATCTACTGATTTTGGTTATCGTCTCCCGATATCCCGTTTTAGCGACCGTTTCTCCCGATTTTTTGCATTTTCTACCAATGTAATATAATATTGAAAATTAAAATAGAAAATAGTGTGATAAATACAAAAAACAAAAGAAACTGAGTCGCTCAATGAAAATATGTACAGAAGAATTTTGGGCAAACGTAGGTACATATTATAGCATAAAACGTGGTCATGGCTCACGAAATCGTGTTCTAATATTTTTTCCAACTGAATAGGTCTATTACACACAAAAAAATTAAAAAATACAAAAAACCCGACTGCGTATAAAACATGTGCGACATATTGAGGATAAGTTTTGTAAAATGGATGGAAGCTTAGACGCGGAAATTGATAAATTTATTATAGAATTGAAAGACGAGTGTGATACGGAATCTGAGAGCAGTTTTGATGATTCATGTTCGTCCGATAGTGATTATTTATCATTAGGCGTGCGTTTGGATCATTCGTATGCCAACCCAATTTAAAGCAATTCAATTTGTTGTAATTTTAATATAACTACCGAGAATGTGAACTGATTAGTTAGGAGACTGTAAAATAATACATTATTTTATTTGAACGTGTATCATTTTTACTATCGTTACTTTTGGATCAACCTAGTAAATAATATTTATATACATCAGAAGAAACATGTAATATTTCATGTTAGGGAATCGTACAAACTAAAAATTACAACACACAGCTAAGGTTAACCAACTTAATAAATTAATAATGTAGTTTTTATAAGGAAGAATATAAACGCGTATAAACAAAATTTTGATATTAATAATCGCCAAACAAAAAGAATGTATCAATTAATTACGCCTTCGTTCCGCCAAAGTAAAGTGCAACGCTCTTTCATAGGGCTTGGTGTACATTTCTATAATAAAATCCCAAAATTAATACGTGACTTGCCAATAGAATCTACGAGTTTAATGGTTAAAACTAAGTTGGCGGGTGTCTATTATACTATCTACTACTTAAATGGTTTTTACCCAAAACGAATGTCATAAAAAGGTTGTATAATAAAAGCTATTGCATATTTCAAGAGATTTTATTAGTTATCATTTATATTAATATTTCGTCTAGTTGTGCAGGAGGCGCTATATTTCGTTGGTACCTTGCCCAATCAAGATACCATAACATACTCATTGTAAGTATGGCCACATCAAACTACTGATCTTCTAAAGATGTATAGGGTACGTTATCCAGTGTTCAGGACTTATTCTGAACCTTTGTCAGTCACAAAACAGGCGATTAAGTAGTCCATATTCATATAGTATTGGTTTGCCAGAAATTGTAGCGAAACTGCGAAAACACATTCACCAAAACACAAGTACGAAATCGAATACAACAGTAAATTAAAATAACTGTGCGTGTCGATGAGTTTCAATAGTAAATAGGACTCCAAACAGGTACGCTGAAAATATTTAATAGAAAAATACAAAAAACCACGCGTAGAAACATGAAAGATCGATGACAAATATGACAGTACAGTGGTGTTATTTATAAATACTATGGTTACCAAAATGACATTATTAGGGATTACATCATCTTTGTTGTCAATCGATTAATCGATGTCAAAATATTCGAAATGTAATTTAATAAAATTAGCGTAACGATTGAATGGTAATTCTAAATATATTACATAGTTTTAATATGTATGGAATACGAAAACATGTAAGAAATAAATTAATATTATAATTATAATTAACAAATAATACATAAAATATATTATTATATTCCATCAATCGATTATTATGAATCAATTCAATCGATTATAAAATCGTTTGTAATGAGGTAAATACTGTGAAAACTTTTTTGCATACAGAAAAAATACAGAATTTAGCTAACTTCACGTTGTAGAATTTAGGTGTCGGTGTGCGCGCGCATCGTAGAAATTCACTCTCATCATTTTTCACCATCGCGCCAAAAGAAGTATAACTTCAAAAAGTGTTCCTCTTGATATCCGTGAACTCATAGTACTCTGCAAGTGCAAGCTATTTGATATGATGAAAGCAATTCAAGTTGAGAAAATTGCCTAATGTTGACAACATGACTGCAGTGCCGGATTTATATTTTTTATGAGTGTAGGCCAATTAATTTTCGCCGCCCCATCTACCTTTCTAAAATAATAGTTTTCCATTCATAGTAAGGAAGGCACTGAATTAATAATCTACGAAAGTGCGTAAAAAAACAAGAATTACAATTTTTTGCGACACTTTTTAACAGCAATATCATCTATTATATATCATCTTCTGAAATCTGCCGCCCCTAGGACGCTGCCGCCCCTAGGCCGCGGCCTATATGGCCTATTGACAAATCCAGGACTGCATGACTGTGATATGAGACATTCTAAACTCATCAGTAATTGCTTAGCTTTAATGACGACCATGTGTAACAGACACATCAAGTACTAGGTAATTACCATCAGATGGCTGATCTGCTAATAATGTTATTCTTATGCACTCTGTTCATGTATTATTGAGCTGAAAGTTTAGAAAAATCAGGCATTACTTTAAAAGCTAGCCTGATATTAAGATAAAAGACGTGACACAAAATCTCAAGGAAAAATACTACATTTTACTATATAAAAAATTTATTTGTAATTGCAAGTATATACCAATGATTGAACATTAAATAACATTATATAACAACTCTTTTATTCCAACTTTAAAATAATACTTAACAAAGGTCTATCAACTATAATCAACTGGCTTCAACCCATTAATGGCAACTATTGGGCACTGATCACTCCCCTTGAGGAGGCCTACAGCATACTCCACCATGCTGCTTCAGTGCGGACTGGTTGAGGACTTGATTGATTGACTACAACTGGATTGACTATAATCAACTAACACTACTTAATAATATCAATTTCATTGATTTAACAATATTTTCTAAAAATAATATAATAATTATTGATATAACATACTATTATAATATTTATATCTTCATATGAATACATACAATTTTTTTACAGATTAAGTTTGTTTCCCTCTATACATAAACTTAATTCATCTAAATTCCTGAACACATGATCTACAGCTGGTGGGTTCTCAGTATTAGCAAGCTTTGAACTCTCTGAGACAATCACTGCATGCCAACCAGCATTCCTAGCACCATAGTAATCTTTCTCCAAATCATCTCCAATATGGAGACATTCAGAAGCCTTAATACTTTTCTTACCACTCCGACTAATAGCATAATCAAATATTTCTTTGCTAGGTTTGCAAAATCCACTCTCATATGAAGTTACTATGAACTCAAATACCTTGTCAAGATTTATGTTCTGCAATACTTCATGTAAACGAGGGTCAGTATTTGATATGACACCAAGACATATTCCAGATTTTTGCAATAAATTGATTAATCGCTCACTGCCATGCGCTTTACCCCAACATTTTGAAGTTTTGAATTCATCAATTAGTCTCTCTGCGATTTTGTCGATGTTAGCATCGACTGGAAGACGTCCTCTAAATGTCATTTTGACTATTTGGGTCCACCATTCCTTCCAAGATATTGTACTTCTTCCAAAATTGGGATGTCTTTCTAACATTACATTATAGCTGTTCAGAAGGCAGTTTTTGACGTCAGATCCCGTTCCTTGAAAACCATATTCCCGAGCTACAATTGCGTAATGGTTCCAAGGAGGTGACCGAAATTTAAGTAATGTATTTGTGGCATCGAATGTAACTAGTTTTAAGCACTTAAATTTCATTATATTGCAAACGTGTTTAATTACTATTGAGTAGTGTAGGACAGAGCAGTGCATTACCTACATTTTGTCCAGGACAATTAAAATTAAATTAATTAAATAAATAAAATTGTAATAAGTGATCGTTATAATGTTGACATTTGACAATTATGAATTGACATTAAATAGCAGTGCTGCCAATAGTGCCAATAAAAAAATCTCAATTCAATTCCCCGTGTCAGTGTTGTCAATTCCCCGAAATTCCACGCTTCCGGAAAAATTTTGGGACGCCTATGGAATTTTATGTATACAGCTTATTCCAGCGCGAAGTGACCGCCCGGTGTCTATTGATTATTTGGACAAAACTATCGACAAATACCGTCAAAGTACAGGTCTTATCGGTTTGATTTTTTTTTGTAGAAAAACCTGACTTGTTGCACTATTTTCAAAATACTCTTTTGTTTTTACATTCATTTATACCCTGTCCACAAATCTTAGAGACTAAAATGACAACCGCTAATGTCAAAGTTCGAAATAATGTTACCAGCTAAAGTGTGATCTACTTTTCCGGTTTTTTGAATCGTAAACTATGTCATAAGAATAGTGAGAAGTTTGAACTAAATAAAAAAACATTCAGTTAGTAACAATATTATCATTGATAAGATGATAAAACTTATTTTCACTTAAAACTTATTGCCTGGGGCATATAGTCGATGAGATATTTCGGATATCTCAATTTTTATATATTAAAATAGTTTTTAATAGAAGTTGGTAGTGATTCAGATGATACATTTTACAGTGATAGCACTAGGTCTGATTCTGAATAAAGTTATGTTTTAAATATTCTTGATGTGTTTAAGTTATTACTAAATCCTTCATCGTTTAAATTAAATTAATTCAATCCCGCTGATATTGATGCAATTTTGAAGCAAATGACCGCTGGTACGGAAGTAGTATATCAATTATCAGTAGTATATCACTTAGCCATTCTCGAAATAATATGCAAAACATACGCATTCGTTTGTAGTAAATCTTTTAGGAATTTATTTTAAGATATCCGACTAAACCAAAATTTTCTGAGTAATAGGTCGGTGTTCAGTTTGGCAATTCTAACACTGCTCCACGCCCCGCGTCTGTGCGTGCTAGGCTCAATATGGCATACTTTATACTTCAGTCGTTGTAATATGATGTACCACGCGTGTTTTCTATAGAAACTGATATACTTCGGTACAACGTTAAAAAAAACGCGTGGTGGGGCAGATCTACGCTCTGTAGAGGGGCGCGGAGCAGTGTGAGAATGGCATATTTGTCATATCTACCTAGATATTTAGTACTTGGCTATATAGTATTAATTAACTGTATACCGAATGTAGCCATAACCAAATATTCTTTCTTGAAAGTAAAATAACTTTTAAGTTCAGTTAATTAGGGTAAATATATTATGGATATCATTATATTTGATATGAACTTATTTTTATACCAGTTTTAGGGACTCTTTAATACAAATATTCGACACACCGTAAAAGCGGCGAATATTTTTCCGATTTACTTTCCGGTTTATGGTCATCACTATTTAATTTGCGCCCGAAACTGGTCACCCATGAAACGTCAATTTAGTCTCTAAGATTTGTGGACAGGGCTTTTTTATGTACCAGTTGTTTTAATGGTTTATATATTCGAGGTGTAAAATTTACCCAAAATATAATAGACTCTTGAATTATGTACCCCATTTTCGATAATAAGAAGAGTAGACTCTTAAAACCAGGCTAGTGGAACATTTTAGTGTCTTAATTTCAAAAATACCTTTTACCCTTTGATAGAATAATTTTAAATATAAGGTAACAATAAAAACAAATGTAAATTCAAATAATTTAAATAATAAAAAAACAGTAATTATTTTATAAAATTCTCGAAATGACCGCCATTGGCATTAATGCAGGCTAAGGCTCTAAATGACATTCTCCTGCAAAAAAATAAAAAAGCTAATAAAAAAAATCTATAAGACCTGTACTTTGACGGTAGATATTTGTCGATAGTTTTGTCCAAATCAGTTGGGACACCCTGTATAATTTAATATCGGTTCAGCGCTCGGAGTAAAATAAAAAAAGAAAATGTGTGCAATTTACACAGAAGTGAAACTTTCCAAAATTTTGGTTTCAAGATAATGAGATGAAAAAGCAATAAATCGAATCTTCTACCTTGTTCCTCGCGCCATCTAAGAATCCAACTTAGCACTTTTGCTAGTTTAAAAGATAACCACGAACATAAGAAAAAGAAAACAGTGGTAACTAACGCCATCTCTTAACATAATATGAAGAGTAAAATGAGCAGCTAGCGCCATCTATCTAGCAATAAAACGAATCTTCTATCTTATTCCTCGCGCCATCTATGAATACAACTTAGCATTTTTACTGTCGTGATGTCGTTTTTATTTATTTTAACTGACGAATATTTCTGTCTCATTCTTGAGCTTCATCCTACACATTTTTGTATTTGTGTCTCTTACCTGTCGTTTTTTCCGTTGCATCCGGTTTGAAATCACAACGATTCTAAAGAAGTTTCACTTCAAAAAAGATCATTTGCCGTGAATTTGATGTCAACAACTATAAACATTTGGTACAAAGCGGGACTTTTGTTCTCGTGGGACGTATGTCATTCTCCAAAATTCCCCGATTTTTGTGATTTCTGCGCATTCCCCGCGCTCACCATGTAGAGCTTGCGTGCGATTCACGCAGTAATGGTTGTAGCGCACATATCAACTCGGAAAGGGATCGGCACCGGATCGCCTCGCCGTCAACCTAACGTAAGCGCGTTACCAACAGCTCCAAATCGACTCGGCTGCGGCTAGGCGACGCCGCGCTTACGGCTCGCCGGCCGCTGGTTGACGGAATGAATGACAGCAGTTCGCCGACGCAACGGTAGCCGCGGCGCGGGGCGTACACGAGGAAACGGAAAGTCGACGGATAGCGTACGGTGAGACGTAAGCGCGGGTACGGCAAGTCGTCCACGCACCGTACCGCGGTTCGTGAGCTTGTCCCGAGGCGAGGCGATTACGTTACGAATCCGATAAGTGTGCTTTACAGTAGGGAGTTTCATACAAAGAATACTGACATGCAAGAGTTGATACGTTTACGTTCCGTTTACGAGTTGATATGTGTGCTACGACCATAAGTGTGGAGCGGGCATACCGCATAAGAATAATTGTGCACAGACTATAGTCCCCACGAACTAAGAATGCATATTTGTCGTTTGTCATCGCAGTGACACTAGAGATGTACAAAAAAAATCGATTCACGAAAGAACCAATTTTTGCAACAAATCGATTCAAAATTGTAAGACTTTCTAATCGATTCAATAATTAAATTGTAAATTCTAAAAACCGAAACATTTAGATATCCACAAGTAACTGGAATGATACTGCCTCCATTGAGCTACTTAAGTTACTTTACCATACCTATACGCTCAATAATTATGTATTTACGACTATAATAAAATAATTTTTTCCTAAAAAACTCACTGTTAATTCGTCCGCGTCGCATCCAGCGTATGAAAGGAGAACCCCAGCTTCCATAGAAACTCAGGCCTAGGTAGACAAGACTGGAAATTGGCTGTCAATTAGATCAATGCAAAAGGTTTAATTTCTCCAATTTTCACGGCTGCCAGCAATGGCCAACTAAGGAAATCCTAGAATGAATCACCTTAATTATAGGTTATGATTATGTCATACTCGTGTCACAGTGCTATTTAATATGTATGTTACACTTACTATAAACCAAATACCTATGAGTAATCATTACAAACGTAATAAAAATAAAAGTTTCTCAAAAATACTAACACTTAAACTACGAGTTTAATGGCTAAAACTAAGTTGGCGGGTGACTATTATACTATCTACTTCTTCAATGGTTTTCACCCAAAACGAATGTCATAAAAAGGTTGTATAATAAAAACTATTGCATAAAAGCCAAAGCCAAAGCCACAACCCATAATTGTCCCACTGCTGGGCTCGGGGTCTCCTCTCACAATGTGAGGGGTACAGGCCATAGTCTACCACGCTGGCCAAATGCGGATTGGTAGACTTCACACACCTTTGAGAACATTATGGAGAACTCTCAGGTGTGCAGGTTTCCTCACGATGTTTTCCTTCACCGAAGCAAGTGATAATTAACTTGTAATACGCACATAATATTTGAAAATTAGAGGTGCGTGCCAGGATTTGAACCCGGGCCCCCGCGTTCGGGAGACCAACGTTCTAACCACTAGGCTATCATTGCCATTAACTATTGCATATTTCGAGAGATTTTATTAGTTATCATTATAATATATTAATATTTTGTCTAGTTGTGCAGGAGGCGCTATATTTCGTTGGTACCTTGCCCAATCAAGATACCCTAATATACTCATTGTAAGTACGGCCACAGCAACCTCCTGATCTTCTAAAGATATATAGGGTACATTATCCAGTGTTCAGGACTTATTCTGAACCTTTGTCAGTCACAAAACAGGCGATTAAGGAGTCCATATTCATATAGTATTGGTTTGCAAGAAATTGTAGCGAAACTGCAAAACACATTCACCAAAACACAAGTACGAAAGCGAATACAATAGAAAATTAAAATCACTGTGTGCTTGTCGATGAGTTTTAATAGTAAATAGGACTCCAAATACGCTGAAAATATTTGATAGTAAAAATATACAAGAACACGCGTAGAAAGATGAAAGATCTATGACAAATATGACAATACAGTGATGTTATTTATAAATACTATGGTTACCAAAATGACATTATTAGGGATTACATCATCTTTGTTGTCAATCGATTAATCGATGTCAAAATATTCGAAATGTAATTTAATAAAATTAGCGTAACGATTAAATGGTAATTATAATATATTAAATAGTTTTGATTTACATGGAATACGAAAATATGTTAAAATTAAATTAATATTATAATTATAATCAATAAATAATACATAAAATATATTATTATGTACCATCAATCGATAATTATCAATCGATTCAATCGATTATAAAATCTTATGTAATGAGGTAAATACTGTGGAAACTTTTTTGCATTATTTTGTTCATTTGGCAACAGCAGCTGAAGCTAAGATGTAAATATTATGTTTATCTTATAAATAAGACGAATTTTTTGGTATATAGTTTGCTCTTGTCTAGTCCGATGTTCTAGCACAGATTACATATGGTTCGAGGCCGAAAATTGGGGTTCTCCTTTGGGTTTCGGTTGAATAATGAATATTCTAACCGTATTTTAATCAGTTCAAATGGCTGCGGTTAGAGATTATCGTAATAAACACTTTTGGTCATGTTCTTAATAAAAGAGAAGAAATTTAATTGTTTAATTGTTAAACACAAAGAAAGATACTACTAGTTTCGATTATAGTAATGTATCGATTATTATGGTTTTATAAGTGGTTTCATGCCATCACATCACTTAACGTCAGTGTAGATTTTGTCATCTTCATATAACATTGATTCGACGCCTAATTTTTTTATTCAATTTTGCATAAATTATGATGTGATGGGATTTTTACTAGATTATAACGTTTAATATGATTTATAAATAACGTCAATACGAATACGATACAATACGAATAGGGATTTTTAACAAATTTTGGCAAAATTCTTTGTTCGTAAGTATCCAAGTATTCATGTCAATTAAATAATTATTCCATTTTGCTCAGAGACGTACGTACAAGGTTGGTTCATATTAATAAATGGCAGCTATCATTAATGCGTTCTTAGATAATTTTGAGTATAGGTATACCCTGTCCACAAATCTTAGAGACTAAAATGACAACCGCTAATGTCAAAGTTCGAAATAATGTTACCAGCTAAATTTGTGCGATCTACTTTTCCGGTTTTTTGAATCGTAAACCATGTCATAAGAATAGTGAGAAGTTTGAACTAAATAAAAAAAACATTCAATTAGTAACAATATTATCATTGGTAAGATGATAAAACTTATTTTCACTTAAAACTTATTGCCTGGGGCATATAGTCGATGAGATATTTCGTATATCTCAATTTTTATATATTAAAATAGTTTATAATAGAAGTTGGTAGTGATTCAGATGATACATTTTACAGTGATAGCACTAGGTCTGATTCTGAATAAAGTTATGTTAGAAATATTCTTGATGTGTTTAATTTATTACTAAATCCTTCATCGTTTAAATTAAATTAATTCAATCCCACTGATATTGATGCAATTTTGAAGCAAATGGCCGCTGGTACAGAAGTAGTGTATCAATAACACTTAGCCATTCTCGAAATAATATGCAAAATATACGCATTCGTTTGTAGTAAATCTTTTAGGAATTTATTTCAAGATATCCGACTAAACCAAAATATCCTGAGTAATAGGTCGGTGTTCAGTTTGGCAATTCTAACACTGCTCCACGCCCCGCGTCTGTGCGTGCTAGGCTCAATATGGCATACTTTATACTTCAGTCGTTGTAATGTGATGTACCACGCGTGTTTTCTATAGAAACTGATATACTTCGGTACAACGTTAAAACAACGCGTGGTGAGACAGATCTACGCTCTGTAGCGGGGCGCGGAGCAGTGTGAGAATCGCCTATTTGTCATATCTACCTAGATATTTAGTACTTGGCTATATAGTATAAAATAAGCTGTATATCGAATGTAGCCATAACCAAATATTCTTTCTTATAAGTAAAATAACTTCTAAGTTCAGTTAATTAGGGTAAATACATTATGGATATCATTATATTTGATATGGTTGCTTAAACTTATTTTTATTCCAGTTTTAGGGACTTTTTAATACAAATATTCGAAATACCGTAAAAGCGGCGAATATTTTTACGATTTACTTTCCGGTTTATTGTCATCACTATTTAATTTGCGTCCGAAACTGGTCACCCATGAAACGTCAATTTAGTCTCTAAGATTTGTGGACAGGGTATAGAGAACTAACTTTGTGGTTAGAGATATAATATTAATCTGTGATGAAGTTAAAAATATCTGTGAATGTCTTTCATTTCATAATTGTTTTATTATCTGTTCCTTGTCACTTGTCAGACTTATCAGTTGTCAATTTCATTTGTAAAATTTATTGTGATTCATTTGTGATTTGTGAATAAAATAAAAGGGTTGTTTGGTTTGGTAAAACAATAGCAATAATTTAATATAATTTTAGTGCTGAAGAGAGTAAGAGAGTGGTTCGCTGAAAGTAATATGGCGTATGTTAAAGATGGTAAATCATTGGTATTTTACTTCACCAGCTTTTAAATAATTATCCACTTTTAATCAGCAATCCTTGAGCCACGTCAGTGTTATAAGTTCAACCCTGAACTTATTTTACTGTACTTAAACAACTTATGATATCGTTATTCTATATATAGTTTATAGGACCTGATAACATTTAAGTGAGAAATTTACTGTTTCATTGCCCTACTTCGAGATCACATTAAATAGTTCATAGAATATGTCATTCTATTTTATCACAGCTATCATGCGGATCATGCCTAATAACTATTGAACCAAGACATGGTTTTGTAGAACAATTCCTATAAAATTTACAATACTTTATATACTCTAGCTATCAATTTATGGATTTAAGGTTCTCTTGAAGAATTTTGTTTTCTTACTGCAACCAGATATATTATATATAGATAATATTTACTACTATACATAAAACTTAAATATTGAAGCAGTTTCATATATTAATTGAGTCTAATAGCTAGACATCGGACTATATGAACCATCTAACTGGCAAAATATGCATGCAAATATACACTAAAAATAGACGAAATATGCACAATCAAAATATTAATTATCTAATGCTATCAGAATTTACATTTATTTTTTGTATTATATTATACTAGCTGGTGCCCGCAGCTACGCATGCGGAAATAATTTGCAATAAAATATTGCAACTATAAAAACAAATAAAACTATAAGCCGTTTCGGAGGAGTATGGTAACTAACATTGTGACACGACAATTTTATATATTAGAAAATAACTTAATTTAATATATTACTTAATCAGTTGTAATTCTTGTGACAATATATGATTACATCTCAGATTATAGAAGTGACGTTACTGGGCAAAACTTTTGGCATCATTTCCACAGAAACCTCTTCAGGCAGTCCCGCCGGTGCCGTTGATAAATGCGTTAATATTCTTTATATCTTCAAGATCCGGGTTCTTATATTTAACATTGAATAAGCATTATCAGTGAAAAAGTACTAAAATATGCAATAATGCTAAAAAAAGCATTTTATGCATTTGCATATGCAAACATGAAAATGCATATAATCTAATGTCTAGTAATAACCGTTTAATATTAGAAGGCATTCTGTAAATAGTTACCAAATTCAATGGTGCTTGCTGTAAGGTAGACTTCAAAAGAACTATACAATATGTTCAAGATTGCAAGACGGACCATAGTCATTGAGTATCCTCTTAGGATTAAACGTTAATAAGAATATCCGTTAGTTATTATTCCTTAGTATGAGCCTAAGTACTGACTAGCTACTGTGAAAGTTAGGACTGCAGTGAAGATTAGTCCATTTAATAAATATTAATATGATTAAAATTTTATATTTCAGATGGGACAGTAGTGGAACACACACCCTTGTTTCCGTTTGGCTGGTTATGGATCGTCCTGAACTTTTTCTACCTATTGTAAGTTGAAATGTATCTTTGTTACATCAGTATTGATCTATACTATGATAAAACCCAAAGTGTCTGTTTGTCTGTCCGGGCATCACATAAAAACCCTTGAATGGATTTCGATGAAAATTGGTAAAGTTGTTACTGATACCCTGGGTCATATTTTAGACAACTTTTCATCCCGGAAAATAAAAGGTTTCCCCGGGAAAACAGTATAAAAGTTTGAAAAAGTTAAAACATAATTTCCGTATGCTAAGCTGCGGGCAACAGCTAGTTGATAATGTTAGTGTCATTTGAATACTATATTCTATATGGCTTGAAACCATTAATGGCCCACTACTGAGGACAGATCTCTCACCTTGAGGAGGCCTAGAGCATACATACTCACCATGCAGCTCCAATGCAGATTGGTGGAGGGATTAATGGCCAACCCAAGTGTTGGAAGTTTTTATGCTGCCTGAAGACCTACAATATGGCTTTACAACTGTTAAGATAACAACCGAATCGGTCCCAGCTTTACGTGCCCTCCTAATCCTAGATGCGCCAAGAAACTTTTGTTACTATAGGTCATCCATCCAAGTTTTTCACTTGGTTGGCCATGAAAGATGAACACAAGTGGCCGGTCTTTAAGTGTGGTTAAAGGTTCAATAGGAGGGATTTAATAATTGTCACATAAATTGTTCAATATGGTGCTTTCATATTCCTTGAATAACATTGTCTTAAACATATATTTTGTTTGGAATTATTTAGTCATAAAACAATATCTTACCAAATACTAAAGAGGAACACATCAAATTACAGGTTCATGACGCTTATTGACCCAAATTTTAACAAGCGCGGAAGCAAGTATACCAGAGATTTTCGGCCACCGGGCAGCGGGTATGTACACATGAATAATTCAATATTATTTCATCACCTCTACCTATTTATTTATAGAACATAAGTAGTTAATTCTATCTACTTCTTAAGTGAAGTGTGAATGAGTAGACAAGTGTTTTTGGCAACCAAAGCTAGTAGGCGGTTAAAATACTCTACCACCATGCATGAGTACCGGTCACAGACTTAAAAAAAAGAACCAAACGTCACCTTGTCTTATCGAGAGTTACGCCGCCCGCTTACCTTGTGTGCGTAATTTTTAGTGCGGTCCGACGCGGTAATGGCGGTCGATTAATAACAGCATGGTGCCAATGTGTGCGTGTGATACTTGTAGGAATAGAGGAGTTGGTATTACTATGGGTGCTTCACTGAATTTGTTGCTGACAATCCGTCTGGTTCTTTTTTTAAGTCTGTATTGTGTTTGTTAGCCTTCTGAATCTTCCATCCAGTCTCCCGTCGAGATTCTTGTATTGTTCTCCTCAGGATATGAGCATAGAATAGAGAACCTACCTACTATATAGTGTGATGTAAGACTGAAATTAAATAAGTGACGTACGAGTAATTTTGTTTCTTTTTGTCACTACAGACCGCCAAGGCCGCCTACAAGAAAATACGGAGGTTTCGGTCCGTCTGGGTCGGGCCCAGCGCCGCCACCAATGGGCGGATGTGGATGTGGCTAACACTTCATTACATTACCATTTAGTCATTCATCACTGGTTTCTGAATAGCTGATCAAAGTACTATGTACTATGTACGTCAACTTAATAGGTCTGTCAAAATAAATCGAGTTACTGAAACTACTGTTCATTGGACACAAGTTAACCATAAATTCTATCTTCCATGCCATAAATGGAGATTTTTTGATATACGATTTTGGTGTATAATTTGATTATTTTTAAATATCAGCTATGTTAGCTGATATGTTCAAATAATCATTCTTTTAGCAATTCAATTGGCGTTTGACAATATATTTGAATGATTTGTTAATTTTCAGTTGATCAGATTCAGAAACCGGCATTTATTCATACCGATCGACCAAAATATAACTTTGGATTAGAGGCAAAAGTTAAATACGCATGTCAAACTATCAATATGAGAAATTCATAAATTAAAAACAATTTTGTCATTTTTTTGTGATTGGCCTCATTAACATTAATTAACGATGTTGACACTTTGGTATTTGTCATTTTGATTTATGCATGTATGTGTTTTTTTTTAATTTTTGCCTATGATTCATGTATTTAACTGCATTTCATCATTGTGGTGCATCCACATGTAAGTACATTTTTGAGTAACATTAATGCAACATGATAACAAATGAATATTTCTTGTAACTTCATAATAATTATTTCCGCGATTCAGAATCTCTCGCCTTATAATCCACCTAGCATCAACAAAATTTATTTCATAGCATTAATTTTTATTATAGGTAATTTTAATGATAAATTAGGTAATTTTAATTGTAACAAAATGTAAATGAAATCAATCGTTTTGAGGTACCTATGTGTATTCTTAATAAGGCAATAAGGATTTAACAACATAGCTTTTGGTAGTAGATTACAAAATTAGAATCAACATTGAGGTTTAATTTTGAATGAAATTATAATTGCTTTGCTTGAAACCTTCATTGCAGTCTTATTGAAATGACACTATTATTGGAGGTAATAAGTGTTATTTTATAATAATAAAAATATTATAAAATTGTATTACTAGTCTACCAAACAGATGTTCTGATACTGTAGTTGACATAAGTACTTAAAGTTGAAGTACATACAACCGGAAGAGAAATAGTTGGATTGTAGGATTCCGAAAAGGCAATTTTTAAGGTTAGATTAACTTTTAACTTCACTGAGAAGTTATGTATGTCTGCTTTATTATTAATAACTATTGAGCTAGTTAGTTTTAACGTCATGTAATCTTAGTTTATATTCCACATGTTATGTATGTAAAACGTTAAAAATAATCTAATAAAAAATTACACTAATGCAACAACCTTTTATTAGCTTACTCATCCATCGTTATAGTACTTCAGTATTTCTTTAGATATTGCTTTTTGAAACTAAGATGGAATGTTTATTTTTAATATTTACAAAAAATGTTGCTATTTCCTTATACCTACATACTTGTAATAAAGTAAAATTATTTAACATCAATTTTTTTGAGACTAAGTCATGGATGGGAATTAAGCATCACAAATAAAACCAAATTTCTTAAAACAATAAATTTAATTTATAATTCATTAATTTATGGTTAATGAAACAAGTGAAAATAAAATATAATAGTAATAATATTATATTAAACATTTCCATAGGTAAAGTATTAACAAGGGTATAGATAAAATTCCTATTTATTTAGTCACAGTTTTTTTTATCACAAGTTAAATCTTCAGATTCAAAAAATATAACGAGAAAAATTTAATTTAAAAAATAAATCCCAGCTTGTAAAAAAACTAAAAAGAAAAAAATAAGCCTTTAGAATGTTGTTAAAAGTACCTAATACCTGCTGAACAACTACTCCATAGAAGGATTTTAACAGTTGGGACCTTAAGAAGGCCATTTTAATCTGTTTTATTTTTTATTACGTTATTGAAAAGGTTATGAGCAACTTATTTGATATTATTGATATATCTAATGTTATTTTTTAAACAATTTCACGAATACTTTCTTGGTTTTATGATATGAGTTCTAGTATTGTTCGTTGGGAATTTTTTTTCTACTATATGTTATAGTAAGCATTTAATGTTTCACTTTAATAAAACACCTTTTTATGTTAAGTACGAGCAGATAATATGTTGATTATCACAACGTTAGTTTGAAGTTAAACTACTGATTTATTTAAATGGCCTTTTAAGGAGCGTTAAACAATTTACTGTTAACGTTTAATTGCACTTTTTTGGATCTTGTGAATTGTGTATTTTCGTGTTATCAGGTATACTTACTTACCTATTATGGGAAATGGGTTTCGTTGTTTTTGAAACAAGAAAATCAAGGGAACATTTTTAAAAGTTAAGTCAAGTCTTTTGAGACTTGAAGATTCTTTTTAAATTCTCTGATAAGAAACATTGTATAGTTAGTAGGAATCGCCACAGACGGAAGCTCATAATAATTAATAGAGGATTATTAATTTTATTATAGAGTATAAGAAAATTAAATAGGTAACAAAATTAAAACTGTAATAAATTATGTGAGAATATTTGTTTAATCAATATGACGAGGATTATTTAAGGAAATATGGAGTATGTACCTAGCGGAGATAACAACACCTAATCTACGAAATGAAATAGTATCTATCTATGTAGAATTTACTAAAAATACACACACATAACGCCAGCATAAAATATATAGATTATTTCTGTATACATTTACTATTTAAATTAAGTATTATGGCTATTAAGTATCTGGAATTTATTCTATAGGTATTTCTAACAAGGTTTCTATTCAAGCATGGAGAACCTCAATGGTAAAATCGCGACAGGCTCTGACGAATTGGGCTTGTTTATGTAAATGCTCCATGTCATCTTCGTTAAGTCGAATATACCTGAAAATTGAAAAAGGAATATACCATCACGTATTTAAAATAATCAGATATTAAAAACAACATTATGTTTTATAAAATAAGGTAGGTGTTGTTCAAAATAATAATATTGATCAATATAATTATTCCCGCAATAGAACTCGTGGTGGACAATCAAATCCGAAATCACCAAAGACCCAAAAACAAACATTTATAATCTGTCACGTGTCTGCCCTGGCTGCAAAATGAACCTGGGTTCCTCGCTATGGCCACTAATCACTATATTCAATGATTTAATTAATATGTTATATTATATTAACGTTATATACCATTTATATAAAATGTTATACAGAACACGAATGGTTCCAAAATAATACTGAAAAAAAAATTTGGAACTAATACCTTTTGTCTTATCACGGAATAAATACACGGGCTATAATACCTGGATAATACCTAATAAATGAAATAGACGCGATATATTTACCGCTCTCTGTTAATAAAATGACAAAAAACAGTACCCGCAGCAATAGTCTTGATGATGGACTCTGGTTTCTGTTGGAAAACCTGGAAATCTGGGTTGCTGGTGTCCGAGAGAATGTTCTGGACGTCTTCCCTGGTCCGAGGAACGGGATGGGCGTGGATGGCTGCCAGACGGGCGGTACTGCTGTCGATGATCAAGCCATACACCTCGTTGACGCGAAGACGTTGGTATCTGGAAATGTTGCAGAAAAGAGCAGAGGGTTATAGGTGTAGATATGCTTAGAATTACCTAGTCTGGCCATAAATACCTACTGTTACAACATTTAATATTTTTGTTGTTACATTGCTGTTACAGCATTTGATATTTTTGTTGTTTTTGTTGTTTAATAAGTTGTGTACTTCATTTAATATTTTTTTTGTAATTAATATATCTGTAAATTAGTTATATAAAAACAAAGGTTAGTTAAATCTAATACCTTTAAACGAGCCATTCTTGTAAATATAATATATAATTGGAATCTCGGAATCGGCTCGAACGATTTTCATGAAATTTAGTATATAGGGGGTTTCGGGGGCGATAAATCGATCTAGCTAGGATTCATTTTTAGAAAATGTTGTTTTATCAGTGTTTTCAGGCAATGATAAACTTCTACAATATACTCTTCCTGACATCTATTGGCAAGTAGCAATACTAAAGCTACTTCAGTAAATGGCGTTGTTAAGCAACACTAAACCGAGCAAAGCTCGGTCATCCGGATATTGTTTATTAAAGTTTTATTTAGGTTATTCAAAATGCCCACCCTGATTTTAGAATACCTATAGGCTCTCAATTTCATACTCCTCAATCCTCATAGGCCAGTAGTCAATCGTAGCACGCACGAGGTTCATGTCTATATCAGCCACTGCTTACGGTCTTCGAAGCTTGATACTTCAGGGAATCATTTGATAGAACGATAAAAAACCCATATGACTTATTTTTAAATTGTCAGTAGTTTAAAAACCTCAATAGGTGCATAGCTGTAGGGGTGCAGCTTAATAACCTGTCTTTTAACGTCCACTCCTTTTTATTAAATGGCACAATATCAATTAAGTATATATTTTTTGAAGCTTGTGCAAAAGTTTCTCTTTCATAATCAATCGAAACATTTCTCGCTAGTATTTGATAGTTAAGGCTGTAACAGTATTTATGGCAGGACTATGTATATTAAGCGCGCATAAGGTGAATCCCTCCACCAGTGTGCATTGGTCCATCAATGGGTTGAATTGAAGGCAAGATTAACTGGGAGACTTTCTTTGCCGAAGGGAGTTATACAAATTATTATAGGTAGTTTAAAAACGCGAAAAACTTAGAAACAGATGGTGATTTTTTTCATGGTATACCTACCCTATAGGGTATTATACCTTGAAAAACATCACCATCCATACCATATATGGATTATACCATATATAGTATAACCTATTGGTTTTTCGGTTGTATTAAGTAAGTATACATAATTACTATCGGGTGCATACAGCTACAGATAGTACGGCTAGGTAAAACCGGGACTCTACCGTGAATCTACCCTACTTACGATGCTCATGCATTGCAGTTAATGGCAGTTAACAACTGATGTACTGTAAAATAGACATCTTCTAATGCCCTACATAAAAATATATCAATAAAACGTGCAACAAGACTTACATGTTACAATGTACTAAATGATCGTTTTCATAGTGATTCACGTTGACCAAGGACTTGTCATGTTTTAGATCAGGCGCAACTTCAACGTTGTAGATTTCGTGATTGCCCTTAGCATCCGTCCATATCATGTTGAGAGAAAACCCATTTCCAATGCCCAAGCCCTCGTCGCGAAGAATCTGTTCAGCATCATTAAAGTTCTTAGCAGTCAGTAGCTTTCTAGTGATGAATGTTCTCGCTGAAACAAGAGAAAAACATTTAGCAGTGTTTTCCTTTCCTATTTCTTAGTTTTTTGTGTTAAAAGTGCAACTTTTGGTAAATGCTTAGACTATTAAGTACTTACATTACATGACTTACTTCATACTACCTAGATGTACTTATTATTTTAGTATTCACAGAGCCGGCGTTACGGGGGGGGGGGGGGGGCAAGTTTGGGCGACTGCCTAGGGCGCCAAAGGAAGGGCGCCACATTTGGGGTGAGGAGCAAAAAAAAGGAAAACAAAATTCTTAATAAACGTCCCCATTGGTTCAGCAAAAAAGTTTCGAGCAAAAAAAGGTCGATTTTGATTTTCTTATGTGGGCGCCACAATATTGCCTAGGGCGTCAGTGCAGTGGCTCTAACGCCGGCACTGAGTATTCACATTACCAAGTAAGTACTTCGTATTAGTATGTAGGTACTTAATACTTATACTTATGATAGGTATAGGTACTTACGAGTGTTTCCTGGTTTGAGTATCATAGGGCTAAGGGTGTTGATGGAAAACACAAGCCCGTTTTCGTTGAATCCCATTGTGTAGCCGGGCATGTGTCCTGCATAGCAAAGAGATGCAAATCTTTCCTCCACAGCCTGGTGAGGTAAAACAATGAATATTACATTAATATTTCAGTAGAAGTGAGTAGGTACCTATCTACCTATTCATTTTCTGGAATTAGTAGTTCGTTTCAGCTTAGTTATATCATTTAGATACAACTATTGTTAAGTTATATAGATGTTAGACATCGCGGATTTTCTAATACAAGAAGAAACTTCAAAAAATAAACTATTTCGGATTTATAAGTTCCGTTAATCGTTTGTTTATCAAAAAGGATGGATTAAGCATAAACTTTTGTGAGCTTTGATTTCACTTGAAGGTAGAATAATTTATTCTAAAACAATAAATATCCATTCGGATTCTTATTGGAATTAGGGAGTCATACTTAATGATTCCTAAAAGAATATAAGACACGTAATTCCTATCTATACAGGGTGAAGAAAAAGACGGTAGTTGAAGGAAAAGTACCAACCCTGAATATTGACGATGGAAAATTTTGACCATTTGGGTTGGCGTTATAAAAATACAGAATGTTTGTTTTTCACATTTCACCGGTTCGATACCCAGCTCAAGCAGGGGAATTTTCAAAAATATTTGAGTGCAATAATTTTACTTATTTTTAAAAATAAAGGAATGTTTCCTTTCAGTAAAATTTGCCATCATCAATATTCAGAGTAGGTACTTTTCCTCCAACTACCGTCTTTTTTCCACCCTGTATGTATACATATGTCGTATCTACTCACCCCTCGCTCTCTATCTTCAGGCGTCGGAATGATGTGCGCTGACATGATGTAGAAGTGGTTCAGTGTCTCCGTGAATGCATCTTCGGTGTGTCCAAGTATAGTCTGGAAAAGAGATGAGAGCAGAGGTTTGAAAGATATTTTTTAGCTGAGTAAGATTGTATACGAACCGAATTCATCAATAAATTTTAAATAATCAACTGAACACTGATAGATGAAAACTTAATTAAACCTTATTTTTTCATCAGGTATGATTCGCAAAAATGAAAGCACATAAGATTTTATTATTTTATCACACAATTTCACAATTTTAGGAAAATACGGCTTTGTTCTATTATATTCCGATGCACCGGAGTGTAAAAATAGCTTTTAGCAGCCGACGTTGAGTAGGTATCTACTATAAACCTAGAGATAAATATTTTATAATCATATACACACACACTGATAAAAATCAATAAATTTTTGTTGACCAATACTAACATTGTCTTGAGTTTTGAATGCCACGCTGCTACAACCACCAGTGTCGTTGCGTGGCAGATGTTTTTCGTTTATTGTTCCAATGAGATCGTCCATTTGCAGCAGGAACAGCTGAAATATACCAGTGGGGGTTCTTATTTCACTAAGATAAAACGCTACAAACGCATACACCGCACTAGGATTCCCTGTGATGTGGGCATGTGGGTGAAATGGAAAATACGTTAATGACCTAATGATATAGTCCTTAATAATACTTCTTACGTAAGTATGTCACAACTCACACATGATTAAGAAATCACATTAACATCTTTCCCAGTCGGGACTCGGGATCTAAGCCGGGACAAGTTGCAAGCAGGATTAATGATACCGACTGGTAGGTATATGAGGTCATTATCTTATATCTTATTTCAAGACTAAAAGCTTAACTTTTTCAATTTTCATCAACTTTTTATATTTGCGTCGTCAACATGCACCAAAAGTTATTAGATAAGTATGCTATATTATGACCAAAAAGAAAAACAGTATGTCTGGGATGAATACCTTATGGAATGGAACATTGGCTCCATCGGCTACACCTTGAATCTCCTTAACGTAGTAGGGGAACCTCTCCTTCATATTAGCGAGAGTTTTATCATATGCATCGCGACCTCTGTCCGTCTTGAACTCCTTCTCGAAATCCCGGAGGTTCTCATAGGAATCCAAGAAGCTCTTTATGACAGATTCGAAGTTTCGACCCTGCAAAAAACATAAGAAAAGTTTAAGAAACAGATAATAATGGCAATCACACAGCTCACATTAAAAATAAATTATATAAATATCAACATTTGAACAGGCATTTATGTTTATGACAAGCAGGGAAAGTCGGCTTGAACTCAAGGATACATGCAGTTCTTATACCATAAAACTTGAATTTTGGCTAACGGTGAACTTGTAACAACGCTGTTCATGTAAGTATAAGAAATGCAATTTGCAAATAGCCAGAAAAATAAATCCTTGCCACTAAGTCCGAGTATCCTCATACTTGTCGCCAATGCATTAATGATGGACTCATAGATCCACGGTACTCTTAATCCCTCTTATGTCCTCTACAATGGTAGCGTCTTAAAACACTCGCGTTTGCTTTGTATTTCCTTTGGTGTTTTGCCACCTATACACTTTGACCAAGACGACGACGAAAAGAAAATCTTTGCTATAGAAAATTTATTATAAGGTAGGTAACGTAATGAAAAAACAGTGTACGTCATGGAAGTTTGCAAAGGAAATATAGTTCAAATATCTAAACTCATTTACTACTGACAGTCACAAGTGTCACAACCCATAATTGTCCCATTGCTGGGCTCGGGTCTCCTTTCACAATGTACGCTCGGGAGAACAACGTTCAAAGTCAAAACGCTAGGCAATCACTGCTTTTTGGAAACTAAGATACTTCCACGTGGTTTTGGTTTTAATGTAGATACTAATTTAGTTTCGTGGCGAGGATCGTTATCGGGTAGGTCTTGAGAAGACAAACAAGCGTTTTGTGGAAAGGAAACATCCAAAAACGGGCACCCTTTTACATTTCCACCGCTGTTCATTACCCGGAAACTCTCCATAAGCCGGATGGAATGTCTGTCGAGGCGAGGAATAAAATTTCCAAATAGGTACCACAGAACACCCATGAAGAGGTACGGAACCTTTTAAATATTTCCTCTTGTAACAATGAAAATCACAGGAAAATAAACACTTCGTTTCTAAAACATTAGTGTCTATTGCTGTAACTTTTCTGGAGTGATGAAAGTTTGAAATTAATTCGTTCAAGTCTGCTAATATAGTTAGGAAGTGAATTATAGCATAAATACAAATATCATGGTGATACTTAGATATAGTGCGTGTCAGCCCACTCGCAAAGTAGGGAAGTAGTAAGTTTATCGACTATAACTCATTAACTACTTATGTTAACATAGCCGTGATAGTTTTCCTTGTAAATTCATGGTATAAACTATTTTCGAGAATTTTTTCACTTGTCCAACTCCAATTATTTAGCCAGCAGGGGGGGAGGGACACACTTGACTCTAACCAAAGTTATAATAGCACTATAAAGCCAAATACTTCGCAAACGAACCCCTAATTCCAAAACTGGTCTTAGAAGACTTATAAAAAAGTATTATGAAGGTCGGTTGGGAAATAATGAAATTTTCTACCTGATTTGAGTTATAAGTAGTTATTATTTATGACTATCATAATGATGATTCTACCTCGAAAATGGCCAAGGGCAACTTCGAATGAAGTCAGCTCACAGAGAAAGTCAGATTACAAAAGGAGTTGATATTTGAATATAAAGGCTTGGAATGTAGGCGCGATTTGGCACAGTCATTTCAAATGCATTGTTTACACCCACGGATTACGGATTATGCAGCTACTCACTTAAGGCTCTGTGGTTATCTCGCACGGAGGATCCTTAATCGAATCCTGTATAGAGTATACCTATATCTCAAAACTTTCAGAGTTATGACGTTATGTTATAATGTGCCATAGGCTACTCTCTATGCGCCTATCATTAAGGGTTAAGTTTGCAAAGGCCACTGCGATCAAATTTGATACTTACATTTATATTTTACTATAAAGTAGATTATGGCTTATTACACCACATTTTTATGTGGAGATCCAAGCTAGGTCATCTAACTAGATTTTAGATTGGTGGTGACTGCGTCTAGATGTAAACACATGAGTAACCTCACTATCAAATGAATAAACCCCTTTTTCACCGTATATATACAAAACATCTAAAAAGGTTTGTTTATTTTGGAAAATAAATTACTTAGTAATATTGTAATATAAATTACAAACGGGTTTTATCTTGAACAACGCGTTGGATCTAAAAACTGGTCAGTAGATTCTAGTTGTAGCTACCGAAAGCTTTCACTGAAGCGGGTTTTATCTAGTGAAACTGCGCCGTAAAATAATTAATAAGAAACACTGTTTACATAAATATTATGAGAGTAGGGTAATAACTTTACCTTCAGAAAATGTATACGCTATTGAAGCATATAAGAATACAAACCAATCTCCGCTCGATACCCCTAGGGGTCTACACGACCGTGATGTTATCGATACTGGCTACAATGTTCGATATCACTCTATTATGATTTGATATTAAATTTTGTACAATGAATATCGAGGGTTGCAATCAAATCAAATCAAATCAAATCAAAAAAATCAAATCAAACAATTCAAGTTTTAAAAATTCATTTACTTAATCAATCTTGAAAATACTATTTAATATTATAAACAAATTGTAGAAACATATTTTGCACATAGTTGTTTTAATTTGCATTTTTGTAATTTTTACGAACTTCGTTAAACTTATGCTAGCTAAAAATGACATATTTTCTTATTTTTCTTATGTGAATCGATTGAAACAAAAACAGAATTAACTTATTACAAAACACCAGTAAAAACCGAATCAAAATACGCTTGGCTATTTCTGAAATTAGTGAGAACAGAGACAAAATTCTAATAATTACCACTTAATTCTACCACCAATTCTACACCAATTAATTCTAATGCTACCCACTACGGATTCTTAACATTGTTTTTAAAAAATCTGTCCGGTTTAACATTGTTGTATTCAGAGGAGTTTTTAAATATAATAACTGCGTAAAAGGATATAAAACCACGCCAAGTCGTGACTATTATAGCTATTGCAGGATATCAAAAATGTTTATGCAATTTGAATTACAAACGCGTTGTTCAAAACAGCCGCACGTAACTGCATGCTTATTACATAGACGATGTTCTCGCTGTATTTAATAGGTAGGTATCATGTTGATTTATGTTTTTTATAGTTCTATTGTCAAAACGGAATCTTTAATAACTAAAGGGACCTACTATTCGTCATGTCAGTCCGTTAGACCCATAGACTTATACATTAGGTCTATGGTTAGACCGTTATTAATTTAGAAATGAGCATAATATCTTATTACGCTAAGTATTTAATTCCACATAGACAATTTAATTCCAAGACATCATAATTCCGGTACATATCGAATGCTGTCGGTAAATGAAGTTCGCATGAATTACACCTAACCCAGTGTAGGTAATAGTAGGTACCGTATGCATTTCCTTTAGTTATTTTTATCTACTGTGCACATTGCCTTCGTCATATCATTAGAATATCCTTACTCAGTTACTGACAGTTCAATGTTTGATCGTTTATTTACATGTATACCTATAAGACATCCAAGCACGTACCCAGGATTTTTTTTCGGGGGGGGGGTCCATTTGGGTAAATGATTAAAGTACCTAAATGACACGTAAAAGCTTCTCGGAAATAAATAGCAAATCTATTTTCACACAATAATTATTTTAATAGATATTTTTAAAAAAGACAATGTTACAGTAACCGTCTGTAAAATGGGACACTTTCCAAGAGGAGACGGGGGATGCGGATGGGGGAGGGAGGGGAGACTTTTTGTTTTTAATGTCTTTTAATTTTAATAATTTAATGTTGAGTTTTAATAAATATGTATATTCATGTCAAATTACAGCTTATTAGCACTAAGGGTCACGGCGCTTTGCTTCGGACTAACGGACAGACGGACATGGCAAAACTATGAGGGTTCCGATTTTTCTTCGGAACCCTAAAAAGGCAATTTTCTGTACAAATGAACATTTATTAAACAGAAAGTCTTAATAACTCTAACGTTAATTTCAGTCTTAATAATTGCTTTGTTTATTTCTTTTAATCAAACACAGATTCACTTTTAAGCAATTAATTCTTATATTTAGTTATAAAATGAACTTAGCTAAAAATCATAATAATTCTTAAAAAAAAGCAAAGCAACAACCCATAATTGTCCCACTGCTGGGCTCGGGGTCTCCTCTCACAATGTGAGGGGTACAGGCCATAGTCTACCACGCTGGCCAAGTTGGTAGACTTCACACACCTTTGAGAGCTATATGGAAACTCTCCGGTGCGCAGGTTTCCTCACGATGTTTTCCTTCACCGAAGCAAGTGATAATTAACTTATAATACGCACATAATATTTCGAAAATTAGAGGGGCGGCCAGGATTTTAATTCTTAATAACTTTGCTATTATCTAGTAATAATTCTACTAACTAATCATTAGTTACATACTCAGTAGTTACGTGGTAGACCAAGTAATTATTCAATACTAACAGATGGCGTAAGGCTCCTTCAATTCTTTGAAAATAAAAATGATTACATAACAATTTCGACAATCTTGTCTCGTCTCCAGTCTCGACCCGAAAGTCCCGGGACTCGAGACAACTAAAATGACGAAAAGTCCCGGGACTTCGAAACACGAGATGTCCCGGGTCAATGCCATTTTATAGTTTGTATTGCCGTGTTTTCCTTTCTATTAAGATTTTCAATATGCTCTATTTGGTAACTTTACAGTAAGACTTCACTTAGTTTAATAGATCTACTGTTTATTCAAATAGCCTGTTTCTGATATGGATATAACGATATTCTATCTGGCTCCATTGGCACATTTTAGCTATCAATAAAATGGAAAGCTATCTCGAAGTTTGTACATAATTCAATGTACATGATTCAATGGAACTAAGGAAAAGCAAGAGCAGAAAACCGGAATACTTATGTTTCAACAGTACCCTAGGAATTTGCGAACATAAAAATTGTTATTTGAGTGCTTCAGTTGAGTGACAGAAACGTAGAGTATGTTTTAAAGGATTTAGTATAACTAAATAAAAGAACAATACTATAAGTAGATATACTTAGCTTGCCTGGATAGCTACCTGATGTACGACTCATCGTGTTCCAGCTGAGGGCTTGGGTTGGGAGTTGAGAGCCAGTTGTTTCTTTCTCTCCCTTATTTATTCGGTAAAGCATCGAAGCCATTGATATTACTCAATCTCATATCCATGAGCGAAGATGGCCACTTACTATAAAGTGAATCGACAGCGCATTAGTTAGCTAGTTACCTATATAAAAGTTTGTTGCTTACCACATCATACCCCACTTCGTAATGAGATCCTTGCACGTAGATCACGGGAACAGCCCGTCGTCTGGCCAGGGGCTTCTCCGATATTGCATTACCTGCAATAAAAGAGGAAATAAAGCTTACGAGAAACAGCCCCAAGACGCACAGAAATTACTGTTTTAACGTTCCATGTAACCTCTATTTCTTACTCTGTTGCGCAAGTGTGTTCCTATATCGTAAATATCTTGCACAGACATTTTATATTATATTATACCTAAATAAATAATAAATTTTGTTTTATAGATGTTTGATTTCTGTTAATATTTATTAGTGTGCTCAATAAAATATTGTATTGTGTTTATGAGCAAATAAGATAAATAAACGCTATGATACACTGTGGATATGATACACCATAGCGTTTATTTATTATGAGTGGCTCATAGACCCACAAAAAGACTTCCTGGGTCGTGGGTGCCGGGGACAATACATAAAGACAAGAACATACTAACCCAGACCGAGAAGAGAAATTCAAACTCATTATTCAAATTTCTGTCTCGCTGGGAATCCCACCTAGGACCTTTGTATGGCGGTCCGAAATTACGCCACGTGGGTCGCTAATGGTGAGGCCAAATGAGGGTATTTTTTATCAAACTTTTATTTGAGATTTAAGTCGTGAAAAATGAGTTGGATGCATTCGGTTTCATTCGGTTTCATAAAAGTCCTGTTTTGTACCACACGGCGATGCAACATAAGTTTGGATTTTAGTATGAAACCGACTCATTTGACGCGACTCACAGCTTAAAAAATAAGATCGTTTTGCCTCACCCTGTTGTACATAATTATAATATAATATTATGTGCATATTATTTCAATAACTGGTGATCTTTATCGTGGATACTATCATTTCTAACACAACACAATTTATTAGTATCATTAGACGATGAAATCTTATGTAAATTAGATTTATACGTAACAGGATATAGTGTGTTAGTAGTGCCTTGAAAGGATGAAAAGGTTAAAATAAATATAATATTTATAAGCCCATTTAGTGCTACGGAGTTGCTTTCGCCGTTTCTTCTCCTTAATGATAAAATACCTAATAAATTAGTTAATTTCTTAAGAAAAGTGTTTAGCCCAGCTAGGTAGGTCCACCGTCTATCCCTGTACCATTGATTTCAAATGGAGGACCTGAAGCTCTGTACAAAGCTCTTTATTTTGTGTTAAGTCAAATTCGACTGGCAATTCGGGAGATTAGCGCGTTCAAACAAAGACATAAAATTTAGAGGGTCCCAAAATCCCAAACTGCATTATCTTTGTATAGACTTTGTACTTTATTGACCGAAACCGAAAATGTTGTCAGTGTTTTTATCATTTACATATTTATACTTTAATTTACCAAAAACTGCAACAATTACTATGGTTGGTCATTGCTTTTATGGCTACATTAATTTACCTCTTATCAGTATGGCCTCGCCGCGAAATCAGAGCCCATTTTACTATGTGAAATTGTTAATATTTTGGTTTTTATTATGGCAAGCTGTAAGGTCATTACCAATTACAATTATAAAAAATAGTAAGGAATATAAAAAACGGCCAAGTGCGAGTCGGACTCGCGCACGAAGGGTTCCGTATATTATAGATATACAACATTAGATACTATACTATAACCTTTTTTTAGATTCATCTCTCTCGCCTGTTGCCGTTATTAATGTTAAGCAAAAAACGGCAAAAAATCACATTTGTTGTATGGGAGCCCCCATTAAATATTTATTTTATTTTAATTTAATTATTTACTTTTAAAGTAATTATTATTATTTAATATCGAGCAAAAATGGCAAATAAAACCACGTTAGTTGTATGGGAGTCTCACTTAAATATTGGAACGAAGTTCCTTATCGCGCGTTGTGAAAGGGGGCTAGACGGAAAATTTCAACACTTTTTGATTTTACGAATGACGACACTTTTTTTGACGTGATTCAGAAAGTTTTACAGAGATGGCGCTGTACAAACTGCGTAACTATATAAGGTAAATTAAACTAAGTATCCAGAGCGAATTCAAAAAAATTAATAGTTTCCTTGAACTTACGTATGTTACAAGTATAAGTTGATAGCGTGATTCAGAATTAATTTACTAACGCCATCTATCCGCAACTCACCAAACTAAATATCTTAAGTCTGAACAGGCGCTGTACAAGTGTACAACAATACAATACTTAAATCGAAAGGAAATTCGTTCCATCCGGGTGTCCCTTGACACCTCTCATGTTTTTTTTATTTTATTCTGTTTTAATTATTTGTTGGTATAGCGGCAACAGAAATACATAATCTGTGAAAATTTCAACTGTCTAGTTATCACGGTTCATGAAATAAAGCCTGGTGACAGATAAATAGACGGACAAATTTAATATAGTTTAATAATAACATAACTTAATAATTATAATAATTTAATTTAATATAACATATTTTAATTTACCCGATTTAATTAGATAAAACAGAAAATATTAGAAATAAAATGAATTGGTCCACCTCCCATAAAATTGCAACACCCTTTTAGGGTTATTTGTGTAGCATGTGATGTGACTGTGTTATATACAGTCGAACCTGGATAAGCGAAAACTGGATAAGTGAGAAAACTCTATAAACGACAATATTGGTCAGGTCCCGTCATTTTTATCCCGAATACCTCTATGAGTGACAGTGTGGAAACCTCTTTTAGAGAGAGTCATTTTTCACATCTAGACCTCTGTAACTGACAGTTTTTTACTTAAGACCTCTGTAAGCGAGACTATTTACTTACAATAATATTTCAATAGACCCATAGGTATCCTTGTTTGTAAACAAAGAAAGCCAAAGCGTCATTGTTTTTGATGGAATTACAAAGCGGCTGCACATGTGCGCTTGTCCCTATCTGATTATCTTCAACATTTGGTTTTGTTCAACATTTAGAAAAACAGCCTATTCCAAGAAAAGATGCCTTAAGCGCAATAGAAACACTCCATAGTTTTTTTTTGAGTATTGTGAAATTGATCCCTCAATTTCTGATAAACTTTATGAAATTGAAAAACAGATTCATAATTTTAAGAAGGACACTCAGAAAAAAATAACTGATTTCTTCGAATAAATAAAATATCTATTTAAAAACAAAATGTGTACTTATTATTTCTTAACGCTCTAGCACCATGTTTCTCGACTTTTGTTAACCTCTATAAATGAGAGTAAACTACTCCCAAACCTTCGTAAGTGACAAACTGCTTTAATGAGAAACCTCTATGAGTGAGAATAACATTCGGGTCCCTTGGATTCTCGCTTATCCAGGTTCGACTGTATCATGTTACTACATATTTATGCAATAAAGTATTGAGTATTGAGTATTGACAGTGGAGTCTTACTTATTAATAGGGTCCTGTTTTTATACTTTGGTTACGGAACCCTAAAAACAAAAGCTTGGTATAAAAATCAGTGGCAATAAAATTTATTTCACGTTCACATGGACTGTGAAAGTTGTCTTGTTTAAAAATAATTATCTACTACCTACTTCTCTCGAGTACATACGTACAAAAAATGAACTATTTTTTATCGCAATGCTATCGGGTGTGTCGATTCAGTTATTTGTATACCCGTATATTTGATATCTGCAAAATCAATTTTAATTAACAATTCACAACATTGTTCGTTCTGTATCTTAAAATGAAAAAAAAAAAACTTATTGTGATTATTATTGCGATTTGCGAACAACTTATGTCAGAATTGATGTATGTACGCATGCTCAGACATGTCAGGATTGACGTGTAATGGTGAACGCACATTATTATATCCGCATCGTATGCACCGAACGCGCCGCATTTGTATGAAATCGTAATTTTCATTGAGAGCCCGATGCGGACGACATAATTATGCGGGCCGCATCTGTTATCCGCATCAGGCGATGACATACGATGCGGTTATTGTCCTTTTTTTTCAGACTTGTCTGACTGTCCCTTGGGACAAGTCCTATTTGGTAAACAATCTTACAGCGTCTTTGTTGATTATTGATGACAGATGCCGACGCATATGTCATCCGCATCGGGCTTTCATATGATTTCACACAAATGCGATGCTGACAGCGCTTACGATGCCGATAAATGTGCGTTCAGCATAAATGTGCGTTCACCATTATACAATTCAATCATTGAAGTATAATGTCATAAACACTATCTATGTCTATGCATAGAACAGACATCTCGAACAAAATGTGTGTCCCACCGGGAGGTTCTATTTTCAAAATTGAGCCGCCGTTCTCCTTTCAAAATCGAACGAATCCATTGAAAATTGAAGCCGATAGGCGCCAATTCATTGTGACATACGTCGTGTTCGCGGTGTCGGTTCAATACTAGTAATTGATTGATTCAATGAATATTCTTGTAACCATGTTGCAATTTGTAGCAATGTTGCAATAGGTATAAATAAATAAACGTAGTCGTGGATGAGCTCGTTTGCCGGCTTGTTACATAAAAAAATTAAACATTTATTGTATTAACTTCTTCCTAAGTCCTAACACAAAATACTATGAAAACGCTGATTTCATTCAGACTTAAATCAGTAGCACGTATACATATAATAATTCTGTTATAATTTAAATATAAAACCATATTCCTTCTAAGTTTCATGTATTCACTCATAAAACAAATCACAGGTTTTTGTAAGGCAATTAAGGATTTTATTGCTTGTTCTTGTAGTCATTACCCGTGCACCCACTGACTTCACCCACCGGTGGGTAATTCGACTTACCCAGTTAGTGTCGGAAGTAGGTACAATTAATTTTTTTTTCAGATTTGAAACATTGAACTCATAGGAGCCCGACTACCTTCATTGTTTACATTATTAAAACTTATTTAAACCTGTTGAAAAAACGATTAACATCAAAAATATATAACGCATGTTTAATGTAAGTATACTAATATAATACTAGTATAATATCTTAGATAACTTGAAGTTAAGAAATCCGAAGGACACAAAATATTAATGGATAAAAGTAAGTATGCAAGATAACTTTGCTTTTTATAATATAATATTATATTAGGTACATAAACACGTGCACGTCAATATGACTCACCGTTGTATTCTTTCATAATTATCGTAGAAACAAAACAGTGATAAAAATAAGCAAATTTGCACCTGGCCGGTCACAACAGAGTCGCGAGTGATACTGCACGGCGTTGATAATGCGAAGTAAAATATAGTCGTCGCAAAGTCTAACCACGATCAAGGATAAACTGAAACGTTTACGTTTTGCACTATATTGAAAGAATCTAAAAATAATTTAAACAAAATAAACTTTAAAGAACAATGCCCAAAACTTACTTTTTTATTTTTGTTAGCGTCTTAAAACGTCAGTTATACCGAAGCAATTAAATTGTTTTTTTTTACGTATTTTAAAATTAATACCTGTACCCGTATTACCCAGCGTAAAATAATTTTATTAATAAGTGATGAATTGACTATAATAACAATGATGTCAACAATGTCCATTTTTATTCCGGCACTCACTTCGATACATAGCTTGTATCAAGCAAGATATAGGGAGACTTTTGGCCAATATTACAGACAGAATTTCTTTATAAGTGTTGGTATGACAAATGTAATGATGTCAAATTTCCATTTTCGGTTGTCAATAAAAAAAAGTCACAATAAAATAATGGTAAAAATTACAGGCAGCCGTAAGTCTCCCCTAATCTATGACTCAATGGTTATAAGAATTCAATTTCAAAATACTTTGGTTCTGGGGTGTGTCTGCTGAAAATTCTTATATATCTAAGCTCAGAAATTAAAGCGGCGATTTCTAGATTTTATTTTATTTTAAGACGCTAAAGTTGAAAATGAAATAAAACGATGTACCTATAGCAGTTGGGCATTGTTCTTTAAAACGTGGGTGATAGTCGTTAAAAAATAACAATCGCTCACACACTTTATATAAGTGTGTAACTATTCACCAGCATTATCTTAATTCGAGGGTGGCTTGGGCAGATTTAGTTGTAACTCACGAACAATCTAATTTCAAACAAACAACAACAAAAACAACAAACTTTAAACAAAAATTGAAAGAATAAATCATTAGGTACATTTGAAAAAAAATACCGATTGATGTCTGTACTCAATATAATAAGATTAGATACCTATTTACGAAAAAGATATTTGGGTTAATTATTACAAATAGCAAAAGATACCGTGACAATTATTTTAAGAATTTTCGTCTGTACGTTTTTTGCTGCTAATCTCAGAATCGGTTATAATAAATAATTGATTTGTTTGCGTTTTTAAATGGTGCAGTGTAGTATATAAGTAATTTGTGATTGTATTGTCTCAGTCAAATAACACGCAAAAATATACTAGTATAAAAATTATTAAAAAAACCCCGCTTGCTCTCAAAAAAGTTATCATGATAATATACCTCTTTGAAATCCTTATGGTGAGCTCTTTAATTTGATACCCATATTGCATTATTCGTTTTATTTTTATTTTTTATACTTCAAACAATGCAATCTCACAGCCACCATATTTGATTTATTAAATTTCACTTATCAAAGAACAACAAAAGAACTTGGGCTATCTAGATGAATCTAATAGATATCATAATTATGAAGAAAGAGTAGGTTATAGGGCAAGATAATAGCTACTTTTATCTCGTAATTTTCAAGCGAAGGAAATCGCTGGCACAGTCTAAAATAAATATCTAACCATGTTAGGTTGTGCGAAAAACGAACAAAATCCAAACATTTATCTTGTGGGTAACGCGTCATTCGTCAATTAATATGCTTTACGAATTATCGTAAATAAATGCGTATCAACCTACTATTTAAATATTAAATAACACATATTATAGCTAATTGGCTATGATATTACGAGTATATGTATTATCATATACACAAACGCTCCCGTCGAATACCTGGTTTTTATATTTCATGTATAAAATATCAATTAGTACATACATATCTATAACAAAATCATTTATATAATTAATTATTTTCCGATATGTACCTACTATGCAGTTTGTATTAAGATTCCTGTTATAAATTTTAATCCAATTATACCAAACTACTTACCAAGTTTTCTCTCAATTGTATCGGATATGAGTGGGTAGCACAACTAGTACAATAGTTGGCGATTGTAGAAATGCAAATGTCAAGTATTCTTAGTCTAACAGCAATTCGTCTCGATCAGCACTCGATTTCCTCCTACGCTGATAAAATATACCTACCTACTTAGTTTGCATGCAGTGCGAAAGAATAGTCTTTGCTGCTATTTACATTATTTATTTAAAGAATAATCATATTATTGACCAGTCGTATTTGGACATTGAACTCTTGTTTCACCTGAGTCTTCACCAGGATTTGCTACATTTGTCTGTATCAAGGCCTCATCATGCAGAGGCGGTGATAAAATTGGTAGACTAATTGATTGAATGTACGAAGATTTAGCTACCACAAGGACGCAAAGATTTGATTCCTGCATTACAAGATTTTCTTGCTGTCAATCACGGACGTAAGGTCCGTGCTGTCAATACAAAGAGTTATGCGGTCTATACTTATAATACCTTGTTCGCAACTAGTATAAGCCATTTATGGGTAAACTTCTTTCCAGACGAAAAGCGTCAGTCTCAATTTAGCCTCAAATTATTTATCATGGCGAAATTTGATTTTTTCGGCGTCAGTCTCAATTTAGCCTCAAATTATTATGGCGAAATTTGATTTTTTTATGCTGCGATAACAATAACTCGCCAGATACATATCACACAAATGCGAGTTGCCATGTGGTTCAATACTATTTTGGTTTAGGAAAGTAGACTTTGAACTTTGACTGCAACGATTAATTAAAGTAACGCACCTCTAAGGTCTGCTATGGAGTAATCGAAATATTACCGGCTACTAGACTTGAGAGAATGCTTGTGTTCCCCATAATTTATGCTGCAAACCATGGACTTGCCGAGAAAAGAAGAAGAAGATAGCTCTCAAAATATAGTAGGTACTGGAGAGAAAGCTGAGAATTTCTTGCACTGATTTGTGGAACAAATACCCATTATCTAAGAACTTAGCGTCAAGCAATGCCTATATTCTATGGGAAAGCTTTATATTCGTTTCTAGACGACACGAAACAGTATCTCCACTGAATGCCTAGGGTTCGCAGAAGTGTAGAGGGCAGTAGAGGACGCGGTAGATTTTATCATTGAGACTGACTGATCAAATAAGGGGCGTTAAGTACCTCGGAATCAATCCACGAAGCAGGCAGCTTCAGGAAATAATGGAGACGAAGAAGGCGTGCCATATTCACGCAATGAAGACCATTGCCACAGTTTAGAAGCATTACGAATACAACATGTATCCATCACATTAACGCTGCTGTATATATACGCATGTATAGATTTTATAGATGTTGATACTTATCCTCGTAGTGTGTTCGTTCGTTGCCAAATATCAGAATCAAAAAGGTCGTGCTAAGTATTTTTCTCCTGGTTAGCTTATATTAACTATAAAAACAGCCTTATATTTTCAAGTTCACTTCGCAATGGACTGAATATAGATCAGACCTATGCCATAAAGCTATATGCTATTGATACCTATGCCATTGTATTGTATAACATAACTATTACGTTCCAAATACGTAATTAGGATTTTAATTACTTAGGAATGAAAGCAATTTAGCATTGAATGCATTTATTTTAAAATAATGTGTGTAGCAGGGTCAACTAAACAAAACCAGGAAATGCATGTAACAAGTACCTCTACATACTTAGCATGAGACAGGACTATTTATTATTAAATAAATTCGTGCACTGTATGGCACGTATCGCAAAATAACATTAATAATGTAGAGTTACAGTTTTAATTAGCATCCAATGTTTAGGACCGACTATACGAGTACATATATGAATTTATTTAATATGTCCGAGCCAAGATAACGATATATTTTGTTCTCGATAAAGATTAGAGACAGACGTAAAAAGACGAAATACAATATTTTACGACATTTAGAAATACTAAGTACTTAGAAATAAAATGTTCTAAAATTTTTACTGAAACAAAATTCACCTTACAAAGATCCACCACACATTTAATTTTAAGACCTGAATATAAAAAAATATAAAAAAAAACCCGACTGAAACCGTAGAAGGATTAACGCTTCCATGGTTTAGTTGTTCAGTATTACTTTTAACAAAATTCTAAACTACTGGGCTTATTTTTTCTTTTTAGGTTTTTACGCAGTCGGCTCTCCTGTTTTTTTTTATTTAATTTTTCACTTGTCCAACTCCAATCGTTTAGCCGGCAGGGTGTGTCAAGTGTCCCCCACTTGATTTTAACGAAAATTATCATTTAAATGCCAAGGATTTCGTAAATGAACCCCTAAATCCACACTATAGGGTACGCGACAAATAAAAAATTCAACCTCACGTTACCTGTAGGGGAGGTACCCTGAAAAAAAAATGTTTTTCAATATTTTATTCTACGAATTTGGAGTTTTAATAAATATTTATATCCATGCCAAGTTACAGCTTTCTAGCACTAACTTCGGACAGACGGACGGACGGATGGAAGGACGGACGGACATGACGAAACTATAAGGGTTCTGATTTTACTTTGGAACCCTAAAAATGCTTATATGTAGACCTATAGGCTACTCTATCTTCCAGTAAAAGTTTTATTAAAAACGATTCAGCTGTTCCAGAGTTTAGCCCAAACAGAAAGACAGACAGACGAAAAAAATATAAATAACTTATTTACACGATAGTAAAACACAAACAAATATTTTTTATTTTATTTATTTAGTTATTTAAAATAACTAAAGAACTAGAGAAAACATAGATTACAAATCACAGCTGATATTTTAATTAGAGATATTTTAGTTCCGCAACATGTTTAAAATTTATTGTTTGTTGAATGTTTGTAAATAAAATATGTATGTTTATAAGTCACACCAGCTTTTTTTATAATTAAAAATTTGGTGGAACACCTAAACGAATGCTCCTGGGTGGGATCGAACCACCATCTCTCGGTTTCAAGAACCGATTGCGTTGCCATTACGCCACAGGAGCTATATGTAATTGAGCGAATCACGGCTACAGGATCGTGCACGACGACAGTGACCATGCTTATTTAGCACAATTGTATGAAATTTTCGCATTATTATTTTACTTATGTATTTATCTTTAACCACATATTATTATGATCAAAATAGTGTAACTATAGGTACTGGGTATTATGGGGTTACCTGTAATTAGGTATCATATTAACTGTCTGACGGCCGTTCATTTATTTAATAAGTATACATAATCTCTGGATAAGTTAGTGCATAAAATAATAAAAAACTAACACTACAAAAGTTGACAATTATTTTGATAAATATTAAAACGATAGAAATGATATATACGATTGCTAGGTAACTGACTGGAGGATTATGGATAAAATACTGAGAGCAATCGTAACATCGTCTTTACTTGAAATATAAAACATGCTCTCAATGAAGCACCCTCTGCACTTATTACTCTATCATTTATAATTATTATGTACCTATTAAGTGTATTGCACATGTCTGTGATGCATGCAGTGGCAGATACATAGACTCGCTTGCATTTAGGACAACGGGAGAGTGAGGCTAAAACCGGACACAGTTTGTTACACTTCAGCCTGGCCAATAATTTTGGAGATAACTGTACATCAATCAAACGGGCGGATGGGTAAGGAAAAATAAGAGATCATCGGATGACCCGTCCAAACCGGCTCCTCAAGGCGCCATATGCAGTGCCGGCTTTAGTACCACCAGCGCCCTGGGAGGGATTTCTCAGCGCACCCTATCTGCCACTGAAACAATTTCGTATAAATTGACCCATACGAAAATAGTAAATATGTGTCATCATGCCAAGGTACAGCTTTCCAGCACGTAGTGTTTCGACACTGTCAACACCTTTTTTATAATAACTTATAACACCCCCCTTTTTCATTTGGGGTTAAAATATAGATATATGCCATCGCGGTCTTTTTTGCAGATCTATATAAGAGTAACAATCCCGCCATACATTATTTTGTGATATTTCAAACGGATTTGGCTGCGTTTTCAACGTAGTTCCCCGTCGAGTCTCCCGTAGACCCTTGGGGGTCCACCTGGTCCACTTTGGGAACTAAGGTCCTAACGAATGGACCGATTATGATACGTTTTTTTTTTGTTTGAAAGTTGACGATGACGTGATGAAGATGTTTCACAAGTCATAACTATCTTTGGACAAACAAATCTGTGGTGTGGCTGCACCACTTTCTAAAACTGTATCGTTGTCGTGTCATCCAATAAAGCAGGGGCCCTTCACATAAAGTGCACAGCAACTGCAAGTTATCTGGGCCACTTTATTTCTCGTGAGCCATGTTAATGAAGGGAGAACACAGAGTAAATAGACAAAACAACCGTGCGGCAATCTTAATAGTCTTGCCCCAGGCGAACACGAAAACACAAATAAAGATCCTATTATTACAGTTATTTATGTTTGTTACCCATTCCGAATTTTGTCGCCATTAGATAATTTCACAACAGTGGCACAAATTTAACCAAAATTTTCGTTGAAAATTAAAAAAAAATAATCGTTTCAAACATTCATTATCTACTCTCATATATTCGTTAAATGTGTGCTGCGACTATACTCAAAATTATCTAAGAACGCATTAATGATAGCTGCCATTTATTAATATGAACCAACTTTGTACGTACGTCTTTGAGCAAAATGGAATAATTATTTAATTGACATGAATAGTTGGATACTTACGAACAAAGGATTTTGGCAAAATTTGTTAAAAATCCCTATTCGTATTGTATCGTATTCGTATTGACGTTATTTATAAATCATATTAAACGTTATAATCTAGTAAAAATCCCATCACATCATAATTTATGCAAAATTGAATAAAAAAATAAGGCGTCGAATCAATGTTTAAATGAAGATGACAAAATCTACACTGACGATAAGTGATGTGACGGCATGAAACTACTTATAAAACCATAATAATCGATACATTACTATAATCGAAACTTAAAATAAAAATGAATTTATTTTATTTCTTTCTTTGTGTTTAACAATTAAACAATTTAATTTCTTCTCTTCTATAAGAACATGACCAAAAGTGTTTATTACGATAATCTCTAACCGCAGCCATTTGAACTGATTAAAATACGGTTAGAATATTCATTATTCAACCGAAACCCAAATTTCATACGCTGGATGGGGCGCGGACGAATTAACAGTGAGTTTTTTAGGAAAAAAATATTTTATTATAGTCGTAAATACATAATTATTGAGCGTATAGGTATGGTAAAGTAACTTAAGTAGCTCAATGGAGGCAGTATCATTCCAGTTACTTGTGGATATCTAAATGTTTCGGTTTTTAGAATTTACAATTTAATTATTGAATCGATTAGAAAGTCTTACAATTTTGAATCGATTTGTTGCAAAAATTGGTTCTTTCGTGAATCGATTTTTTTTGTACATCTCTAGTGTCACTGCGATGACAAACGACAAATATGCATTCTTAGTTCGTGGGGACTATAGGTATATGTATTCTATCTATTTAAACAGTTACATAGTGTAATGAAATAAAAATAAATAATAGTTAAAAAAAACTAAAAAACACGCTTTTATAAAAAAAATGAGATTTTTTGAAATGTCGATAAGTCTACGAAGTTTGAAAGAAATCTGACGTTTGATATGTCAAAATCAAGTCCAAACCGATACAGGTGAAGCTAATAATAAAGTGTGTAATAATAAATTAATCAAAATTGTAAAAATTTTTTAGGAAACGCTTTTATATAAAATTAGCTACAAGTTGTGAAAATTTCAAGTCTCTACGTAAAATAGAACAGAGAATTATGCGTCTAAAGTCTGAAAATCGTTTTTTTTAATTTAACAACAAATAAACAATGAAAATTAGTTTAAAATATGATTTTCGTGTATTGTCATCGGAAATACACATGTCTGCCAAATTTCATCAATTTTCATTAAAGGGAAGTCATTCAAATTAACGTTACAAGATTTGATGCTCCGAAGTGAAGCTAAATAAAAGCGTTTAATAAACATACGTGGGCCTCAGGGCGAACTGTACGGTCAATACCGGTCGACACAGACTTCCGTCGGCGTCGCTGTCACACACATTCATGTCACAGTTACTTATAGGTACAATCGTTATCTTAATATTAGGTAGTGCAGATATATAATAGAATAGAATAGAATAGATAATTATAATTAAGTTCTGTGGTCGGAGACATTCAATTAATAAAACAAAACCTCGGACTGATAGTCCAGGGTCGATAATTTTTGAAAACAAAAAAAATTATAATAGGATGAAACCTATTGCAAAAGGAAGAGAATATAACAAAAAATAAAGGAAAAATAATTTACGGGCGATCTGAGGTCGGGAAGTGGGGGGAGGGGGGGTTTAAGGGTAAAAAACGGTTTATCTCAATTTCCAGCAAAACTATAAGTCCTATGGAAAAAAGTTTAATGGCAAAGTTATAGGTAATAAAAAGGTCTACAATTTTTGTATTTACACTTTTTTCACATAACCTCAAAATTTATGTGAAAAATTCAAAAAAACCAAGTTTTTGGTTTTTTATTTTTATCTTTTACAAAAAATTTTTTTTTTTAAACGAAATTTTGTGAAAACTTACCTTTCTATGTCCCAAACATACTGTAATTTTTTTTGATTTAAAATATTTTTTTTTTTTACCTTATTTTGACTTAATATCGAAAAATCACCCTAATTTTCAATCGAAAATTCACCTGTCAAAATATCCGCTTTTTTAAAAAAATCTGTGAGCTTTTTATTTGCTAAAATCTCTACTTTCTGATGGTATATAAAAAAATATACACTGCCATGTTAAATTTTCTCAGAAAATGCAATGAAACGACAACTATTTTCACAAAAATTATTCGAGTTCGAGTTTTTAAATATATATTTTTAATATTTATGTACAATTTTGAGCCATTTATTAAAATTTACACTTTAATTAATCGAAAAACGTCAAAATCCATGTTAAATTAATAAATTAATAAGCAAAAAAATTACAAATCCATAAAGATTGCAAGAAACATGCAAAAATAGTTGTCGTTTCATTGCATTTTCTGAGAAAATTTACCATAGTAGTGTATATCTTTTTTATACCATCAGAAAGTAGAGATTTTAGCAAATAAAAAGCTCACAGATTTTTTTAAAAAAGCAGATATTTTGACAGGTGAATTTTCGATTGAAAATTAGGGTGATTTTTCGATATTAAGTCAAAATAAGGTGAAAAAATAAATATTTTAAATCAAAAAAATTACAGTATGTTTGGGACATAGAAAGGTAAGTTTTCACAAAATTTCGTTAAAAAAAAAAAATTTTTGTAAAAGATAAAAATAAAAAACCAAAAACTTGGTTTTTTGAATTTTTCACATAAATTTTGAGGTTATGTGAAAAAAGTGTAAATACAAAAATTGTAGACCTTTTTATTACCTATAACTTTGCCATTTAACTTTTTTCCATAGGACTTATAGTTTTGCTGGAAATTGAGATAAACCGTTTTTTACCCTTAAACCCCCCCTCCCCCCACTTCCCGACCTCAGATCGCCCGTAAATTATTTTTCCTTTATTTTTTGTTAAATTCTCTTCCTTTTGCAATAGGTTTCATTCTATTATAATTTTTTTTCACTTTTCATTATTTTTAAAGGCTTCTACCCTGGTCTATGACAGACAATGCACAACGTAGGTCAGTTACAAGATTAGTATCATGAGTTTTGCACAGGCATACCTAAGTCTCGTAGATGACTATGGGTATTTTTTTAGTATCCTGTGGTAGTGGGAGGGGGTGGAGTTGGGGGGAGGGGAGGGGTGGTGTAGGGACACCCCCATTAAAGGGGCTACGTGAGGAAACCCAAAATCTTTGAGTTTTTTTTAATTTTGCGGTTAAATCTGTGAAAACTGCTCAATATTTGTCTTAAATTAGTCTAAATTAATGTCAGGTGGGGGAGGAAGAAGTAAAATTTCTACTTCTGTATGGGGAGACACACTACGAGTATACACACCAATTTTAGAAAAAAAAATTACAAAAATCATAATTACAAAGTTACATTATATGCGCTTTTAAGGAAAATTTAGGGGTTTTTGATTCACAAACAGGATTCCGAACATCTCCGGCGCTGCGGGAAGTGCATCTCCTCCGCCTTTGAATAACAAACTGCAGGCACTCCACGAGGTCAAAGACCAAAACTCATTTTGGGTCGCCATGTGGTACAAACAGGACATAAGTATAAAAACGAATGCACGCGACTCATTTCACGGGACGCACGGCTCAAAAATTGCGCTCGTTTGGCCGAACCCTCAATGACCGAAAACGCACCGCGTTTTGGCATCTGTAAAAAGCTATCTGAAATCGTAGCTCATAATATATGAAAACGACTACGCGTTGTGGCAATCACAGAAAAATCACAAATTCACTCTCGCCTTAAAGTTTTAAAGTACAAATCTTAATACCAGTAAGATAAATCATGATATACATATGTGTATCAGTAATTCATAACTTTGTATTGAAGGGTTTCATAACGATATGAGCATCAATAAGAAAAGTAAGTCTATTCTTTACATCGATTCAAATCTTAGTAGGTGTTAGTAAGTTCCTTATGATAATAAACTTGACAAATGCGACTTCAATTTGCTTGGAGAAGGTTCCGTACGTTGATTATGTATTTACCGTTATTTTTCTTTTTTAATTATTTTTGCCTCGTGGCTCGTGCCCGGCACGGTCTAACATAAATCATCCCTAAGGGTTCTGTTTTTCGTCTTTCATAAGGAACCCTAAAACAAATATCGATTTGTGATTCATGCTCATTTGAAGAGACACATAATCAATAGCGAATGCAACTTACATGTTGTTACTATGCAACATTATAGTAACAACGTGTAAGTGGAAATGTTTGGGAAAAAAATGAACAACAATAATAGAAATAAATATTTCTATGTGCAAATTGTAACAATCATAATAAAAATATCAGTCATATCATAACAATAAAATTGTTTAGTGGAGGAGCGTTCATTTTTAAATGAGATGAATTCTTCTTGGGTTTTAACCCTTTAATCCATAGCTCATTATTACTAAGAACACTAGAGGCATAACCGACGAAGAAAGAAAGAAATATGTCATTGCTTTCACAGCATTGAAGTACTATTACTAGCGTATAGAACAGACACCCCGAACACCATGTATGCCCCAATACATTGGCGCCACGTGGCTTCAATCTTCAATGGATTCGTTCGATTTTGAAAGGAGAACGGGGGCTCAATTTTGAAAATCGAACCTCCCGGGTGGAACACACATTTTGTTCGAGATGTCTGTTCTATGACATTATACTTCATTGTTTCACAATGCTTTTTTGATCGTAAGTTGTTTAACTGTCCTCCGACAAGGATTAACGACTGTTGTTGATCGACAAGGGCCGGATAATAACGTAATCTCTGAAGCATAGAAGCTTGAAATTCAGCAATTAGTTGTCACGCGTGTAGGTATGTGGATACAGACCGACCATGGCTATAACTGCTCATACAGGACTAACATTCATCGATGTAAACCGTTATAATGCGAACAGGTAAGTCAACAATTTGAAATTTAATAAAAATATTTTTTGAGTTATTAACCAAAACTTAAATGTCTTTATTTGTTCACCTTTATTTGTTAACAACAACTGCAATTGTTTATGTACTGTTCCGATATGTTATCGGAATACATTTTTTTGCACTTCATTCCGAATTCAATAAGGTATCATTCGTATTTTTAGGAGGTTTTCACTATTTTTCTTTAATTTAAACTTGTTTACTAGATACGGCACTAATCAGTTGTACTCAAAAACAAAAAATAGTTGGTTAAAGTTGGTAGAAAAAAAATGATATTCATAATACCAGTATGACAACTTACTTAATATAATTATATGACAAAGATCAATTTTTACTTTACAATATTATCAATGACTAATTAGTAATTTTCTTGATTAAATTATTAATAATCTGAATTTGAAACTAAAACTAGTCTCAGATACACAGTATTTTCGTATACTTAGCATGCCTTAAGAAACAGCAAATGATTAATTTATTGAATACAGGTTTCAAATTTATCTCTCTGTTTTAATTAACAAGTCTATAAATATCTAAAGTTGACGGAGTCGTGACGAGATACCTTGCTTTTAAAACAAAACAGAGAAATTCGAACGTAACGTAAGCTTAGTGATTTAAATGATAGTTTCGAACGCGGCCGCGGTTCCTAAGTTCAAAATCCTGCACACACCTGTATTAAAAAAGCGGCCAAGTGTGTGTCAGGCCACGCGCAATGTAGGGTTCCGAAAATATAAGTTTATCGACTATTACTCATTAACTACTTAAGCTAACCTAGCTGTGATAGTTTTACATTTTCCTTATAAATTCATCATTTAAACCTATTTTTGTAATTTTTTTCACTGGTCCATCTCCAACCGTTTACCCGGCAGGGGGAGGACAAATATTTCGCAAACAAGCCCGTGAATTGAAAAACGGTCTTCACAAACTCATAATATTTTTGAAAGACCTTTTTTACGACATCTCACACTATGGGGTACGTGATGAAAAAAAAATCATCCCCATTTACCTTTATGAGAGGGGAGAACCCTGAAAAAAAAATATTTTTCAATATTTTATTTCACGATTTTGGAGTTTTAATAAATAATGTCTACATACATATCCATGCAAATTACAGCTTTCTAGAACTAAGGGTCTAGGACTCTAGGCACCGTACGGACGGACGGATGCAACGGACGGACGGACATGACGAAAGTATAAGGATTTCGATTTTTCTTCGGAACCCTAAAAATAGGCACATAAAAAGTTGATTATTATTTGCTCCAGTGGAAGAAAACATCTTGAAGAAACCTGTGCATTGAAGATTTCTCCATGATGTTATCAAAGTCTGTCAACCGGCGTGCTGCGCTATGGTCTGTATCTAGGTACTATCTACTTATATCTACTACTACCAGTCACATTGTGAGAGGAGGCCTGAACCCAGCAATGGAACTTATTATGCGTTGTGACGATGATCACGAGAATCATACATTTTCAGTCTTAAATAATTTTAGTGTTTGAAACTTTAGTTTGACACAAAAAAAAATTAAATCGTTATTACGCCACTCGTGTGTCCTATGCCAAAACAACTTTAGCGACTACGTATATTTTTTGTTCCTTTGTGGGCGAAACAAGTCTGACTAACGATTTAACGAATTGAAGATACATCAGGTGTATATCACAGATTATAAATATTATAATACATCTGTGAATAACTTGAATGAGCATTTCCAATATTCTATGTATCAATAATCCATAAGTGCTTAGTAAAAACATGCTCCTATTCTTGTCAAAACTGTCAAAAGGTGTACACAAAAAATATTGTATACATGCGATTACTTAATAAACAGGTTTAATTAAAACAATGTATTCATCCGGGCTAATACCTAATTTGCTAAATATCTATATACAAATACGAGTATATCACGGAAAACCCATCCAAATCGAATATAAAAATTACGCAAAAAAATATTCTATGCTAGGCTATAATACATAATGAAACATCTACATACTTGATTGTAATAATTATAAGCCTCTAATTTACAAGCGCCTAGACTAGAGGAATAAAAAAAGTAAATGGCAGGGTCGATCGATTAATCGTTTTCAACAAGAGAAGAGAAAAATTGAATGATAGTGTAATAATACAGAGTAATTTATTTTTTCAAAATCAACGGGTTCGATTCCTGGCCAGGAATATTAATTTTACAAAAATCTAATGATACAGTTTTAGTTTTCATCAAAATCGGCTCCGAGACTCCTTTGAATATTTTTCGTTATTCCTCATAGTTTCGAAAAATTCCCCCTGTATATAAAATGCAAGAAAATGTTTGTACGTTCTTTATACACTATGAAACCATCTAACCGATATGCCTAAAGAAAATAATCCGAAGGTGGTTGGAGACCACTAAAGCAATGCATTAGGCACATTCAGTCAATCGATAAAGTCATTTTTCCACTTTTCCCATACAGACTGACATAACAGACTGTCAACACAAAAACACTGATCTGTCATTGTTATCAGACCTAAAAATTCTGATAACCTGTTCCAATAGGAACACGCTGGATATCCACTAAACAAAAATATAGTAGTATTAGGTAATAACCTAAAAAAAATTCTGATAACGTGTACCAATAGGAACACGCTGGGTATCCACTAATCAAAAAATATAATAGTATTAATTTTGTTAGTGCATAAAGATTTTATGGCTTAAAGACAAAAGTTAATGTAATTTTATTATACAGCGTCATAGCCTGTGGTCATAGCGTAAACCCGTGCTCGCTTTATTACATAAAACAAAACTTTATATGAACGCAATCGAAATGAAATAAAATGAAATATTTTATTCAAAATTTATTTGATTTACAAACTCTTTTTTAAAGTAAAATTACACAAATCCAGCAAATCCCTACTGTGAGTGGACCTGGGAAGAAGCAGCAAGAAACTACCGAGGTATTTTCTCCTACTAACAGTTAGCACTTATTACCTACTATAACTACTTAAAAAATTCATGTGTCAATTATAATAGAATTTTATTATACAATTAGAAAGTATTGAAACATTTTTTTGGCATTAAATAAATTTCTTATTTACCTTATTTGACAATTTTAGAGTTCAGTTTTTATTATTCTTTGAATGATATGTTATTCATTGGATGCAAAGGAATAAATTACTAATATCATAGCAGAATTAACAATCCTTTCTTTTATATCTCATCTGCTTATTTATAGATGTGCTCGAAGTATTTTATTCTAATCGATTAGTGCAAAAATTGCAATGCAATGCAAAAATTTCAATCACTTCACTATCGCAACGACTGTAAAAACCTGTAAATGACAGGCAATTTCTGTGATATCAGACTGGAAAGGGTTTGAAAAATAATAGACTTCACGATAATCTCAAGTTACTGGGATATTAAATTATTTATCCATTTGCCTTAATTCAATAGGGTTGACAGAGTGAGATTTAACATAGTTGTACATTTATGTTTGAAGACAACTATTTTCTAATAACTTTGCAACAATTCTGAATGAAATCCTTAAATACGACTTTAATATAAATGGTCGTCATGTTTTTATTGTTTGCGATAAAATATGGCCAGTAAAAATATACGTTATATTAAGTAATATTATACTTTAGATTATTTGTAGGGCAGTAATTTAGAAGAGACTGCTAGCTACAATACTATTTCTAGCTTAGATTTGTTTTAATTGAATGACATTCATTTTAAATGTACATTGTATTCTACTTTGATACATACATATGTATAATGTGTTCTTATATTTCAATGATCTCAATAAAAACGGGTACCTATCATAAGGTCGAAAAATATTTGACCAAATTTCATTTCACCTAAAACCTTTGAACTTTTATTGTTTCGTTTTTTTACGTTTCATTTGGTCGAAATTTTTTTTACCGAAGTTACACTTAGCCGAAGTAACATTTGTTCGAAGTAGTATGTTTCCGAACATTCATTATATCACTGTTTTAATTACCATATTTTCAGCGTGCAAGCATTAATTTAATATTGAAAATGCTACCAAATATGCTACCATTTGCGACCAGACAATATTTAATTTATGAAAAGCTGAAAGTATGGCTATTTGTGACCAGATAATATTTCGTAAAATGTTGTTTTGGTGTGGTGAAAATATGACCAATAAATCATTTGGCAAACGAAAAAAATACCAAAGAGGCTTCGGCTAATAGCAGAAAGTTATTTTGTAAATCGGCGAAATATAGTTCGGTAAAATAATACCTATGACACATGATACTTCTATGATCTAAAAATATGTCAAATAAATGTAGGTATATAGCAAAAACGACGTTGGTCAATAGTTTTCAGTAAAATGAAATTCGAACAAAAAGTGAGGGTGCCCCCATAAAGACAGAGTTTGAATTCAAGCTTAAAACTTTTAAAAGTAATCTATAATCCGTACCTCAGAAGTCCGTACTAAAATCAACTCAATAGGGATGTGAGTAAAATTACCTATTATTATTATTATTATTGTTTACTTATTAATCTTAACATTAAAATATTTTATACAATAAATTGTGACGAAAAAAACAGTTGGAGGTTTTTTTGATAATTTTTTCCGCTAAGTAAGAAATTACAAAACATTAATAAATATGAACTGCTGAGAATCACTGTAGATAAAACTAATGAAAGAACTAAAGGCGCAACATAAGCTAAGTAAGTGAATACAACTACGCATCATAAGTAATTTGAATAACTAGTAAGTAACTTGAATTCGTAAACGAAATTCAAGTCACCAACAGTTGGAGATTTTGGCAAAGAAATAATACAATTAAACTTACGTTTATAGTGTCAAAATAGATTCACACAGGGTAAAATAACGGTTCGTACCAAAAAAAAATAACACGCTGTCAACGCTAAACTTGTACCACACGTAAACGATTACTATTCGTTCGCGTTCGCGGGCAGCCTCGTTCACGGTCTAGGACGACCGTCTAGTTGTTTATATTGCCAATAAATCATGATTTTCCGTTTCATTCGTAATAATAGTGAACTTTGGAAACCAGTTTTATTTTGCAGTTCAATTTTTTAAACCATAATGTCCACTATGTCCAGCTACATTATTCCAGTCATTTAGAAGCTGTGACAATGATTTCAAGAATGTATCAAACGGCACTGGATTGGACATCTACATTATTCCAGTTGCACTGGATTCAAAAGTAGACCGTTAATTCAGTTACTGGATTGGAATGCTCACTGGATTCAGCGCATTCCAGTGCCGGTTTACATTATTCTAGTAGCAATCCAGCGCTGGATTCGATCGCTGGACTGGAATAATGGGCATAACATTTCCTAGACAAGACGTAAAATTTAGTGTTTGTTATAAAGTAGGCAAGTATTAAGTAACTATATTACTGTACATTGTATTTTGGTTCAATCGATTCGATGTGATTGTTATAAAGTACTTAATTTAAATATCTAAATTGTTGCCCCATTTGTTTGCATTCGCATGACATTAATAAGTTAGAGGTATCTAACATACACAGTTTAATGTTGTTTATTCAACTTGTTTTATTGTATTTCGTAACAATTTAATAATTATGGATTATACAGTTCAAATGTGTTAACGATCTTAAGGTGCGAACACGTATAATCTGTTCACAATTTTTATACCTAGGTAAAATAAAGCAATTTAAAATATTAGTATTTCTTACAAACAAAATTTATAACAAGTCATGTCAGTGTTCCATATAGTGAGTGGTCTATCGAATCAGACTCGCGTGGTGCAGACGATTCGCAAATGCACTAACAAATATGGATTTGAATTCCTGAATTCCATTTCTTGAAAAAATTTTATGATGTTAGATTTTTGTTATCTTCACCTAATCAATATACTTGACAGCTCCTAACAGCTAACTCACATAGTTAAATTAGGCTTAGTAGCTTCGGAAACAGAGCGCGGTGGGAAAGCAGGAATATTGGTATATTTTTCCATAAGATTTTTATACGTAGGTATGTAGGTATAAGTATTTCTTTAACAATTGGACAAGGATATAAGGAAGCGAAAATATCCCACAAGAAGCCTACGCACCTCGCAAAAGTACCATTTGCCAACGGTTCGAGGAAATACCCAATTTATGGTCCATTACATTTTTCGTTTAGTATATTTTTTGGGTGTAAATATTCATATCTATTTTCGTGTGAAAATAAAAAACCTAACATACTATTTTAACGACGGTAAGGTAAAGCTAATACTATTTCTTTTAAATTTTTACGCCTTACCTACTTATCTACCTCATGCAATTTTAAATAATGAATTTCTCTTTAGTCCTGTAGGTACTAAGATCGCGTTGATATCCTTTGCCAACAGGCCAATAATATAATAGCTACTTTGGAATGTATAACTTCAATTCCGCCTTCGTTTCAGTAATGTATCGTGCACATAATGTACATAATAGGCACATACTCTCAATACGCAATAAATATAATACAACTTCTTTTTAAAGTAGGTATTGAGAGCAGGTGATTATAATTTTACATATTATCTACTGGTCCATATTTCAATTTATAAATGAAACTGTAAAAACAAAGTTGCTTACAAATATTTCTGGTACCAATCACGAATTGTTAAGAGTTGACCGTCCATCCAAGGAAATAAGTACAAAGTTTTCTGAATAGGTTCAGAAACTATTACAATGTCAGAAAACATTTTGTTTTAACAGCCTCGCGAATGGTCGCGGTAAGTAGGAAATCGCTTTGTTACACGTGGTGACGACGAACAATGTCGTTTTCTATACCATCTCCTAAGTAGGTAGACATAACGTAAAGTAATTCAAGGTTGCAACTGATCATAAACAGGCTTTGCTTCAAATACAATGGAAAGTATTATTGGAATTTATATTTTTAAGACATTTTTGACTCTGGATATCTGGATGATTTTTTTATTCGTCGCGTACCATATAGTGTGGTCAGTGTGGGATATAGTAAAAAGATCTTTAAAAATATTATGGGTCTTCTATGACCATATTTGGAATTAGGAGTCTCCCCCCGCCGGCTAAACGGTAAGAGTTAGAAAAGTGAAAAAATTATCAAAGTAGGTTATATGATGAATTTACAATTATCACGACCATGTTAGCATAAGTAGTTAATGAGTAATAGTCGATAATGTTACTAATTCGGAACTCTACATTATATTGCGCGTAGCCTGACACGCACTTGCCCGGTTTTATAATATGTCCATTATCCGCTATGGAGAACAATTAGGCGTGCACTGTGCAGATTTACTCATCATTCCAATGATAATTATTCTTGAAGATTATTCGTGAAGATTTTGTAACGACGTCTCTATAATTATGATTTTTTTATGGAAATAGCCGGCAAACGAGCTGACGATCAACCTGATGGTAAGTGGCTATCGTCGCCCATGGACATCAACAACACCAAAGCCATCACTGATGCGTTGCCAGCCCAGAAAGAGAGGAGAAAAAGAGAGAAACCTATACTGCTCATTATTATTAGTTGATATCATCATTATTTGCTCACTTGTTGTTATCTTGTAGAAAGAAAAATTTATCTAACAAAAATAATGGACAAGCTGTAAGAGAAAATGCACACGTATTTTTTCCTGTACATTCAAAACAATAATTATTGGATAACAATAACAATTAATGGACGTCTTTTAACACTTCTTTATATTCTTTTAAGCCACCACAATAAATTGAGTGGGAGTGCAGATATTCAACACAAATCTTGCATCTACATACTATAACTGGGTTTCATGGGTATCTTTATCATGTAACTAGTTTCACACGGGTTTTAATAAAACACTAGAAGGGGAAAGTAAAAAATAATGAGTAAAAAGTAAGTTATCTGTGATTAGTTGGCTAACATGATAAGCTTGATATTCCATTGTATATGTACTCGTATGTAAAGTAGTTTTCTGGGTAAAACAATAATTCAACTTGAGTGAAAATCTCTTTACAAGATTCACATCGGTTCATGCAATTACGGTTAATTACAGTATCCCATGCAAAATAGCTTGGCTTCACTTCAACAATGGTGTAGTGCGACAGCATAGATTACGCGACATTCATAATTATGAAGGCCGTGAATGAGTCGTCATTTCAGTAACGAGAGAGACGGAGAATCCACAGCGTAAATATCACTGACAAATACTATTTGATAAGTATCTAGATATCATATCATCAACCCTAGGGTTGCCATAACTTTTAAGAACCAATACGGGACGTTTTCTCTTCCGATGCCCAAAACCCAACACGCGGCTTTTCAACTACACATATACATAGCATGCATGTGTACATAGTGATCTCAACCGTATCAAAAGTATAAAATAAATTAAACTTATTAAGTAAATCAAAGTTTTTATTCGAAATGTTCCATGTTGACAATTTTTCTGACATTTTATTTTGTCGAAATACGGAACAAATACGAGAAATGAAGTAATACGGGACGGGATGGTCTAATACGGTGATAGTCCCGTATATACGGAACGTATGGCAATCCTAATGATATCGTACCCGAGAGGTTTTACTCGACATTATGTTAATCGACAGCCAAGATTCGGAATTATGATTCTCCAACGTGTCAAAACTCACTTCCCGTTATTTTTGCACTTAGGGGAAGAATTTCTAAAAAAGGTGAGTATATTCCAACATAGTTTTATCACATTTCAAAGTGTTCCGGGGCCTACTGTCACGCTAATTTAAATTACACCCAAACGCTAATGGTAATAAGCGATATTACTGTCTAACAGGCCTCGAGGGCACTGGGACTCCAAACCACTTAGCCTGTGATCGCTGTCACGTGTCGCAGTTATAAGTTTAGTCTAAAACTATGAAGAATTTACGCAATCATCGCGTAATTGTTCCGCGTAAATAAATACAAAAGCGGTAGTTTCCTTGTAAGTGAGGATCGTTAAAGATTGGCAGTTTTAAACGACTTCAAAAAAAGAGGAGGTTCTCAATTCGTCGGTCGGAATCTTTTTTACGTATGATATCTCAGAACTTCGGCATTTATCAACCGGTTTGGAGGATTCCTTTTTATTCGAAAGGGTAAAGTTATATACATAATATGATACTAGTGGATACCTGGTGTGTTCCACTACACTAAAAAGTTTTCTGATGATAAGGCTGTCCTTATCATCAGCACTGATCTGTATCAGTGCTATACAGCCTGTGTTATGCGCCATCTTCACATATTATTATCATCAAAATACGGGAAAAGTGGAAAATTTACTTTATCAATAAACCGAATGTGCCTAATGTATTGTTTTAGTGGTCTCAAACCACCTTCGGGTATTTGCCTTTCAAATAAAACCATTTTCTTTGCACTTTCGAAAGGTTCACTCCTATTTTTGTAGCAGCAGCATCAATCCTCTGTTTCAATTGAGACCTTGGAGGACCATGCTACTGGACCACCTCGCTCTCTTGGACCTTGGTCTCCTAATTTAACGCCTCTTGATTATTATTTTTGGAGCTACATTAAACAAAAAGTGTATGCTGTGCCAATAGCTACGAGATAACAATTGAAACAGGGGTAATTTTTTTCAAAAATCAATTAATTTCCTTAAAAAATATCCTATTTAACTTTGGGTAGATTTTATACCCCGAATAGATAAACTATGATAACAACTGCTAAATAAAACAAACAGAATGAAAATAAATGTAATAACAAAAAAATGTTTTGAAAATAGTGCAGCAAGTCAGGTTTCTCTACATAGAAATTGAAAAGCTAATAAATAAAAACACATTTTCATGGTATTTGTCGATAGTTTTGTCCAAATAATCAATAGACGCCGGGAGGTCAATTAGCGCTGGGACATTCTGTATAGATAGATATCATGATAGCTTTATGGATGGGAGGCGGTATTTTTTTTAATTTTTAAATTTATACTAGTTCGTATGTATATTACTGAATATTACAGGTACAAGCACCGAAACTACATCTGATTCTAATCTTTAGTAGTTATACCTAGTAGGTAGGTATACCAACAAGTCAGTGAGCAAATTGAGTAGGAATATTTTAATGCTCCCTTAAATTATTTGATTGCCCTTCCTTCTGCCTTGAGCCTGAGTGTGGCTGACATCAAAGCTTATCTCGATTTCAGTCAGAAATATTCTTTTAACGGTCTTTGTGAGCCTCTATTTTATGTTTAATGTTTCTGGGATTATTCTGTATATTTTAGTTCATTCGTACTGATTGTATTCTTATGAGGATAAGTAGGTACCTATACTTTTAATATCTTTGTCTTTTTCTTTCTAGCTCACAGTGTGGCGGCTTTAGGATTCCTGAGCTGTGTAATGCCGATGCGTAGGGCTCATTGGGCTGAAGCCAGCTGAATTTATGTTTCTTACATCAATCATCTAATAAGTAAGACATATAAAATTCTCGCGTCACAGTGTTAGTAACAAAACTCCTCCGAAACGGCTTGACCGATTCTTATGAAATTTTGTATTATATGTAGGTATATTCAGTAGGTCTGAGAATAAGATGTAAATTATACAACAACCGAGCTCATACAAAAGGTGTACCCAAACGTCTCTAAAAATTACAAAGATCATTTTTGGCTGAGCGAACGTGCTATATTAGCTGCCAAAACACGGATGTAGATGAAATAAAATTCAAAATTCAAAATGAAATTGCCGGTGCATTAAAAACATACAAATCTTGATACAAATCAACAAGATTGGGCAACTAAGTAATCAAGATGATGTTGTCAACTATCCACCAGAATTTTTAAACTCATTGGATTTTCCAGGATTGCCACCCCATTTTAATTTATTAGTTACAAACTCAAACATCCTTAAACCCAACCCAACATAATCATGAGGGTATTTATTAATTGAAATTGAAACCGAGTTTCACGTAAAAATAAAACATAATTCAATTGTAATTGCAACGTGAGAGTTCTTATTTCGGTCCTCCCTCTGAGGCCGTGGTCGGCCACGTGATAACTTATTTCTTTTATTACGCTGTGGATGCTTACTCAGGTGTAATATTGTTTATTGCAAATAGAACCTCTTGTGACGTTCAAATATTGCACCTATCCTACTTACTAATTAACATTCAAACTTAATTTGGTTTTAAGGGTTTCGAAGTAAAATCGGAACCCTTATAGTTCGTCATGTCTGTCCATCCGTCTGTCTGTCCAAAGCAAAGTGCCCTTAGTGCTAGATAACTGTAATTTGGCATGGATTGGCATAACTATTTATTAAAACTCATATAGAGCATGGAATAAAATATTGAAAAATATATTTTTTTTCAGGGTACCTCCCCTACAGGTAACGTGAGGGTGAATTTTTTATTAATTTTTTAATATTTTATTTCTTTGTGGGTCTTTTAAGATCATTTTTGGAATTAGCGGTCCTCTTGCGAAATATTTGGCTTTAGAGTTTTTATTTTGGTTAGAGTCAAGTGGTTAGTCAGTGTCCCCCTCCCCCCTCCCCCCCCCCCCCCGCCGGCTAAACGGTTGGAGTTTGACCAGTGAAAAAATTCTCAAAAATAGGATATTGTACTATGAATTTACAAGGAAAACTATCACGGCTATGTTAGCATAAGTAGTTAATGAGTAATAGTCGATAAACTTATTACTTCAGAATCTTACGTTGCGCGTGGCCTGACACACATTTGCCCGGTTTTTTTTTGTTTACACAACTTGATACGCGAATATTATCTCACTCACAATCACAATATTCACAATGTAACCGATCTAATGTCGTGTCGTGACCTTCAAAGAAACATGTTAGTATCTAACAATGCCGAACATGTACACCGATGTTTTGTCTAAGTTAAAAAGTTTAATTAATTTATCCAATTAATTTTATTTATTAAGAGTCTGCCAGCGACTCTATTCGCAAGAAATTAATACGTAATCAAATTTCATTAATAAAGGATCTCTGATGTAGTGACTAATTAAAAAAATATCGACTTCAATAACATTCCCTCAAAAGAATGAAATAAAATATTAGGATGGGATCTTCCTTTTTTGATTTTTAGGGTTCTGAACAAAAAAACGAAAAACGGAATCCTTATAGGATCACTCGTGCGTCTGGGTTCACAGTCAATTTACTCTGAAACTACTGGATCAAATGAGTTGATGCAGCTACTTTTTTGTGAACTTACTGACTTAAAGATGAAGGTATAAAGTGAACAACTGGATTTTGAAAAAAAAAATAACCAAATCAAAATTAAAAAAGAACTGCTTTGCAAACCGCATCGTGTTGTATATCAAATGAAAGGGCTTGTTTTAAGGAACTCAAATACATAAATTTTTTTTGTAGTTCTACAATGGATAGTTTTAAAATTATTCAAGAAAGAATGAAAATTAAAGCCAAAAATTGACCATCTCCCTTATCTCTAAAACTACTAACGCTAGAATTTTGAAAAAATACAGAGAATAGTTCTTACTTAAATATTACAGGAAAACGTATAAGTCTATGGTCTTAAAAAACGGCAAAAATAAGTAAAATAGGAAAATAACGGTAAATACATAATCAACATACGGAACCCTCTCCAAGCGAGTTTAACTCGCACTTGTCAAGTTTATTGATTGATGAGATCTATTATATTAAAGACGTAAAATATGCATCTGCAGTTCTGCATCGATGTCAAAAAATTATAGCTCGCTCATTTTATTATACCATACTGTTAGGTAAATTTTTGAAGTAGTTCATTAAATTATTACTTTATTTCGTAATTTTAAATTTTAAAAACCCAAATAGTCTTGGATTTACTTACATGTTCACTAGAATTTGTCAAACGTTTTAAGACGTTTTCAAATCACAACGTTTTTGCACACTCAGGTTTGAAATATTAGATTCGTTTTACGATAATCTTCTATACTAATAATAAAGAGGAAAGATTTGATTGTTTGCATTGAATAGGCTCCGAAACTACTGAACCGATTTGAAAAATTCTTACACTGTTGGAAAGCTACACTATCCCCGAGTAACATAGGCTATATTACATTTTCAAAAAAAATTAGGGATTCTTAATAAAACTCCAATAATGTAACCCAAGGTGTAAAAAATAAAGAAAACCGAAGCAAAGCGAGGGCGGTTACTCGTGTGATAATAAAGGATATTTTAATTTAATTAGATAGATCTTACATGATACACATGCCGAACCTGTATTAACTAGAAGAACCGGTAACTAACTTGTTCTACAATTTGTCTTAATAAATTCCTTATACATTTTAAGCTAAATCTTTTATTTTGGCCCAAAGGTTGTTAGCAAGGCCACAGAGCTGTTAAGATAATGGAATTAATTGAAATATTAATTAAGTGAAGATTAACCTTATTCTATTTCCGTTAATGAAAAAAATAAGAAAAACACGTGCCAGTTTTTTAGTTAAAAATTCATTACTTGTAAACACAGATCAATAATCTTATTTATTGATCTGTGCTTGTAAAAGGAAAGATGTAATTCCTTTCCTTGGGCGTTAAATGTTAATTTGACAATTTATTACATCTATTGACATTAATTACAATTTTATTTAAATTATTACTTGAAGAAAATCCGTCCGTCGTTTTCCCGTCACGGAACAACTCAACGGGTCTAGAGTGAGATAGACCCGCAAAAACAGAGTAGCGGAGAGAACGGATCTCTGAGAAACTCTAACATTGTCTTATCCACACATTTATACCAGCTACGTATTGGGTATTGTATAGAATGCCTAGGCATAGTATGAAATGAGTATTCCATACGTTACCTGAACGTTTTAGGTATTATAATATGCATTGCGTAGTTATTATATTGCATAGTTATTAGGTTATACAGATGTTCGGTAATATCAGTAATAATTTTTGCGAGGTACATTTTTTGGCGAAAATTCCATTTATAAGCTCTGTTATTTGACATGTTTTTCCAATACCTTGCTTTCAGCAACCCTCTTGACGTTTGAAAATAGATTTAACAGTTGATTAGATAACTTTTTCCTTAATCCGTCGTTCAATAACTGATGTATCTAATATTAAACTTGTTGTGATGTTGTTCACAATGTGTCGGAAAATCCCCAGCGCTCTAATTCAGCTGGGGTAACTATAGTAACGTCATGGTAGCATCGAATATTAATATCAAAGTACTTTACGAGAAACTTCAGCTTATTTCCTGCGAAGAATTTCAGAATCATGTAGGTATTAACACTGTATTGAGCTTTTTAAGTATTAAATACACCACAGATTTCACGGAATCTTCACGTAATAAGTGAAATTTATTTACTAATTCTGTAACTTTTGACGATCCTGTAGCCTAGTTGGTAGCGACCCTGCCTGCGAAGCGAGGGGTCCCTGGTTCGATTCCCGGTCGGAGCAGATATTTATGTGACAGAAAAATATTTGTACTCGCGTCATGGGTGTTATTGTGATGTGTTATATGCCCACCCGCGATACAGATAAATATAATCTACTGCGGGGTTTATGTGTGTTAGCGTTTATTTATTTACTTAATAGTTTTTCAGTGTCATGTCATAATTTCTAGTATTCAGTAAGAAAAGTTTCAACAAGTTTTACAAGTAAATCCACCACTAAACGGTACTGAGCCTGAAGACTTTTCCTCTTGACAATAAGTGTTAGAGTGACTTATTATAGCATTCGAAATTTCATAAATGTAGCTTAAACAGTTATTTATATTTTGGTAACTGACTCACTGACAGGATCAAAAACATAACCTACTTCCAGATGACCTTGAAACTTGATATTTGGCATTAAGATGCACTAACGAACCAACTCAGAGTCAGTAACAGTTACTTTAATTGCTCCTTAGTAAAGAATCACCATACTTTTGTACTAAGGAGCGATTTAAGTAACCGTTGGTGACTCTGAATTGGGGTGTAAGAGCCGTATTTAAAGGAAAATTTAAAAACTGAAAATTATTGATAATTAGTCAAAGTAGTAAATTAGCGGGTTCACGGTATAGAGTAGTTTGACAAATAACAATAGGTATATTAATTATCAATAAATACTAACAATTTCTAGACAATAACTAATGATATCTCAACAAAAACATAAATGTGAAATGTGTTCTAAAATTTGGTTTGTTGGTAGCTAACTAAGGAAAACTAGCCAAGTCAAATGCTCGAATTTCATGTTCTTGTGACTAGAATTTTAGAATTTTCTAGACAGAATTTTGCACCCATTTAGATCTCAATTAATTTTTTTGAACTTGGCTCTCATTTTACATTTATTTCGTTGTTGATAAGTACTAATATAATTATAAGTAACGAAATAATTTCAAAGTACATCATTTATTTAAAATCTATACTATTATTATAAAGCTAAAGAGTTTGGTTGAACGCGCTAATCTCAAGAACTGCTGGTTCGAATTGAAAAATTCTTTGTGCGTTTGATAGTCCATTCATCGAGGAAGGCTATAGGCTACATTATTATGACATTATATATTTAAATGGTTAGTTTTTTCCAGAAATTAACGCGGGTGAAACCGCGGAGCACAGCTAGTATAATAATATAGAGTTTACGGGTTTCCAGGAAATCTATTTAATTGGATTTACAGGCATATTGTGTAACAATAATGTATCTGTTGTACTTGGGACCCTTCAGAGCCTTAGTAAGGTCAGCCACTATACCAGCAGGGTCGCAGCCGACAGGGTCGTCTTGCACCAGCATTATCGTAATGCAAATACTTTCTGTTCAAGGTATCACGGCAGACACGCCCTTCATGAATAAAATTAGAGCAACTATATCAACTGCCGACTCCACCGAGCATTTAAGGTCTAGGACACCCTTCATCATTTGCTACTTTCCATAAATACATTATTTATAAGCTATGTTCTAATTTGTCACGCAACAGGAATTAAACAGCAATCGAGGCCTTTACTGTTATCATTTTGCTTATACATAGACAGATGAATAACCTTTTGGCTATACATTATGTAGCTTAATTCATTTGTATTTCGTCTCTGATATCGTCCTTGAGACAATGTGCCATATGTATACTACAGGAAAATATTTGAAAGTATTATTCATGACAATCAGGACTGCTGATAAGATGCTAGACAAGTTCGTGTTTACTAAGTGCCTATGTGCGTCTTGAAATGTATAATTTTATTTTTAACCAATTATTCGACCTGCTTCGGAAAACTTGCTTAGTTAGTTGCGTAAGTACAAACATGTGTATAATAAAATAAATAGGTATCCAATTTTATCGTTAATTATCTTTAATAATGGCTAGTGCATACCCAGCATGTTCCACTATGCTAAAAACTTTTCTGATAATGACAAATCAATGTTTATGTGTTGACATTGATATTGATACGCCATCTTTACACGTTATATTAAAATTGTTGAATGACAAAAGTGGAAAATCGAATTTATCAGTGGATCGAATGTGCCTAATGCATTGTTTTAGTGGTCTCAAACCACCTTCGGATTGTTTCCTTTCAAATGAAACCATTTTGAGGCATTGGTTGGATAGTTTCAGTGTATATAAAGGACACATAGCGTGTTCCACTCCTCTTTTTAAAATATAATGTCGTTAGTTCCACTATGCAAAAAAAATTCTGACGGTAATGACAGATCAGTGTTGACAGTCTGTATTATGCACCAGCTTCACATTATATTATCTTCAAATTTTTGTACCTATGGGAAAAGTGGAAAATTGACTTTTAGTGGTCTCAAACCACCTTCGGATTATTGCATTTCAAATTAAACCAATAAAAAAAAAATAGAAAATGAAAACATCCAAAGTAGATGCTGTTTTCTCAGGGGTTTCTAAAAGATTTGTATCAAATTACTAGAACAATTATCTGAGAGAATTAATTACAATTTTTTAAAATATCTGCTCATTTGTGGAGTCTGTAATTAAAATTAGGGCGAAGGAGCTGAATTTCAGAAAAGGTAAACAAAGGTAATTAAAATCTCGAAAACGGTGTCACTTTTACTAAGGTCATTTCTTGATGTCTGGTAGGTCATCGGCCGAGCTATCTCCAGTTTTCGTTTATCGTATTACTTTATGCAGGGTGCATTTTATGCAGGGTAGATTTAGGAACATTGAAGTATTATTACTAGCGTATAGATTGGACACCGCGAACACCATGTATGTCCCAATGCATTGGCGCCACGTGGCTTCAATATTCAATGGATTCGTTCGATTTGAAAGGAGAACGGGGCTCAATTTTGAAAATCGAACCTCCCGGGCGGGACACACATTTTGTTCGAGATGTCTGTTCTAATGTTTAGGAAACAATTTTTTAAGCCCCGATGAAAACAGAGTTAGTGTTATAAGTTTGACGTGTCTATGTATCTGTGTAGGTCTGTGGCATCGTAGCTCCCAAACGGATGAACCAATTTTGATCTGAATCATTATGTTGACATGGACACTTTGTTAATTAGTATTAATTTACATGTGCCTGCTATAATGAATAAAACTCATTATGTTATATGGTTGGTTGTTATTATGTGCTCTTTCCCTTTACAGCCAGTAAATAACAAATAATGTTTTTGTTAGACTCGACATCTAACCGTAATTTCGTCCCTTATGGGAGACGCTGTGATGTGTTGTGTGTGTTGTGAAAAAACCGGATGCTATATCGTTAAAAGATATCTAAAGATATCTTAGTTAAATAGTAATTCGTAATCATTCGTTCTAAGACTTCAAGTAGAGACCGACGCTGCATAAACAACAATCAACAATGTTTTTTTATTATTGTGTTATTACTTAGTTATTATTATGTTTTAGGTGTGTCTGTGAAAAAATCTAGGTATTTTACCCAAATATTTCGTAAACTTTTTGTCCGGGTTGGCAATTTAGATGGTGGCAGCCGTAGCATGATGTACCAAGGCACGCCATCACAAAGTTATTTATCTATACTAATATTATAAAGAGGAAAGAGTTGCTTGTTTGCATTGAATAAACTCCGAAACTACCGAACCGATTTGAAAAATTCTTTCACTGTTGGGAAGCTACACTATCCTCGGGTGACATAGGCTATATTATATTTTTTTTACTATTTTTTCCGAAGCGAAGCGAGGGCGATTTCCTAGTATCTTATAAGTACATACAGATAATGCGTACGTAGGTACATATCGACCCTTGAAAGGAAAAATTGACTAAGCGACATTGAGCTACATAACTTTAGAGGAGAGCTGTTTAAAGTTGGAATTTTTAGAAAAAAGTCATAAGTATATTTTTTTGTAATTCTTCTACCGACTTTATTCTTACTGTTTTGGAATCCGTATTTTATCATCTAGATATTGTGGCATAGAACTACAACAACTTTTCTAAAAATTCAACTTTAAACTGCTCTCCTGTAAAGTTAGCTCAATGTCGTAAGTAAATTTTTTCTTTCAAGCGTTGATATAATTATGTATGTATGTGCTCGCTGTACAGTGTACAGTATAGTACAGTGACAACCTAACGAGTTAAATAATTTCTTAGAGAATTTCTGAGACGAAATAGGTAGAACTTCACAAGCCATTGTTTAATTTGATATGTTAGTATGTAAGATTCCAATCTGATGATCCTATCCTAAAACCACGCGTGAATAAATATTATCTGAGTGATACAAATAACATCGTAATCAGGAGCCATGGTTTGTCGGTTGTTTAGTACTTTCAGTAGTGTGCACGATCGGCAAATACATTATGATGATTATGATTACGGTGAAATTAAGATGAGAAAGGTAAACGATGCGTCACGGGCCAAGAAAAAAGAGAAGAAACTGGGTTTCAAGCCATCAGCTGAAACTACTAAAGCTACTTGGTCGTAACCAAGTAGTTCGGCAGCTAATTGAAGCAAGACGCAAGACAGTGGTCGTTTGCCAGGCAGGCTTCACCCACATCCACATTTCGAGAAAATCTTTGCCTACATTTTTCTTTGTGTTTGTAAACGAAACACTGACATTACCTACACCTGAACTATTTTTAGGTTTGTTTCCTTTCACAATGCAGGTTAAAGTCCACGCAGGTCTTATGCGTATACGCAAACTTCACACGCCTTTGAGACCATGGCAGTTAAGCCTGTCAGGTTTACAGGTTTTCTCACAATGCCGCTATGTTTCAATATACTGAGGCAAATTATAGTTTATATCTTAAAATTTTTCTTGTTCCTTTTAATTGTGACGAGTTTGTTTGTTTATCCTTTAAGAGTTAGGTTTCGTCATTCGGACGTACGGAGTCTAAAAATAACTTTTTTCAAGTGCGTGTATTCGGTATCTGAAAAATATATCAGAAATTCAGAAGTCAAAAAGAGTGGGAGACTTATATTAAAAAGCATTAGTTACAGAATACTATACACTATTACTATCCTTAGCAATAAACATCAAATTTTTTTCCCCCTTTCAACAAATTTCATATTCAAATCCTAGCACTAGTTCCAAATTTCAGTTTTCAGACACTTCAAGAAAAAGTATAATAAGTAGTGTCGTTACTGCCGTTCGTCTTGGCTGCTGCATAGAGAGTAAGCGTAGATCTTGACCGGTAAATGAGCTGACGGTCCACCTGAATAGTATCTATAGAATAGATCGACTAGTATCTATCATACAAAAAGTTGGGATGTTCAGTCTACTACGTGTCATTGACATTACTTATGAATGTTTTTGTTGGAATAAAATCAAACATGACGTCTTTTTTACAAGCAACATTCTCTTTACAAGCAAAATCCTAGGCATTATTGACTTTACTCTTTTTATTACATTCTGTTATCTTTCTCTGTTGAGAGATTTTTTGTAACTTGCCGACTAACGAACTAACGATCCACCTGATGGTACATGACCACTGTCATTCAAGGACATGCAGAGTCATCACTTATGCGTTACCAACCACAAAAAAGTGAAAAAGAAAGAAAGAAACTGACTCCCTGCCGTAACACAATGAAGCTCAAGCAAGAGGGTGCCAGGCAGGCTTCACGTAATAGATAACAGCGTTGACTAAGGTAATAATAACATTGATTAGTATCATAATCCTTATGTGAATTCTTATCCCCTGCAGGCCGGGCCTTCCAAACGATGAGGTAGTTAATTTGGATATTTCTTGAAGTATTTAACCTCTCCTTAGAACTCACAAGCTACATAATATCAGTCTATGCCAGGTGTATATAGGTACATTGATACATTGTCTCATAAAGTACCTAATAGTACCCATAATTACTAAGAGTCAACATCAACATTGACGATGAATTTTATAAACAAAACGATCAAAGTCGATCCAATAAAAAGTATAACCGGTTTCTATTTCGTCCGGTCATCTAATTATGGTAAGGTACCTGCGTGTCACGTGTTTAAGACGCACGTGTATCCTTTTCTCGGAACAAATTAAAAACATTTTAAAACCCACCATTTAAGTACGCTTTGATACAACACTACAATAACTATTTTAATATCCTATTCTATAACTTATATACCTACATAAGTAAGTGATTAAAAATAAAACTATCGAAAAAAGATGACTCCATGATTGATAAATGATTTCCACCAAAAATTTTATGACTGTGAAAGCTAGGCTTTATGAAATATCGAATGTAATGGAATAAATGATTGCAATCTGCAGATGACAATTATAGTACCTGCACTTCATAACTTTCATGTTCGAGCCCTTGAAAATCATTTATTGCCGGCAATGCGGGCAAAGCCCTTTCGTCATGATTGCCACTCAGCTAATTAAACAATAAACTGAATACTACGGCATCACGTGCTTATCTATACTTAATATTATAAAGAGGAAAAATTTTATTGTTTGCATTGAATAGGCTCCGAAACTACCGAACCGATTTGAAAAATTCTTTCACTGTTGGGAAGCTACACTATCCCTGGGTGACATAGGCTATATTATATTTTTTCTTTTACAATTTTTCCCCAAGCGAAGTGAGGGCGATTTCCTAGTTATAAAAATAAATGTAACAAAACGTGACTCTTATATTCTTCGTTTTTCCGACTAAAAAGTTCATTTTTAGGGTTCTGTAGTCAAAACGGACCGTAGTTAATTCCCCCTTGATTTAAATTTAAATGGTAGGTCCTCGTAGAATTAGATCTACGAGTACAACAGAAAAGTTATCTATAAAATGGCGATTATATCTGTCTTGTTAAACTGAAAAAAGTGAATGCCTTAAACAGTAAACTACTCCGGGGCGCGTGGAGGACTCCCATGTGGCGGGGGACGTGCTGTCTGCCATTTGTCTTTTTGTACTTTAATTTAATCATAAATGTCTCAAAAATTTTGAACGTACAAAAGAACGTCAAAAAGAGATCTATTTCCCTGTATATAGGTATGTGTATGAAAAACTTTAATGTGTAACTTAAATTATTCAGATGGATTATCTTAATTATTTACAGAATTATCTTAATTAAGATTATCTTAATTATTTACTGAAAACATAATATCGACGCTCCCGAGGAATAAAATCGTAAACGACGGTTACCAGATTTTTTTTCATTTTTGACATCTACGGGTCAATATACCTGCTACAATATACTTGCTGCAATATACCTGCTAAATATTATTTAGATATTTATGTTTGAATTTCATAAAAATATAACCATTTTATTTTTATTCTTCGGAAGTTTAGTACAAATTATAGCTCATAATTCAGGCGTAGTCACATATTACTGAAGAACTATTAATATCTTTAGATCAGTAAGACGTATCCGGAATTACATTCCATAAAAAATAACGCACGTTTTGATGTACAATTCAAAGATATCCAATCATTATTCTGCCTAGGATAAAACAAAACTCGTTTTTTGCTTCTCCTCTAAAATTTAATTTTCTCTATTACCATTTTATTCCCCGTGGGCGTCGATATTAATAGATAATTATAAATTTTTTATCCACTTTTATTATATTCATACTTCGGTATGGCTGACAGGGTCAACAGCAACTGTCTATTTGAAAAAAAAATATGTTGTTTCTGGGAAGAGAGTGTGAATATAATATATAACCCGTACAAATAAATTTAATTTTAAAATAAAATTAATTATTTAATTCTAATTTATGTTCTGTCGCGGCCATTACAACTAATGACGATAAAATTTAGTTTCTTAGGATTTATTTCGTATACCTGAACCACATGCTCAATTTATGAAAGTGGAGTTTATTTCTTCATATCCCCTGGTTCCTATAAAACCAACGTGGCATTTAGCAAAATTGCCGAGTTGAGTTCAGTGTGCTCGATACGTACTTTGAAATAAATGAGGTCCTTAACCCGTTCGTCGTATGGAAAATTCTCAACAGGCAACTGTCGTTAAAATCTTAGTAGGTATCTACATATCGGTAATATGTTTGTGATGAAACTCGAAGAATAAGCTATTTGTTTGACACAATTTGTTGTACTCAAACCTACTGTACAATTTTAAAATCATTTTATTGCCATGTATAAACGAAGACGTTCAATAATATATTTATCGTTTGCTATTAAAGCAAGGGTTTTATCCATCTCGGATATTATTATATATCCGCGTAGTTTATTTCAAAGTAACATGTCACATACTCAACTAAACAAATTTTTCGCTGTGCATTACATCTAGGACGGCTAATTAGAAGGCTCATTGTTAGTCATGTAAACAAGTAAATTATGAGTAGCAAGTAAATTATGAGTTACTATCACAGGTTAACAAACATACATAGGTAATTTACTTAAGTAAGCACTAAGTAATGTACCTACTTAGGAAGTTATGGAAAATTGTACACACTAGGTACAATATAATTATTTATGTTGATTTAATATTAATCACAAATTTAATTATGTAAATTTATTTAAAGTCAATCAAGTAATTTCTGTAACATTACTATATTGCTTTAATGATAAAACTTGTTTCCTAATTTGGGCATTACTAACCACACAAGAGCAGCTGCTATTATGTCAATGAGGTTCAATCAAATTTTTGTTGAGTATGCAGATTTTGTAGATATGAAAAAAATGAACAGCATTGAAATATTTCAAGTTTCAAAAAATACGCGCATACGGTGTGTGAGTGCGCGACATACGGAGATAGCATGAGTTTAATCTGTTTCGGTGGAGTGAGGCAAAATGATGCCAAGTTAATATTTGTATTATGCCGTGTTTTACAAGTACAACCACTGTACACCAAAAAAACGTTTTTCGTGTTTTAAACGATGGTAAAATTAGAAAAAACAAAACAATAAAAAATAATGAAAATAAACCAGATTTCACGTAAATTGCCGGCAACCAAGTAGACTAGCCACTTGAGGAAAAGTGGATAGAAATAGAATAACACCGTGCCTAACCTAGCCCTCAGACCCTCAGCTGTAACACGAGTCATTTGTCGCCTAAATCAAGCAAGAGGGCCAGACAGGCTTAATGAAAAGTACCAGTAATATTGTTAATGATTAATAAAATATATGTATAATTTAACCCTTACGCGAAGCCTTTTGGTTAAAAGGTTTATATATTAATGCGTAGATACTTATAGGATTTGCTGGATCACATATACATAGTTTAAAAGTTTACAAGGCTGTAAATTTAGGCATGTTGTTCGAAATTTAATTATTTATTAATTATTTTATAGCTTACAGGTGAAAAAAAATAATTAAATGTGAATCGAATACCAGTCAAAATAAACTAAATTGATGGAGCGCACTAAAACTTTATTCATTCACATTACATGACATCACTATTAGACGCTTTACTTAAATTACTTTTTACTTACACTTAATTTTTGAAAAACGGGTCATTTAACACATTAGTTATTGAAAAAAAACTTGTAATTCAAATTGTAATCGACTTACCGAATATGAATATTACGGTGATGAGTGGAATTCCAAATATGTGTTTCATTGTTCACTTCACTAATTAAATTAAATATAAAAAATAAAGTTTCAATATATAGTAAATAACGGCCGGAACGAGTGCGGGCGCGTTGAATTATTCAGATTTGTGTTCGAGTCGCGACTTTATAAGAAAGTCTCATGCGCGTAAAACTTCTGTAAAAAATGGTGTGCAAAAGTGTGTACACAATAGGAGACTACATTGAGCGTTCATGGTTATTATATTTACAAGTGAAATTTTAAATATACACTATTTTACATACATTGTCTTTACAGAACACTAGACGTTTAGTAATGGAGGTCACTTAACACTTATAATTAAAACTAGCTGACCCGGAGAACTTCGTATCGCCTAACAATCAATGAATGTAGTGACACTTTTAACTCAACTTTTGTAGTTTTGGTTGGTTTAACAAATCAGAATTCAATAAAATCGGTAAACTCTCTCCCTCTCACTCTCGCTCCCGTTTTTGTTCTCACGCTCAATCTCCCTCTTCTTCTTCCTCTCATCTTCCTCTCCATTAAAATTAATATTAATTTTCACATAGCTGCGTTCGAAAATGTCAAAGTTCCGTGCTTACTTACAAGCCCTTAGTTTTACCCCTTAAGGGTATGAATTTTCAAAGTCCGTTCTTAGCTGACGTCTGCTTAGCATAAACTATCTCCCTGCTAAATTTTATTTTAATCGGTTTGATAGTTTCTGAGATTTAATGTTTAATCAGTGGTGTGTTATTTTTTAATTACGAGTATATACAGTGTGTCCAGCGACCAACTAACAGTCCCGAATTTGTCAATAGGCCGTATATGCGGCCTAGGAGCGGCAGCGTCCTAGGGGTGGCAGATTTCAGAAGATGATATTATAGATGATTTTTCTGTTAAAAAGTGCCGTTAAAACTTGTAATTCTTGTTTTTTACGCATGTTCTTAGTGACTAATTCATTTCCTTCCTTACTATGAATGGAAAATTATTATTTTAGAAAGGTACATGGGGCGGCGGAAATAAATTGGTCTACACTGATAAAAAATATAAATCTGGTACTGACAACTAGCGATAATTTAAGGGCATGAAATATGCCTAATTTTATCGACAAAAATACCCAAATATATAATAAATATGGGGGCCTAGCCCTCTTCGTTTTAGAATGGCCGCCATTTTAATTTTAATTTTTAGTATGTTAGACGACTCTGCCGAAAGACTTCGATTTCTCTGGGTGTAAAGGTCCCATAGATGTGAAAAATCTATTAATTGAAAGGTAATAATACCATTTATTAATTACAAAAAAAAATTGGATGAAGTTTTAAGTTGTAAAGGTCATTAAAAAAATATGATACTCAATGTAGTCAAAATTTTCACTAGTTTTTTAAAGTTCATATAACATACTTCTAAAACTAGCAGATTAACGCTCCTTTTTTAGTGAATGCTTTGATTAATAAGGATATTATGTACAAAACGACATCAAAATCGTTGCTCTAACTTGCAAGACTGGTGACTTATTGCTGTTTGAATATGAGCCCTGTGCGAGTTTCCATACTTTTTGCGTCCAGCTACGCAAAAGCTACGCTGAAAAAAAAGATGGCTAAACTCCCACATGTGATTGTTTTTGTCGATAAAGTTTGGTATATTTTATGCCCTTAAATTATCTCTAGTTGGTCGCTGGACACACTGTATATATATCTAATACCTTTAAACGAGCAATTCTTGTATATATATATATATATATATAATTGTAATCTTGGAATCGGCTCCAACGATTTTCATGAAATTTAGTATATAGGGGGTTTCGGGGGCGATAAATCGATCTAGCTAGGATTCATTTTTAGAAAATTTCGTTTTATCGGTGTTTTCAGGCAATGATAAACTTCTACAATATACTCTTCCTGACATCTATTGGCAAGTAGCAATACTAAAGCTACTTCAGTAAATGGCGTTGTTAAGCAACACTAAACCGAGCAAAGCTCGGTCATCCGGATATCGTATATAGAAAACATCATCGTTCATCGGAATAATTTTCTTTGGTATCATTATTAAAAAAAACAGATTTCAAAGAAATTGTCTTTGAATATGGACCACTAAAATTATCGATAAATATATAAAATTGCTATATGTATACTACAATACTTGTTGTATGTAGGCTTTGTGTATGTATGTACGCTACAATATTTAATGTCCATCAGAACCTTTTTAAATAAATATATTATGAGACCAATCTGGAAGAATAAAAATTAATTATCCTTTTAGAAAAAAAATCAAAATTCCAAATCGGTTCATAAACGATGGGGTCATGAGATAATAAACAAAATACACAACCGAAATGAAAAATTCATCCAATTTTGAAGTCGTAAAAATATAAAGAGAATGCCAATACACCTAAGTGCTTCATAATGACCTCAAAAATTTGACTGGAATATGGCGTTTTGCTTGATAATATTAAAGTAAAGAAATCCCAACAGTGGGACAGATAAATTTTGTCACTCAATAATCAATTATTGCAAATGAGAGTTACAAATGGTGGAGTTTTCTAAAAGTTAATTGATTTTCGTGGTTTACTTTTAATTACGCACCGTGCACGTACATAATGTCGCAACATGGCCAGGGCTATGAGATAGTATAACCCACATGCAAAGATAAAAGAATTTCACTTGTAATAAATTACAAATTATCTATACAAATAAAAAAGTGTATCAGGGACAAGTACATGAAATGTCTATTTTTTCTAATTTTGTAGAAGTATATATATATGGAGCAAAACATTTCTTTGTCATGTGTTTACATAGACATAAGTATTATTGTGTTACTAGTATCTAAATGGAATGAAATATTGCATGTTACTTTGGTTCCGGTGACAATGTATTTTTATGATAAGCATGACCTGCGGGCCTGTTATGAACTCTTAATTCCAGCCAAGTTCCAGTGTAAATGTCAAATTCGTGTTACGAAAGCGGTCACGTGACACTTTTTAGCCAATCCTACGTTGTTTAAAGCCCGGTAAATGAATTGCCTGGAACATGAATGGTTTTATAAAAGTTCATAATGGGCGCGCTCTGTGGGCGTACTGATAACACTTTTAGGGTTGGCTTTAGACGAGGGAAATCCTTAACGGTTAACAACAAACATAAATTTTTACATACGTATTGAATTATGATAGCTCGTTCTAAAATCCATCATAGGCTGACTAAAAATCCCTGGACAGGCTTCAGATAAAGGAACTCCTCTACGGTGAACAGCACAGTCGTAAATAAGTATATTAACAAAATCTATTCATTCGATGAAATAAAAATCCGTTATGTAAAATGTAAATTATATTCTGAACCGGTTCTAAGATTAATTAATATATTTAATGGATACATGTTGTTTTTGTTAAGAACTGGTATAATATTAAGCAGGAAAACTACAAAATCGTAAGAAGACACATGAAACCGGTGGAGCGTTTAGCTTAATATACTATTTCATAATATTATATAATAAAGTACCTACATAGAATATGGCTATGAACTATAAATAAGGCGTCCCTTACACATGGGCGGATCGTGAATTTGTGGGGCCCTGGGCTGAAACAATTTAGGGGCCTTCCAAATTACTCAACTAATAGCCATTTTATCAAAAAACTGATTTCGATAGTGATGTACATAGGTACCTATATAGAAAAAATAGGACAATAAAATAATTTGATTTATTTAATGTGACTTAGTGTTTTTGTATATCTACAGACAGCAAGTGTATAACATTATTACAAAATAATTAGACAGGTCATGTGTAGTTATGTTATACGAGTTAACGCCCTCGTTTTGCTTCAGTTACATTACCTTGGGTTACATTATTGGAGTTTTATTAAGGATCCCTAATTTTTTGAAAATGTATAATATAGCCTATGTTACTCAGGGATAGTGTAGCTTTCCAACAGTGTAAGAAATTTTCAAATCGGTTCAGTAGTTTCGGAGCCTATTCAATGCAAGCAATCAAATCTTTCCTCTTTATAATTAGTATAATATAGATAAATTAAAAAGCAACCTTTCTGCATTTTTCTCCTGCAGAGTCCTTTATTTGCTCATCACATTGTAAGGCGCGGGCCACACAGAAAAGACGTAAGACGAAGACGGGGCTCGGACCCGTCGCAGACAGGGCGCCGTTAAAACATATAGAAAAGACAAGGAACGGGCGTGACGGCCGGCGCACACTGGGCTTTTCCCGGCCACAGAGTACTTAATCACTACGTTTTAAGAGACCTGCTCTCCGCGTCCTTTCCGCTCCCCCGCTGGCGCCTACGCAGGCCCGCGTCCTGTCCTTTCTGTATGTTTTCCAATAGGGCGCCGACGAGAAGACGTCGTGTCGGGCGTCCCGTCTTTTCTGTATGTTTTACGTCGCGACGGCTGCATACATTTTGTATGAAAGTAGAATAAACGGGCGCCGCGACTGCGACGGGTCCGTGTCTTGCGTCTTTTCTGTGTGGCCCGCGCCTAAGTCCTTCGTTAAATCACAATTTATAGAAAGAACCGACAAATGATTTAGTCGATGGTTCGACATTGTTGTCCTATATTTGTTTTATGCCATCCTGGAGAAAGAGCGCTCCGCTTCACAGCTAGTGATTGGCAAAGTTAAAAAAATCTTTAAGATGGTATAACAATTTGGGAAAACATCAACAAGTTTCTTTTCATAAATAAGCCTAAAAATTTCACTGCAAGTGGTATAAAACTCTGGCTTATAATTAAGTATGTAAGATTTTAATTGAATGCACTCATTCACTAAATGCTCGTCTACGTCATCTGGATAATAATCAATAATAATATGTATGTACATTTTCCAGATCTATGTTTTCCACATTTTTGTTTTGCAAATCCATTAAAAATTTAAATTTCGTGCCGTATGTCTCATAGACTTTGCTCCTTTTATTTAAATCCATGATCAGCTTATACAGCATATACAGCATAGCAGTAGAAAAGAAAACGTATATTTTTTGCACTACTCGTTTAAAAACGATGAAAATTGTATAATACTTTGTGTCGTCGTTATTTATTTGAGTTATAATTTGTTTCATTATCTGTCGGCCCATATTATTGTTTATAGTGAAATATCGCCTATTGTTTTTAGTGGGGGCTGGGGGCCCTTTGGATCCACGGGGCCCTGGGCTACAGCCCAAAAAGCCCTTACGTAGATCCGCCCCTGCCCTTACAGTCACTCTGGGAAAGTTCAAATAAGCAATATGTGTACTGTGGTCCAATCAAAACAATATTCCTACCAATGCGTTTGTCTTTTTAACCGACTTCGAATAAAAATACCTCCTGTATTCAATTAAACTGTATTTTAAATTTTTGTTGCCTCAGAACTTTCGATTGGGTAACTATACCGATTTTGATGATTCTTTGAATTGAATTTTGACGTGAATACGTCTTTAAATTTGCTACCATACGTGGGCAATCGTTTGGCGTTGTAGTTTCGAATCTATCCTCTATATCCAAAATTTAATTATACCACTGGATAGCTAAAAGATCGAAGAATTCATTACAATAAACGAGGACAGTGATGCATCGCGCGCGCATAATTTAATTGTATATTTACGTAATGCGTCTGGGATAAGTTGAAATTGAATTATTATCTACAAGTATGCTCCTATGAACTTTGGTTTCACAAGCAGACTTTAATACTGTATATGTACACTTATACTCACACTTGTGTAAATAACAGTATAATAATATGTATGTATAATAGGTACATTATCAACACATGAGGTGCGTATATCTCGGGCATTTTTAACATTATTATAACATAATCATGTAGTTTTAAAACAGTGACAATAAGAAAATTTAGATATAGCACGCAATACTTTAGGTTGCAACCGGGCAAGTGCATATCCGAAATTGTAAGTAGGTATATCGATTATTGCTCATTAACTACCATATTATTATCACAGCCGTAATAGTTTTCCTTGTAAATTCATCATATAACCAATTTTTATGATTTTTTTCAAATGTTTGACTTCAACTGTTTAGCTTGCAGGGACATTTGACTCTTACCAAAGCCAAGAATTTCGCAAACGGGCGCCTCTCCATCGAAATAACGTCTTAGCAGAACCGTAATATTTTTGAGAGACCTTTTTAACGATACGCCATACTATGAAGCAAACGAGGAAAAAAATCATCCCTACGTTACCAGTAGGGAAGGTACTCTGAAAAAAAATCCATGCCAAATTACAGCTTTTTTGTTTTCAGAAGTCATGACCGGTGACGAAAGATGTATCCATCCTTATCATCCGGAAACCAGTCCAGAATGAAGGACATTAACGACAACAAAAAAATTCGTTTGAATTAAGCCACTTAATATCAGCTTGAGAAGTCAAGGTTTGATCCATATAAGTAAATAAACTAAAACTTAATAACAGGTACAGTAGGCTTGTAGGATAAAATTAAGGAATAATATGTCATAATACATACACATACATACTGATTTAATAATTTAATAATAACGATGGTAATCATATTAGACGATATTGTAATTGTTCTTACAACTCCTACGAGTAATCGATGATAATTAACTATAATTAATCAGGTGGGATTGTGGTTAAGCATTATCTTATTTGTGTAAAAAAAAGCACGGCAACAGTAGCAATGGTAATGCATGAAATTAAATGAAATGAAATTAAATAAGTTTTATTCTAAGTAGGTTTGTTACAAACGCTTTTCGAAAGTCACTCAACGCCATCGTTTCAACAAACCCCTACCGTGAGTGGTCCAGGGAGAAGAAGCGGCAAGAAACTACCGGGGTTATTTTTTCCTACTCACAGTTTACTACTTATGAAAAACTCATGTCAAGCAGTCTTGTCATTTAAATACTCATCAAAGTCAAAACATTAACGAAGGCGTAACTGATTGATGCATTCTTTTTGTTTGGTGATTATTAGTATCAAAATTTTGTTTATACGCGTTTATATTCTTCCGTATAAAAACTAAATTTTTAAAGATTTACTGGGAAGCTACTGTAAGTAGACTTAAGTTTATAAATAACACTAATAGCCCTTTTTTGGAGTATGAAACTAAATCTACTTAAATCAATTTCACCTCGATCAGTAGATTTAAATCACCTGGGTGCATAGGTGAATAAAGTACACTAAAAGTAAACTTAAGACACCTGAGTGAATTAACTCAGGTAGACAAAGTCGATGGCACAAAAATTTGTTCTATACTGGCTGATTTGCCCCACAGCAAGATGGTATAAGACATAACACTGTGGAAATAAGCAAAATAAACTATCCTAGCACCAACTTTGTAATATGCTTTCCTCATGAGTATACCTTTGAGCAGTGACGAATTGACCTTTAATCAAATTAAGCAATTGCCTAGGATATCACGTCTAGGGGGCACCAGAAGAAGCACAAAAAAGTCCGTCCTTAGAGCATCAGGTCTCACTCTCACGTCACCAAAAACCACACCAAAACTAACTTCTAGGACTAATTTGAAAATTCGCGCGTTTTAAGTTGACATAGAGTCCAACCTAGAGTCATAACTTTACTATCTATGTCTGTGGTCATAACCCAGCTCCCGCTTGCCCACTTACTGCCCGCTAGTGCATTCGGCAATAGGAAATTATTATTAAATATTTATGAATAACATATTTGCATCTTTCCTATTGCCTATTGCTCCTGTAAAGTGAGCTCAATGTCGCTTAGTCAATTTTTCCTTTCAAGCGTCGATATGTATTTTTTTCAGCTTGTCATGTAATAACGGCAAAGAAAATTTTTATTATTTCTAAGAAATTCATTTGCTTACCTACTTATATGTATAGGTAGGTACCCATAAAGTATTCGTTTATTCTTTGACTAGCTTTTACCCGCGGCATCGCTCGCGTGTTCAAGGGAACTAACAATGATTTGTTTAACATGCATGACACATTCCTGGTGCATGAATAAATAAGCAACAGTTCTAGATTTTGAAAGGTACTAAGAGGAAGCAACTGTTAAACCTATGACCCTCTTCAATCTTCCAATTAAAAATATAAAGTTATATCAATATTTATATACATACTAGAAAATCGCCCTCGCTTCGCTTCGGGAGAAGCGCAAATAAAAACAAATCTCTCCAGCCTCCTCCTAAATATAATCTCCACACAAAAAATCATACCATAACATCGCTCCATTACGACGTGAAAGAAGGACAAACAAAAAAACATACAAACAAACACACTTTCCCATTTATATCTAATATTATAATAGTATGGATCCAGACAATACTCCATAATATAAGATTATAACAACTTCTATAAGTATTTTTGGTCACTGCTATGGGAGTTTTTTATAGCAGACGAAAAAGCAGATAGGTAGATTGATGGCGGTTGATGGTAAGTGATCACATGAGCCATGACAGAGGAATCGCCAATGCATCGCCGGCCCTGATAAAATGGAATTATATTAAAAGAATGGGCTATACATACAACAGTATGTATAATATATTTTATATTTTTTTTTGTAATTTATTACGACTATACCAAAACGCGCACTATGCGTTTTTAACCGCTGCGGCGAAACGCCTTAATTTTTGTATCACATAGTTTTAAATTGCATTGCTTGCGCGCACTGGGCGGCGAAAATACGTATTGTTTTATTGTGGTTTTATTACTGAGATAATCATCTAAAAGACTCGTCTAAACAATGGACTAAAGATGTCAGCATTTCCTCGAAATATATTTTATTTGACCCGATTAGGTTCATGATTATAATTGGGTCGCTACGTCGTTCGTCATCTCTGTTTGTGTACTTTTAAAAAACCGGTATTCTAATCTGGGGATCTTCATGTATGTAGTATAACATTTTGTTTAATTTAGCTCCTTCCTGTTTGTAAACAGTTTGTTTGGGTCAAATATTGCAAGCCTAGTTAGATCTACTCACAGACATAGATAGATCTACTGCACTTATCCTATAGACCGGTATTCTAGTCTGGGGATCTTCATGCATGTAGTGTAACAATTTTTTTTTTTATTTAGCTCCTGCCTGTTTGTAAACAGTTTGTTTGGGTCAAATATTGCAAGCCTAGTTAGATCTACTCACAGACATAGATAGATCTACTGCACTTATCCTATAGACCGGTATTCTAGTCTGGGGATCTTCATGCATGTAGTGTAACAATTTTTTTTTTTATTTAGCTCCTGCCTGTTTGTAAACAGTTTGGGTCAAATATTGCAAGCCTAATTAGATCTACTCACAGACATAGATAGATCTACTGCACTTATCCTACTTAAATTTTACATATTGCATTAGTTCTGATGACAATGCATTTTTGTGATAAGTTTGACCTGATACTATACTCAGGTTTGGCTCCAGCCGAGGGAACTCCTTAACGGTTAACAGAACTTTACAATTTTTTTTCTTTAGTATCTAGGGTGACAGAGTGACACTATATTAATGTATAATCATGAATTTAGTTTTTAATCTATTATAATTAGTTACATCGCTGTCAATAATTTACTCAGTTTTGTAAAATAAAAAAAAAGTTAAAAGAGAGTTAAAGAAAAGAAAATAATATAAAGTGACTTTCTCATGATATTGGCTTTTTGTGAATGAAACCGTCCAAGTTCCAACCAGACATGTGGCAAATGAATTTGATACTTTAGTCTTTGGGGACGGTTGAACATAACGTGTAAAATAACTATTAAACTTATATTACAGGCAAGTTTCTATCTATTGAATTAGAAAACACGCAGTATCTTTTACCGTCAGTGTTTGAGGACAAACCAGTAAGTTATAATATTATGTTCAAACTTTGCGTAGGGTTAGGGATTCTGACTATTTTATGACTATCTTAAACATTCGAAAAAAACTTTATAACTAAATACACACAATATTAAATTCACAAAATTTGTAGAGGAAAGAAAATAAAGATAGCAAGCAGCTAGCTGAGTATAAGAATGACTTAAAATGTTCTATAAATTGATTTTTAAGTTCAAAGACAACACTACTTTAGTATATCTTCGGTTGAAGTGCGACGTTTCTAAATATCAACCATAACACGCATCGCCATTGATAAAATGCCAGTTTAAATTAAAATATAATAAACAAAGTTAAGCACAGTAGTAATTAATGTCACACAAATGCATGCGGCGCAAGTTAAATTAAATAAACAATTTAGTTAAATTTTATCTTATCTCTTACCTTGCTCCATTTTGATTACTTCGGGGTTTGTCTCTTCACTGAATGAAAGACTGAACAAAACTGGCTTCGTAATGCTTCGAAACCTTATATACGACTTTAATTTTATTAGCTGCATTATCTTTATTGCCACGTCAACAATATTGACTTATGTATGTCATTTATCCAATTAGCACTGTGGTTAACTACGTTATATAACCTATGTACTATAAATACATGTTTTATGACATCATTATAATATCAACAACTTTCAATGAAATTTTTGAACATGATATCTAAATAAAATAGTACGTTAAATTGTATCCACTTTGGAAAATTCTGGTTCACTGTCAAGCAGTTTCTATCAGCTGCACAACAAGTGTACAATTATTATATACAATGCAACTGCATTGTAGTTAATTGCCGAGTCTACTGGGCATCCTTTTGCTTACATTGTGTTAGCAACGCATTGTGTGTAAGTGGCATCATGGCTAATAAGACAGTATTGAGCAAAACGCTAAAATTGTTAATAGTTACAGCCGCAAATAACATTGTCTGTATAGTTACTAAGAAACCGCAGTGCAATAAAAACATATTTGTGTTATTGTTAAAATAAACTGGTCGCTTATAATTGAGAAGGCACGCGGTGCAAACCATCATACTTTGTTCGTAGCGCTGTTACTGGACAAGTGAATAAAAGACGTTTAATGTTTATACCACCCGAAGACCTCTTACTATTGAAACCTAAAGACATCTACGTAAAGATAATGGTAGAGAGAGTGAACTTAATGAAGAAGCATAAAATATAGATTGTACTCTTTCACGCAAAAACTATTGAACGGATTTTTATGAAATTGAGCGCACTGGTAGATCATGGCCAGACCATGATTTATCAATTTAAATCAATATCTCAGAATACACAAACAAAGCCGTGGACAGAGCGCTAGTAATGTAAAATCTTCATGTTCCATTTCATTCATAGCATCCTAAATGTTGACGGATGATTATCTTAGTCTGTTCAGTGGCTTCTTAAATGTTTTCTATCTGATCATTGAACACGTTTAGATAATTAACAGACATCAGAATTATTCGACAGGCATACACAAGGAAATTAATGGTTTAACCAACAAAATGTATATATTAAGTATATAAAACAAAAAAAAATTGTACGGATGTCCTTTATAGACTCTGAAACCATTCAACCGATATGCCTCAAGGTTTTAAAATTGATCAAAATGATTGAAAAAATGCAAAAAGGTTTCATTTGAAAGGCAATAATCCGAATGTGGTTCGAGATCACTAAAACAATGCATTAGGCACATTCGGTTTACCTATGAAATTGGAGATTTGTATGAAAAGGAGAATGCCCATAGCTAGTACTCTTAAAAAAATAATTGTGTCACAATGATTTTTGGACAAAAAATTTAATTTAAATATTTCAAGTATTTTACCCTATTTCCTAAGAAATCCTTATTGGGAATAATTTTCTAAAATTAATAAGTAACTTTACTTCCGTTTTACAAAAGAAAACCACTGGGCCATTTATGTTTGAATAATGGCCAATCAGGAATCTTTTAAGATCCTTCGGGCCAATAGGTTGCATTGATTTGATTATAATTATGATACAACAGTTATAGTATAATACTAGCTGTTGCCCGCAGCTTTGCATACGGAAATTATGTTTTAACTTATTCAAACTTCTATCCTGTTTTCCCGGGAAACCTTTTAATTTGCCGGGATGTCAAGTTGTTTAAAATCAGGACCCAGGGTATCAGTAAAAACTTTAGCAATTTTCATCGAAATCCGTTCAAGGGTTTTTATGTGATGCCCGGACAGACAAACAGACACTTTGAGTTATATTATAGTATAGGTATCCATGACAACAAACTAGATGACGTAAGGGGACTGTCAAATGATTTTTTTTATAGAAAATTATTATTATCAGCCAGGAGTAATAGTGTTCTGTGATTATAATACATTACAAACTACATGGTGTTTGGGGACTGTCAAATGAATTTGAAACTTAAAAGATCGACATTACATACGCAATCGACTTTAATACGCCTGCATAGAGTCCATATTACTGTGAGTTTATTATAACCTAAATACAAATTAATTTTGTTTAAAATCTCTTATTTCCTAATATTAACATCGACTAAAGTTAGTATGTGTAATTTATTAAGATAACATAATCAAATAAAGGTATTTTTATCAAGACACAAAAATGTTAAAGTCAGTACATTTCTCCATACTAAATGGGCATTCTCCTTTTAAAATGTATTTTTATTTTATTTTACCTAATACCTAAGTTACTGGCCCAAATTTTATCTATACAATTTTGCCATTTTGATGGCAGTTTGTTTATCCCTTTATTGTAGAATTCTACCGGACGGTAGGCGATGAAGTCAGCGAAAGCGTTTTGTACTGCTTTTCGGGTGTTGAACATTTTCCCCCTTCAAAAATTGTCTAAATTTAAAAAAAAGTTGAAATCTGTTGGGACAAAGTCTTGTGAGTTCGGTGAGTGACGGAGAGCTTTCAGTTGTAATTCTTGTAGCTTTGCGATGGTCTGTCGTGAAGTGTGAGCTCGCGCGTTGTCGTGAAGAAGCAATAGGGAAGAGCGATTGACCAGTCTTGGTTGTTAAATTGCGAGCTTCTCTATTATTGTTTGCAGTTCTTGGCAATATACATCTGACATGACTGTTGTGCTACTCGGTAAGAAGCTGTGATGTACAAGTCCGGCACTGGTCAACCAGACAGTCACCATATGTCATATGTTTTTTTTGCGCACTGATTAGGTGCTGTACCCGGATCCATACACTGATACGAACACTTGGTTGTCGTACAAGATCCACTTTTCATTGCAGGTAACAATTCGATTTAGAATTCCCTCGTTCCTATGCTGATTTAGACTACTAAATCATGCTGCAAAGAAAGAAAGAAAAAAACCTAACTTTCATTTCAAAAAATTTCTTTCAAACTTCTTAGACTTATCGAGGACCGATGACAATTCAATATTTAAAAAAAAGAAAGAAAGAAAAAAACCTAAATTTCATTTCGAAAAATCAAACAAAATAAATAAATAATAGTTTAAAAAAAACTAAAAAACGCTTTTATAGAAAATCCAACAAAAAAAATAGAAAATAAATTATAATTAAGAATCGTGTAATTGTAATAAAAGCGTGGGGTGCTTTTTAAGATATTATCAAAATGATAATCCTTCTACACATTGACACCATGCACCTCACGCTTTTACGAGTATTACAATTACACGATTCTTAATTCTCTATTTTTTTTAATTGGATTTTCTATAAAAGCGTGTTTTTTAGTTTTTTAAAACTATTATTTATTTCAGTTTATCCAGGGCGCCAAAAACAAAATACTATCTAAAACCAAATGACTGAATTTGAAAGTGAAATTGCACGGCTTTCGAGTTAAATTTATTTGAAATTCAATTTGTGTGCCAATCCGCAGATAATTAAATCTGAAAATGCTGGTTAAAAATCTCCAATTTCATACGTAAAGACCTGTTACAAAAAAATACAAGCTTGACAGGTTTTAGCTCTAAGTGACCTGTCCTGAACTAGACATTTTTTATTGGTGTTCATGGTAAGGCAACTGCAATATGACTGTGTTGGAGACAGATTAAGTTTAAAAACGTTAGAAATATTCATTTACCTAAGCAGCAGCCTAGTAGCTCAGACTAAAGAACTAGGTTCTAGGTTTGAGTTTGAATCTCAGGTTAAATAATAAAAGTTTTGAATATTGCATGTACATAATATGTATCTCAGATTAAATAACATGAACATCTAATTTCCAAAGTTATGTAACTACATTATAAATATGTATAAGACATTTTAATTATTATCTCTTCTTTCGGTGAATTTAAATTATCCTGTGGAATAAGTGTGCAGGTTTTACCTGAGACTTTTCTTTCGATAATATTTTCAAAGATGTGTAAAATTATAGGTAGATAAATTATTAAAAGTTATTCGTAATTTACTACGAATATTTCTCATTCTTAGATATTTTGATCATAAGGTATTACCGAAGTTTTGCCGACTAAATAAAGGAGGAAAGAAAAAGAACTGGCTCACAAGCCCATAGCTGTAACACGACTTGTCATTTGGCGGTTGACTCACGCAAGAAGGTGGTAGCTAGCCGGGCGGCATATTTGTAAATACCCGACGCTTCAACCACCCGAAGTTGCTGCTTAAATTGCAGACACATCGTCACGATCGCGATTTACGATCGCCCGAATGGCAGCCGAAACATCCCGAGTGGCTGAAGCATTGGGTATTTACAAATATGCAGCTGGGCGAACGTCACGGTTAGATAATAATATCAGTAATAATATTAATTGGTTACTTTTATTAAATTACTACTAAACGTTAATACAACAAGTTTGAGTACCTACCGTATTGATCAACAAATGAAATATGAGCCAGTGAATTTGTTGAATGCTCGTTTTGGATATGACATTATGGCGAGCGGCTCTTATGCTCCAATGCCCACATTGTTAATCAAAGCATTTCACTCACTGACTTTCATTGAAATTTGGCATTTATCGGTGTAGTGATTGGAAATTGTAGCTACTACATTTTGATTCTTTGTTTATTTGTTTATTTACGCAATGGATAGCAATTGGGAGGAGTAAATGCATAAAACAGTTTACGTATCGGTAAATGTTGTAACTAATGTGCATTGTTTATTCTGTTATTATAAGTTATAAGTATAGTATGTAAGGGGCTTCATCCACCCTGAATACATATTATTCTTTACTATGGTTCGTTCCGGTGAATCTGTGTGAGTTCTGATGAATCAAGTGGAATTTTGGTTAGCACAGTATCGGCGATGATTTCTGAGTTTGAAGTCAATAAGCGATAGATACCATTTCCTTCATCTCGTTTGCCGGCTATTTAGACTAAAACAGCTTTTGTGTAAGAAAAATACCTACAGTAGGTATGTATCATAAGATAAATAATTGTTTAGAATAATAATCTTGATGATATAATAAAATAAAATATGCCATGTTGAATGTTTAAGAACCAGTTAGCATAAACCGTGAACTGCCGTGAAATGACGAGCGCCTGCTAGTAATGTAATACATATTTAGTAAGAGATGGTCGGAGATTTTGCATAGAATAGGTAGTAAGCACTTCAGAATCACTCGGTCGAATTACTTACACCCATTCGCAGAAGTAGGTATGTACAAGATATAAAGTAATCTAGCGTATACTTGACTACAATTCCATCTGGTGGAAAGTGGAAACGATGGGTCGTGAGCGGTAAATTCTGTAGGCAAATCGCAGTTACTTTACATTTCTTTTAATTGAGGGTAGTTGTAAAATTGTACAGAAGGTTATTACTTAATTGTTCAAAAAAGAGGTAGTTATACCATTTTCTGAATCACGCTGTTGAGATTTCTTGAAAAAAATATAAGCCATAAGAGTTTCAAGATAATAAGCAATCTAATAATGCTAACACGTACTCGTTATTATGTTTTTGTAAAGGCGTTCTTTATAACGTCCTTATAGTCATAATTACCTACAATGTACATTGTGAGCACGGACCTAAAATATTAGGTCCGTGATTGTGAGATTTTTGAGTTATTGAAAGTAAATAATGGATTTCATTGGTTGAAATTTTTATTTTGATGACGACTTATCACAATGGGACCTGTAACGGGACTTAATCACAGGCGGGGATGCATTTTATTTATATTTTAACTGTTAATGCTATATAATTTTGATTCTGCATATTGCCACATAATACATAATACCAAGGATCGAATCTCGGACCTTTAGAATTTTATTTTTATAAACGATATATGTAGCACAGTTAATGCGGCTCATTGTCTTTTATTTGCAGATGATCTGAAATTATCTTTGGAGTAGACTGAACAGTTTGCCCTGGGGATTAAAATTGAAAATATAATGTACAGTCACGAAGTAAGTAGTTTTATTATTTCTCGTTACAGTAACAATAAAAATAATAACAATAACAATAACTTTTTATTAATCTCCACACAAAAATTACAAATATGTTACCATACTCGTCTGAAACGGCTTGACCGATTTTTATGAAATTCTATATGCATATTCGGTAGGTCTGAGAATCGGCTACTATCTATTTTTCATACCCCTAAGTTATAAGGGTTGTCCACCCCTAACATTTTAATTTCGCTGATTTTTTCATATGTCTTCTGTGCTCTAACTTAAAACTGGCCACCTTTATTGATTTTATCGGTTAAAGTCGTTAAAGTTCAAAGGGTGAGAAAATTTAACAATGAAAACGTCAATTGTCATCTATGTCAGGTCCATGTCACACGTCGGATAAACAACGAAGGAAGGAATATTTGTGTTGATGAAAGTAATTTAACTATGTTTCATTTGAAGGTAACATTTGTGTATTACTTTTTTCATTTCCTTATTTTTGGTTATTAACTTAGAATGGTAATCTAGATGGCTTGCCTTTACAGCAATCTATAGAGACCTATACTGTCATTCTCTTTATTCAGGTTTTAAAACTTTATTTTTACACAAATTAAAATGAATTAATTAGCAAACACAATACCTTGTACTTGTTGAAGAATTGAAGTACAGAAAGAGCCTCGCAACAATAGTTAACAAGTTAACATCCTCTCGGATAAAATATTATTAAAATCAGCTGTAACATGGCTTCTCATTATAATGAACAGCGATCGATCTTTGTAACTAATTATATCTTAACTAAATGTTTTCTTGGAACTGATAATACTTGAACAATGCATTTTTATTACAGCCAACAAAGGCTCCAATAAAAAATCGATCTGGTGTACACACGGAGACGTCGAAAAATACATTGGAGCAGTCACTAAGTTCGCCAGAATGCTCTGTTCTTCCTAAATTATGGAGTAATTTGAAAAAGCCCAAAGAAAGAACCCACGCTAGTTCTAACGACGCTAACTCTTTGCAGGATAGTGTATCCGCTTCGGAATCTAACTTGGTGAGAATAATATACTTTTTAAAATAATAGGATATTTATAAGTTAGGGAACATACCAAAACCACGTGCCTCATTTAGGGGGGGGGGGGGAGGGGGGGTCTTCAAAACACCACGACTGGTCACAGAGGGGAGGGGGGGGGTTTAGGTTTTTGTCACGTAGTCAATATTTTAGCAACCATTGCGCCACAAAGTCATCAAATATAAGCAAAATTATTATTTTTTAACTCTGTTTTTGCAAAAAAGTATTGAAAACCGTATTTATCAATTACCACGTGAAAACTAGGGGGGAGGGGGGGGGGTACTTCTCATATACTACGGATGGTCACGAAGGGGGGGGGGGAGGGGGGGTAAAAAGTTGGAAAAAATGGGTTACGTGGTTTTGGTATGTTCCCTTAATGGTAAGACGCACTTCATTCTACGCGTGATCGTAGGCTTTTTAAGCCTGGAACACGTTGCTGGCCAGATATTATAATCTTTTTTTTTATAGCCAAACTGTAAATTTTTTGTTAAATATTAAAGGCAACAAATATTCTGTATACCAAAAAAAGTTTTGTCTACCTAAACACTTTCCCCTGAAAAATACATAGAATACCAAAAAAATAAACGTACACCAAAGAGCGAATGTATATAATAGTAAATTCGCATTGCAAATAAAGATGTATGTATAACTTATAAAATTATTCATGAACTTAAAAATGTAAGACGCAGTCAACCAAATGTACTTACACCTAATTGACGCGCTACCGCTACCCAAATAAACTACAACGCTTCCAATAAAATGTAATGTACAGACTAAAACTAAAAAGACAAACGAATCGCTGTAAAACCGACTCCACGTAGTCTTGTCTGCCCTACCTCTAGAGTGTAGCGTAAAGGTCGTAGTCCATCTACACGACACCGCTCCCACCCAACCAAAGTATGAGAATTTAAATATAAACTTAAAGTCGTGCTCTGTAGGTGCAACTATTGAGTGGCAAGGTTGCGGTAATCTCGCTTACCGCGCGCTGGCTGCTAATTTTTGTTGTTACTGTAAAGTGCACCTACAGAGCACGATTTTAAGTTTATATTTGAATTCTCATACTTTGGTTGGGTGGGAGCGGTGTCGTGTAGATGGACTACGACCAATATAGCCTGCATAGGCTCGGAGAGACGAGTGGTTAGTACAAAATAGGGTGAAAATTTTGGTGAATATTATTTTTTGGTGATAATTTTTTTTTTTTCAATAAAAGTTCTTACTCCATTTGGTAAGCCGTTAAACAGATAATTGGTAGAACAAATTATATCTCAGTGTAAAATTAATGTAAGAATTATTGTTACCCATGATGAAGTATTACATCCTATCTAGCCGATCAAGAAGAATGAATTAAAGCCCATAAACGACAGTCAGTTGGAGAAGAGGGTATGTGATAAAGGCAGTAAAAACTCTTTACCTACAGACAGTCCAAATAAGATGCATAGGTCTATAAGTCCCACGATAAGGTGTTGTAAGACATGCAAACCGAGGGATATATTGCCAGATGATCACAAAGTACATCGGACTATCGATCACGGAAAGTGTTCAAATAAGGTATACTCGTAATACTTTTGTTGCATTATTTTATATTTTTTATTTATGCATTTCCTTAAAAAATATTTTGTTCTCACAATATATTTCTTTTTTCAGAAATCCCGATCAAGTAAGCAATGTATTACATTAATTATATAAAATACTAATTTTTTTTTTCTGTTACCATGGATGTCTTTCTATAAAGAAAAATCATAGATATGTAGATAGTATTTTAATGTTATCTTTTAGATTCGCCAACAGCATTAGATATCGATGACCCGTTGACGAGACAAATAAGAGAAATTCAAACTGATACACGTAAGAGCGCAAGGATCATAAGAGATTCCCGTGCTAGACTGATTGAAATACAAAAGGTATTTTTTCGATTTTATAATGATTATTTCATTGATACATAGTCATGTATTACTATCCATGGAATTTCTTCCGAAAAGCCAAAAAATGACGTGCATAAGTGTATCAGTGATACCTATATGAATAAAATATTTTGACTTTGACTTTAATTACAAGACACTTACGTTTTTGGGGTTCTGAAGTAAAATCGAAACCCTTATAGTTTCATCATGTTCGTCCATATCACAGAACATCTAATAATTCTGTGGTCCATATGTCCGTCTGTCCGAAGCAAAGCCTCGAGGTCCTTAGTGCTAGAAAACTAATTTGCCATGGATATACATATTTATTAAAAATCCAGAATCGTAGAATAAAACATTGAAAAAAAGAATTTTTTCAGGGTACCGTGTGGATGAATTTTTTATTCATCGTGTGCCCTATAGTGTGTCATCGTTGAAAAGGTCTTGTAAAATACTATGGTGTGTTTAAGGGTCCGTTTGCGAAATATTTGGCTTTAAAGTGCTAATTTTGTTTAGAGTCAAGCCCTCCCCCTGTTGGCTAAACGGTTGGAGTTGGAGAATTTATTAAAATTCTCAACAATCGTTTATATGATGAATTTACAAGGAAAACTATCACGACTATGTTAGCATAAGTAGTTAATGAGTAAAATCGATAACCTTACTACTTCGGAACCATACATTTGTGAAAATTGTCTTTTATATAATACATAGATATGAAAAAATGTTATAAGAAAGAAAGTTGAGGATTATAATTAAAATGTTCTAGCAATAAATGATCATGATTATGATTATGAAATGTAATTTTTGATAGAAAAGCGCTTTAACTGAGGCCGATATCAGGGAACTCGCTGAGCGCAATGAATTGCTTCTACGTGAGATGGAACGATTTGACAAGTTGACTCGAACTATCCAGGGAGCTGTTGGTGCTGAGGTGACTCGGTTGAGGAAAACTAAGGAAGGTGTACAGCAAAATTTGGATTATATGCCAATGGGCTTATATGGTAAGGCACAAAATATATAGGCATATTCTAATATACATACATGTGAATGATAAAATTGTTAAAAAGTTTATTTAAATCATAAGAGAATCAGTACTAAACATCCCCGTGATTGACTTTTATTATCTTCGTTACTGAGGTCACTTAACAGGCGAGACAGGCTATTTGTAGAAATAGCCTGCATATTGATACCTATAGATCAATCTGTACTAATATTATAAAGCTAAAGAGTTTGTTTGTTTGTTTGGTTGAACGGCGCCGCGGCGCTAATCTCAGGAACTACTGGTTTGAATTAAAAAATTCTTATGCTGGATAGTTCATTTATTATCGAGGAAGGCTTTATGCTTTATAACATCACGCTGCGTCCAGTAGGAATGAATCATCAATGGAAAATGTTGCAAAAATGGGAAAATTATTCCTTTTTGAGAGCTTCCGTTGCGTGCGCTGCGTAAACAGCTTCGTGTTTAAGTTACGCAAAAATCATGTATGGTGGAAATGTTCCGGAGAGGTTGAGAGACAGGGAGTGAGAAGGGGTGGGGAGGGGAAGGGGAAGGGGAAGGGGAGGGAGAGGGAGAGAGAGAGTGAGAGGGAGAGGGAATTTAATGGTCTCTGATTTGTTAAACGTACCAAAACTATAAAAGTTATTATAAAAGTAACAACGTACTTTATATGCAACGATTGTTAGGCGATACGAAGTTCGCCGGATCAGCTAGTAGTATTGTATATTTACTTCGAGCGCAATGCAAAAAGCAAAAACATAAAATAAAGCCCATCAGATTCATTGCACATTACGAACGTCTATAAATTTGTTTTTTTTCAGAAACACATATGTATCATGAAATGAAAATGGACCATCCCACAGTTTTACTTGGCGCCAGGAATGAAGGACCGGTTGAGCCACCAAAGAGAAGCAAATCTGTACGTGGAAATTGTAAATGTTACATAAAAAGATAATAAATATTTTTGCGAAATACAGAACAAAACAGAAATATAGGTACTCTTTATCGGAAATTGTGTTTCTTTTAAAGGAGATCGATTTGACGAGAAAGCTCAGCGAAAGCTACGACATGCAGGAGAAGTTGGTCGCTGATAACGCTGACTTAGAAGTCAAGAGGTTTGACTTTTTTGACTTAGTAAACTCCACCAGTACCAGGCCCTTAAAGTAGTATGAGATTTGTGAATTAATAACAATATTTTTCAAAAACATTTATTCTAAACGCGAGTGAAAGTAGCTTCTAGAAAATATCAGTGAATTTTAGTTATGAAATTATCTTTGTAGCCTACCTACGTGCACAATTGATGCAATGGAGGCCCTCAAATTAAAGAAATAAAAGGGGAGGCCATACACGATCAAGTGTACTTGTCAAGTCTGCATTTTGACTTAACGTGCCATCCAGTGTGCATGAGATAACTATATGGCCAGATAGCTTACCGTGACCATACACGATCAAATATACTGGATACTATACATCAAGTCCGCTTGACGCTTGATCAAGTACATATGATCTTGTATGGCCTCCATAACAAACCCTAAAGAATCTATCCACTAATACATCTACGACTTGTCTTTATTGTTATAATAATTAATTTTATCCTTACAATTCCAAAATGAAAAAACAATCAAAAGCTGGAACCCCGTTTAGGCACTAAAGGGGTTTGAACATTTTTGTATGGAACCTTGCATACCTATGACACCGCCTACAAATACAAATCCGCCATTTAAACGATATTTTATTTTACGACATTTTATCACAGTACTTTTTGATTGTAATCACTTACTCCGTCGATTGACATTGTGTTTCATTACTGGCCACCGAAACGAAGTTTTGAAAATTGGCATACCAATTGCAATTAGGTTCAATGCCCTTTACAATAAGATGATCCAACTTATTGATCAGCATAACTGATTTAGATCAGGCTTAATTAATTGACTAAACTATGGTTGAATCGTTTATGAGACCATTTTAAATTTAGATGGATTAAATATGCATTAAATATTAGGTTCATTGAGAACACTTTTACAGACAGAAACTAAGTATAAAAAGATCCAAATGCAGTTTTAATGATACTGCATTTATGAAACACCCGCTTTATGGGAAAATAGGCAAATTAATGAAACTAAAGTTCTTGACTATTGTTGTTCTTACTACTTCTTTACGACGTTACTTGTTCTTCAAATACTGTAAAATTATTTTCATAGAATCTTATGGAAGCCATACACGATCAAGTGTACTTGTCAAGTCTGCTGTTTGGCTTGACGCGCGACAGTCTGCATGGAGATAGCTTTATGGCCAGATACTGTACCGTGGCCATACACGATCATGTATACTGAATGTCGCGTCAAGTCCGCTTGATCGTGTATAGCCTCCATTAGTCATATAAGGATTATGTCAAAAAATTTAAAACTAGAATTTGTCTGTCAAACATAAACAGTTATGTCCATAGGTTGTGTCAGTTACAATGATTAATGAATAGTGAACTACCTAAAATATGCGATATTAAATAGAAAAAACCAAAAACATGGATAAAACAAGGTTTGTATAGGCTTTATAATTAAATTTACAGGTATATATTGTACAAAGAATTAATGACTAAAGATCAAAATCTGGAAACATGTCGTGCTCAAGTTAAAAGGCTTCAGGCCGAATTAAAACTGATGAATAAGGAAAATGTTCTACTGAATGAAAAGTTGAATAAAAACAATCCCGAGGTATATTGTGTCGTTGTCTTTTACAACCAGTAGGCTATGTTTTCTTTATATTTTATGTACATTCGGTTTAGTAATTTTTATATTATAATGTGTAGTCAAATAGCAATACTTTGCAAAATCAAACATTAAACCGAATATTTGGATCCGATCTGCAAATATAAATATTACAGGGCGATGCGGCTGCGATGAACATAAACAACCAAAGTGAAAAAAAATCAGAAGTTTGTGCTTTGGTAAGTTCAATTTATAAGTACCTAGTGCCTCATTACGAGTATATTAATTTTAACTTATCTATTTTAAAATGCTGAAATCTTACTTACTTAATACTAACAATAAGTTAATTATAATCTACTAAATTTTTCTTAAGGACGGAGATATTATCAAGGAAGAAAACTGCCAAGAACTATTTGCTAAACTCAATCACTATAAAAATTGTACTGAAGATCTTGTAAGTTTGTTTCCTTGTCGTTGAAAATTGATTTTAATAGTTAGTACAAAAAATTTGTCATTCGTATTTATCCCTACATAATTATGTTGGTAGCTAGTGGGAAGGAAACGTGAGCGGAAAATTGATAACAGAAGTAGATTTTAAAAGCGTCTTTAAATTATAGTCATTATTATGATTTGCAGCAGTGATAGCCTAGTGGTTAGAACGTTGGTCTCCCGAACGCGGGGGTCCGGGTTCAAATCCTGGCACGCACCTCTAATTTTCAAATATTATGTGCATTACAAGTGAATTATCACTTACTTCGGTGAAGGAAAACATCGTGAGGAAACCTGCACACCTGAGAGTTCTCCATAATGTTCTCAAAGGTGTGTGAAGTCTACCAATCCGCACTTGGCCAGCGTGGTAGACTATGGCCTGTACCCCTCACGTTGTGAGAGGAGACCTCGAGCCCAGCAGTGGGACAATTATAGGTTGTTGGTTTTGCTTTATTTGCTTTTTATGATTTGCGTTATTTTCCTGATATTGCAAAATTGACATTCATAGGAAAAGCAATTAGGAGAATTGGAAATCGAAGTTCGTTATCTCCGCACAGAGATGGATGCAATGAAGTCAGCGCCTGGGAGCGCATGTCGGGGCGCCGGGGGAGGTCCTAACACCTGTTTTCAGCAACCGGTAAGCTATAGAATTCAATACGGAGAAGATTGTATTCAATATCCGCTACGGAGCGAAAACAATATCTTTATACGAGTAGATATGTTTTAAAACAGGATTTTTCATTGACCTACATTTGCACAATTGCTGAGCCGTTTTAAAAAAGATTTGTCGTTTTGTCAAATGTAGCTGTAAAATGGAACTAACGAAAAACTGACGAAATTATTTATTATTTTAATTTAACCCCGAAAATACGTCTGCGCGCTCCGTTTACGATTACGTAATTTTTTTTTGTATTGTTGAATATAAATGTAGAAATTTGCATAAATTATGGGGTGTTCTAAACACAAAGGGGGAATGCATCTAACATGTTTGGATGTCTATTATTCAACATTTATTGTGTCTCTGAGGTAAACCTAAGATTAACCGAGTGTATGACGGTAAAAGTTCGAAATGAACAATAATAACAGACCATTTTGGACTTTACTATTAAAAGTTGGTAAATCTTAGGTTTTACAGGTAGGATCTTAAGATTTATAATACCGTAGATTTTACAGGTTTTCACAGTAACAGAATGATAATAGGTACAATTTGCTATCGCACCGGAGCATCAGGAGGGATCCAATTGGAGGGATCTAATATTGGCCAAGAATTAGCTAAAAAATCTTGATATAAGTAAATGTAGTTATATTTAGTTCACGTACACTGTAGTGATAACTATGGATACAAGGAAATAAACTAACGGTACCTACGTTAATTTTACAGGCTGGAGGACCTCCGGTGCCGCCTATGACAAAAGCTGTAAGATACCAATTTGCTTATTAATTAATAATGATGTGATTTTATTTATTTATTTCGGGCAACAAGGCCCATAGTATAAACACCTTATAGACTAACATACATATCAATATACTTATAATTAACTCACTAATTATAAGCGAAGTGACACGCTTTCGGTGACTCCTGGTGGTCGCCGACGTCCGCGGAACTTTCTAAAGACTGTTGGTTATTCATTTCCTTACTCAAGAACATAATTATTCTTTATTGTTTTGTTGTAAGCTTCATTTATTTAGTTTTCTGCAAGGAGTATGGTACCTACCTACTGAACATGAGGATTATGTCCATTGAGTAAAAATAAGCTTGTTTATTTGGTAACCCTTTGTACTTTCAAGTACCTACGAGTAAATCCTCGCATCGTCTAATAGCTAATAAGGAAATATACTAGAATACCTAGATACCTACTTGATACGATATCTCATAATATCGACTTGATAGGTACCTGCCGACTTTTGAGACATACCTATTATATTATTGATAAACATGTCCATTTGTCCATTGTATAACAACAACACGATATTTTGAGTGACTGATAAATTAATTAATAGAAAATTCAATAATGATATGTCTATCCTCTTCGTCGAATAAAATCAAAGTGCCATAAGAAAAGTAAATGAAAGTCGTTTAATAAAATATTCCATTAACATTCCAGTCTATTTACAAATCAGTGATTTATGTAGCCACTGTGTGAGAAATCGTATGTGCTATTAATATTTCTCAGGCGGAAAAATACTTTGACCTGTTTGAAGTTGTGAACAGATTCGCGCAATCTGCATGTAACCCTGTCAGACGTATTCGTCTTCACAATATTTTATCTTTTCACATAGAAATTTCGTCACAGTTTAAGTTTTGTGAAGTAAGAAATATATTTATATTTCCGTTGATGCATTTTTGTCTACGTGATCTTGTTTTACGAGTAGTTCTATCTTCTGATCTATTCTTAAGTTTTTTACTTTTTGGGTCAAATTGGTATTTCTTTAGTTGTATTGGTTTTCCAGAGTGATTAATGTTTAATATTGTTTTGCGTAATGCCTTAGCTTTTTGAATGAAATATTATTATGTTCTCAAATTTTGGGGGTAGTGTCGATTTTTTAAATCAATGAATCCGCTACCTCCAATCTTTCTGCTTAGTGTGAATCTTTGTAGGTAAAGCGGAGTGTATGTGATGAATGTTACGTTCATTGCTTAGAGTTCTAGTTACAGTGTTAAACGTGTTTCGTGTCAAAAAATTTAAATGATTCCGAAGGAAATTGATGAGGTGTGTACAGTGTGTGCATTAACAGCTTTTACTATGTTTTTGGCGGATAGTTGGGTAATTGTACATTGTACTAAGTATTTTGTTTAGTTTCTAACACGTTGGTTTTTAACCAAATACAAACTAGATATTTGGTTATGTCCATGTGGTTCAAAGATGTTATTATTGTTATTATTTCATTCGATAATTTCTCCTTACTAGAAGTGTGATTACAACCTCAATCGCAGGCCATAGCTAAATTAGCCAAGCGCTAAAGGAGGTTTTATTGGATAGTGATGGTGGATGATGAAAATTTTCTCGTTATGTGACACGTGTTTAAGATGGCTGCTTTCTGTAACATGTGAAGTGTGTAATGAGGCATATTCAATGTGTTAAGGTTCTGTGCAAGTAATTTTGGGATGATATTGGGATGATAGGTTTGTGCTTTCCACTGGGTTCTTAGTAATATAGCTAAATTTCTATATTTACTAAGTTTTTCTGATACAGTATTCTGGATGTTGTATTATTCTTATTATTATTAGAAACGAATATTTCGTCAAATTGTTTATCGGGGTATGAACTGAAATAGATGAATGAACTCAATACGGTAATGAAAACCAGGATAAGGAGATCAATGAATTGAATGAATACACAATCACTTCAATGAAATAATATAATGACGTCAACATTATAAAACTAGAATTATTCTCAGTAGAATTGGTACAGTCTACTTGAGACTTTTAATATGGAACAATTGTTATTGGAAATCGCAACTGGAGCGTTTTATTTAGAGCGCTATATACTGGAAGCGATTATGTATTAGCAAATTGGCTTTTGCTTTTCAAATAGGATTTAGTAAATTTTCTTTGTTTGATTTGTTTGTTTCTATTTCTGTAGTAGTAGTGTAGTATTCTTTATAATATTTTCAAGTTATCCTATATTTTTATGGATATATTGTGTATAGTTTCCTATAATTAAGTATATTTTTATTTCGCAGTGCGGAGTTTGTCCGCCATGTCCAGCTTCATGTAACCCGAATGCTCCTCCAGTAAGTACAATGATAATGGTGTGACGGTACTTATTACTATATTTTGTCAATGCATTAATATTATTTTGTATTGATTTTTAGACACCTGCAGAAAGAGAAGTTCAGAAATTAACAATTCAACTACGTCAAACTGAAGAAAACTTTAAAACTAAAGTTACCGAGGTAAATTGTAATTTTTTTCGTATTGTTATTGTAAACTAGTTTATATAAGCTGCGCCATTAAAGAAACGAACCTAAAATGGCGGAAATTATCATTCCCCTCACTCGCACGTTATTCCTGTCTTTAGCGTGTGAGTGAGGGGGAATGATAATTTCCGCCACTTTAGAATCGTTTCATTAATCGCGCGGCTTATACCGGCGTGATCCGCTACGCTAAAAAAGATTCTGAACACATCAGTGTTTTTGTGTTGACGTTGATGCGCCATCTTTACATAATTATAATTATCTTCAAATTTTTGTATGGGAAAAGTCAAAAATCGACTTTATCAATGAACTGAATGTGCCTAATAAATTGTTTTAGTGGTCTCAAACCACCTTCGGATTATTGCTTTTCAAAATAAACCATTTTGAGGCATATCGGTTGTACGGTTTCAAAGTCCATAAAGGATATCCGTACAAACATTTGTTGTGTTTTATAGATAATATTATAATATACAGATATATTATATAGATAAGTGACATAAATCAAAAAGAACAAAATTTTCAGTACGGGCATTTAAACTCTTTCACTTCATCAATATTTATTTTTATATATAAACGTACCTATTAAAAGTTAAAGTATAGCACTTATCATTTTTAAGGTATTTATATAAAGTTTAATATGGTATATCTGTTTTGCGTAATTAATTAAAGGAAAAGGCAATTCTAGCTTTAAATATTATTATATTTTTCTTTAATAAATAAACAAAACGTATTACGCCAAGGATTTTGTGACACAAAATACAAAATTATTGAGAAATAAATAGTTTGTATTAAAATTATAAGTAAATTTTATTTCCCTTTTAGTAGATATTTAAAGAATAGTAGCTATACTTTAAACTATTGCCTTTTGTTATTCTGTCCGAACAATATTTTAAGATATGACACTTTTCTTTTTAAACGGATGTCTACTAGGTAAACTAGCTGTCATCGATGTATTAAAAATGATCACAAACGATAGAGTGACGTTTTTCTACAAATTAAATAGCGATGGACCAATAAATACAGAAACGACACTTGCGACATTTAGTATTCTTGCCGTGTAATTCTTTAAAGTGTCTTTTATCCATATAAAAAAATGCTGAAAATAATCTCGTTTTCCAGAGATTTTGGAATATGTCACTTTTCTATTTAATCGACGATTATTATAACGGGATAGAAAATAATTTAAAGTCAATATTTTAGTGTGCAATGCTTAGAGTCGAGTTAGTAAAGAAGAAAGAAGAACTAGAGAAGGAGCGATGTCAGCACCGAGAGGTTCAAAATAAATTGCGAGAGCTAGAGATGAAATTCGAAGGGTTAACGACCCACACTAACATGATGTTGGGTACTAAAGAACAAGCTTTTGAACAAGAGGTAAATGTGAGGGCTCTTAAGCAGTGCTACAGAGAAGCAAGAGAGGAAATAGATGAGTTAAGAACGTTGATGAAGGAGCAAAATGATCAGTTACAAGATTACAGAGCTAAAGTAAGTTTAGAAATTTTCACAAACACTTTATAGTACTGACTTTTTAATGGATTAACATATTTTTTATAAAATTGCTGATTTTCACGACTGATAAATATTATTTTTGTAGTAATGTAAAATACAAAATGATTATCACCCTACGCTTTGCGTTGTAATGCCGGCAAATTCGGAAGCAATACAAGCCGGCTGGCTTGGTATTAGGATTCCGCCGAAAGATATATTATATTTAATCATAAAAATGGCTTATTTGCTTAGAGCATATCTACTACGAAACAGATATCAAACATAATAGACTTACCCTAAATATTTTGCATAATTTTAATTAATAATTAAACAAATAGTTATTCAAATTTCAAACATCTGTCGTATCCAATGAGTTCTATGTGTATGGGCCAAACCAACAATTTGGCCATTTTGACTTTTTTATTGTAAAGGCATCTTATCGATGTTATTAGTCAGGTGAGCTTTTAAAAAAAGTAATTTCTGCGTAGAAACACTATTTTTATTACAGTATAACGGCCTTTATAGCATGAATTTAGACGTACGTACAATGTCCAAAAGTCATTTGAGACTTATACGTAGGGAGTTCGATCGCGAGTTTAAATAGAGTACCGGCCGTAAATGGACAGCGTGCCTAAAGCTGAAGTTCCAAATGTAATATTTTAGTACTGTGTAACTAGAAGACAAAACGATGTCTCAATTGTGCTTGAAAAATAAGGAATCTTCTCATTTTCAAAACTAATAATACTTTTAATTTGTAGTATCTCCAAGCTCAGCAATTAGTGGAAGAACAACGTCGACAAATGGACATGATGGACATGGATAATACTCGAATAAGTGAACAAATAAATCTTGAAATACAAAGAGTAAAAGTAAGAATCTCCAACATTACAATATATAGTTTGCAGTACGTTTATTGCATGAATTTTATAACGATGAAATTTATTTGCAGCTGAAATTCCAAGAGAAATTGCAAGAGCTCGCGCCCATTCCTGACTTGTTAAAGGCAACGCAGATGAAGTTGAAGGATGCACAACAATCTCAAGCCATTGCTGAGCATAACGCGGAGCAACTTGCCAGAGAATTGAATTGCGCTAGGGAAAAGGTAATATGATCTTTTTTACAGTCTCTATATCTTTACTAATATTATAAAGCTGAAGAGTTTGTTTGTTTGTTTGGTTTAACGCGCTAATCTCAGGAACTACTGGTTCGAATTGAAAAAATATTTTTGTGTTTGATAGTCCATTTATAGAGGAAGGCTATATAGTCCATTGAAATGTTACATTTTTAGGCCTTACCTTGCGTTTTTTAGAGGACGCAATTTTATTTTTTTGATGTGTAGGGGGGGTCAGTGTAAAGCTAAAACCAAGTTTGTGGGGTCGCCACCCTTGTCCCACGGCCGCCATCTTGAAAATAGGGGTTGGAATGGTTTTTACGGTATATCTCTTAAACTATTTATTTGAGAAAAAAAATTTGTTAACATTTTTTGTTGCAAATTAAATTCTCTACAACTTTGGTCCAGTAACTTTTTATCGTAGAACTATAAATAAAAAAGTTATAAGCGAAAATCTTCAGAAATTCGAGAAAAAAATTTATATTAAAATTTTTATTAAACTATTATTTATTTTTGATCTCAGAAATGTGAAAATTAATATGTAAGCTTACAGTTAGAAACAAAAATGAATTGTTATAGTTGTAACAAGGGGAGGAGAGGGGAGCAGGAGCGGGAGAGGGAGAGGGAGCAGGAGTGGGAGAGGGAGCAGGAGCGGGAGAGGGAGAAGGAGCGGGAGAGAGAGAGGGAGGAGATATGCACACAAAAACTATAGAGGCTAAGAACGGCATCGGTATCGATTTTATTGATCTCTGATTTGTTACATTCTAAGGCGATACGAAGTACGCCGGGTCAGCTAGTTATTAATAATATTGCAAAATTTGTAATTAAAAAAGTTATAATAACAAAATAAAAAAAAATAACTGATGACATATTATTAGTACACACGTATAATATAGGTATAGTTAAGAGTACTAAAAAATAGTACTCACTTCGGAGCGCTGTAAAACCTTAGCTATTGACTTAATGAAAAAATGATGCAAATAAAAGTTGTTCCTCAAAAAACGATCTACAAAAGTGGTCAGATATCATTTTTTCGTAAAATGATAAAAAAAAAGTTACATCGAAAAATATAAATTTTTTTCTCGAATTTCTGAAGATTTTCGCTTATAACTTTTTTATTTATAGTTCTACGATAAAAAGTTACTGGACCAAAGTTGTAGAGAATTTAATTTGCAACAAAAAATGTTAACAAATTTTTTTTCTCAAATAAATAGTTTAAGAGATATACCGTAAAAACCATTCCAACCCCTATTTTCAAGATGGCGGCCGTGGGACAAGGGTGGCGACCCCACAAACTTGGTTTTAGCTTTACACTGACCCCCCCTACACATCAAAAAAATAAAATTGCGTCCTCTAAAAAACGCAACCCCAAATGTAACTTTTCAATGGACTAATAGGAGTTTTGGAAATTTATCCCCTAAGGAGTTAAAATAGGGGTTTGAAGTCACTTTCATACAAACCAACTTCGTCAGCTTTAGGGTTGTAAACATGAAATGTTTTATGTAAGTTTATAGTTATAAACAAAAATTAATTTTAACACTTTTTTTTGGAAAATCATCCCTTCAAGGGTTATTTTAGGGGATGGAACTTAATACGCAACCTCGTAATCTTTGAAGTTATAAACATGAAAATTGATATTTTAGCTCAACATTAGAAACAAAATTTAACAGTAATGCGTTATTTTGGAAAATTATCCCCAGAGTTAATTAAAGGGGTGCAAATTAGTATGACAACTTCGTCAGTTTTGAAGTAAAAAGGGTGAAAATTTGTATATAGTAAGGGGTAGGGAGAAGGGGAAGAGGGAGGGGGAGGGGAGAGAGAGGCAGAGGGAATTTAATGGTCTCTGATTTGTTAAGCCTATCAAAACTATAAAAGTTAAAATACATTAACTGATTGTTAGGCGATACGAAGTTCGCTGGGACAGCTAGTACCTAATAAATAATAATTGATTTTCTTCTGAATACCAAAGCGTAAATATCTATACTAATATTATAAAGAGGAAAGATTTGGTTGTTTGTTTGCATTGAATAGGCTCCGAAACTACTGAACCGATTTGAAAAATTCTTTCAATTTTGAAAATGTACACTATCCTCGGGGGACATGGTCTATATTATATATATATTTTTTACTATTTTTCCCGAAGCGAAGCGAGGGCGATTTCCTAGTTATAAATAAATGATGAAACCCAATTGATTGAATCATAAAGACGTGTGTGTGGTGACAACGTTTCTTAATAATCTTATTGCAATATAAGATAATGATAATACTCTATACGGACTATACGCAAACTACTGGTTGCGGATTATTTGGGATTTCTACCAATTAAAACCACCTCGGCAGCCATCCGGCGCATATGAGGTTCCGGGAACTCAAATGAAAGCACCGGTGCCTCCCCTGCATCACTGTGTCGTCTTACTTATTGTCAAATCCGCTTACTGGGACTTGATACCGTTGCCGCATATGAGCAGGATCGGCCCACTTCCGATCCCGGTCGGATATTGTTATTACCTAACAAATAGTCATTATCAAAAACGCAGAAGCAAGAAGAGATTCTCAAGTTTGTTACTGATTTTTACAGGTTCATAGCTGCTTTACTCTAGCTAAATGGACTAATAATAAACGCTCATTGTCTACTTACTTTTGTACCAATGAGAAAATTGAATGAAAACTTGGAACGGCAATGAATAGAAGAATAATAAAGATAAATTAAAGTAGAATGTTTGCCATTACTTGTAGGAACAAAATAAAACCAACGTTGGGTAAATCGTGGGCCCGGGCGGTATGCGAGATTTATGTATGTTTCCAGATTTCCAATATTCTTAATATTCAGATCTCAATTCTAACGATAGGTATATTTTCACCCTTGTTACGAGTATTATACATCGCATGTTTTTATAATATAAAATCGTGTATTTTTCTTGTATGACAGTGTTTAAAATAAGAAGCGTAAAGGATTGTGTGGTCTGTATTTCTTTTATTCTTAGAAGGATGGCTTACTACTAGTCTTCGTCTAGTGTTTATTGCGAATTGATTCTATCTTTATAGTATTTTTATTATGGTCCGGTAGATAAAAGTGAAGTATTCTCAGTCAGTTTGTGTAAATTTTTGTTAATCGTTGAGTAAAGAAAACTTTGGATATTGTGGGAAGTTAAAACAGGCCAAGCAGGCCTACAAGTTAACCATCAGTTACCGATCAGTTACCTCACTGTTAGGCCTGGTGCCCACTGACACGTGATCTGACAATTGGCCCGTAGTTTGCCACTAGTATCAGGTGTAAATCGGGACTTATTGATTGACAATATTTTTGTAGCATATCTGGTGCTGTAGGTACTATGCGAAATAAATTATCAGGTCTTGACGTGGGTCACATTTGGATTCATCAGTGTAGCCAAATAAGGATATTTTTAAGTCGTTTGTTTTTATTTTATCACCTTGAATGTGGATTACGCTTAATTGATTGATGTTTAAATATTATTTTATAGGTTCATGTGCTACTGTACAACAGTACGAAGCCTCCTGAGAAACCTCCAGAACGAGGTGGAGACGAGAAGCAAATGGCATTGTTGCAGCAGAGGATATCGCAACTCACCGAGGCTAATATGTCTTTGAAGAGTGAGATTGAACGACTCAAGTTAGTACTTTTTGCATGATTCAGGAAATAATATTTGAAGATTTTTGTAGTCTGAAGGGCTGACAAACGGCTTACCTGATAATAAGTCTCTGTCGCCTATGAACATGCTCAACAATGAGTCGCCAATGCAACGCCAGCCCTGAAGGAGTGCTCTTTTTACACCTTTCATGCAGAACTCTGTAGCACTCGGAGTACCCCAGAAAGAAGCTCATTATTTTGACGAATTTCATGTGTGTGGTAGAGATAATCATGAATATCGATCCTTCATTTCCCTCCTCATAAAAGTTGCACCTATTCCAATTCCTTCACTGTTCATGCAGTTAGGTTATGGAACTCGCTTCCGCCCAACATACGAGACTCGAAAACAGTTTCGACTTTCAAGAAAAGAGTCCGAGAATATTATTTATCTTTGACAATGTAAATATTAGATATTATATATGTAGGTATATATGTATTTATATTTGGTATTATATGTGTAGGTATATATAAATTATATGTATGTATTTAGTAGTATTATATCAATATTTGTATCAATTTTATCTATTTGATAACATATTATGATAAATTGTATTCTGCTTTTTATATATATTTGTGTGCACGCTGAACCTACCTCTCGACATTATTTCTCCAGTCATAGGTCTGCTGGAAGAAATTTCTTAAGAAATAAGCAGTGCCTTTGTACATAGTTACCTGTATGTTGTGTCCTTATTGTATATTCCATTGTGTGTACATAAATAAATAAATAAATAAATAAATAAATAATATTATGTAAATGTTTGTTTGCTCACCTAATGTCGTTTTCAATATTATATATTTCATCCATAATCCTCAAAACGGTTGAATAAATATAGGTTATATCGATTAATGATTGGCACTTAAAGGATGAAGAAGATATTGGCGGGTTTCATAATACGAATGTATAATATCTTTTATGGTGGAACTTTTTATAGGTCGAACGTGATCCGAATGGAAGAGTGTGTGTTGGCTAACGAGAAGAGACTACAGGAGAAGATGCACGAGTGCGCTCAGCTCGGTGGAGAACTGGATAGGGCTCGTGATGAAGCAGCGCGGGCTCTGCAACGTGCCAACGAGCGCACAGACACTATACGAAAGTCAGTATTATTCTGTCCTTGTGACTCCTGACAAGGGTCTCTTTTAGCGTTTTTACAGCGCAAGCGTGTAATAAATGGACACGCAACGCGATGCCAGTGCTAATTACAATTGCCTAGGCTACTTAATAATCTATAAACAACAAATTGAAGAAGCAGAAGTTGTCCCTTACGTTTAAATGAAAATATTAATCATTTTTCTACTGGAATAACAAACACACGACGCTAGGCGAGCGTCGTGATGTCACAGCGTTTGCGCTGCGATTATCAACGCCAACGCTGCACGCGCTGGAGAAAAGCTACTGATAATACTGTAATAAATTTTAAGGGTTCCTTCACATTTTACATCAAGTGTTATGTGGCTTTGTGAACGATTTTGGATCGACAAATAATATTAAGCACATAACGATACGGTGTGTAATGAGGTCTAATATTACACCCATTATCTTTAATATGCGGAGACTTAAGAACTTTCATTATGTCTAACAAAATCCTAAGTGAATAAGCAAATGGGGCCTTATGCTAATGGGACGTTTTGAGAATAGGACCTTTTGAGTCTGTGTGACAATTTGTGAACAGGACGTTTTGCGACTATACCTTCAACTTTTCTCTTCGTGGCATGGCAGTACTCGAACATGTAATTGAAATAAAATTATTTTCAAAGGATTCATCAAAGCTTGTATTTAATTTAACAGGTGCATGCAAACTACAGTAGCTGAGTTGGAAAGGCAATTGGCAGCGACTAGAGCACAAGTTAAAACTGCTGAGAAAGATCGAGAGGAGGTGAGTGAATGCAACTTACAGTAGCACACGTTACTTTTTGCTACCCTCTCATACATTTTTAGGGTTCCGAAGTAAAATCGGAAACCTTATAGTTTCGTCATGTCCGTCCGTCCGTGCGTTAGTCCGTTCGTCCGTCCGTCAATTTTGGTTAGAGGCAAGTGTAAACCTGCCGGGTAAATGGTTGGAGTTGGACTAGTGAAAAAGATTCTCAAAAATAGTTTATAAGTATGGTGAATTTACAAAGAAAACTATCTATACTATACTAGCTATATTAGCATAAGTAGTTAATAAGTAATAGTCGATAAACTTATTACTTCGAAACCCTACATTGCGCGTGGCCTGATTAGCACTTGCTCTGTTTTTTGTTAATTTTATATAGAAGACACTACACTTTTTACACATTATCATAAAATAAATTCAGTAGGTACAATTAAATTGGTATTAGTTTACTATGCAACAATCCGTTTATATGTTTATATGTTATATCCGTTTATCCGTTAATAACAATATGTTAACCGTAACATGTATGATGGTACATACTTCAACACGTTAAAGTTCCCTCGTCTAGAGCCAAACTAAAGCCATATGTAAAACTTTAACTCTCTATGTTACGATGAATTAGGTCTATTTAAGCTTGCAAGAAATCACCCACACAAACAAGGTAAACTAAATAAAAACGTAATTTTTTTTCTCAGCTACAATGCCGAATGCAGTGCCAGATTCAGCGCTTGAACGAGAATTTTGAACAAGCGCAGCTAAGGATACTCGGTCTCCAAACACAAGTGCAGACATTGAGACGAACCGCCTCCAGTACCGGTGAAGGAGAAGGCGATGGAGAACCTCAACAATGCGCTTGCAAAGCTTTCTTTGATAACCCTTAATAGTAACCAAGAATCAACCAGCGCAAGGACTATGTTCCAATTAAACGTTATACATTGCTGCATACATCAGAAAACAAACAGCTTATTTTTAGTAAAACAGCAAGTATAACCAATTAGTCCAAATTAGTCTCTGAAATTAGGAAATTGTTATAAGCCCGTTAATTACAGCGGCAAGTAGTGGACTCAAAGCGAACTGAGGGTTGTTCACGACCTCGTTACTGAATATTTAAACATCTCATAATATTTCGTAAACTGTATGCGTCATGAACAATCGTTTGTCTAAAACCATTTCTGTGTAACCGATTTAACCACTTCTAAGCCGTTGTTTGATTAACTTTAGACTAACTACGATGTCTGGCAAGTTGATGAGAACTTCATTTTAGAGAATTTATACCTACAATTGTTATAATGATTCTATACAATGATTTGTTTATATTTTGTTGTTTGTAAGGTTGCTTGCTACGAGTATAAGCTTTGGTTGATAATTTGATTCACGAATCCTATCTCACACACATGTTAGTTCGGTTAATTAAATTATTCAATTACATCCATTTACTCGTATATTATATTACTTGAAATTTGCCGCATGCCCTAGTTACGCTTATCTATTTTAGAAATTATGTTTCAAATATTCAAGCATTTTTGGAATCTCTTATTTTGCACGCTTCAAAATATTCTAGAGATCTGATTAGTTTTTCTAGTAGGGATGTTGACACTTAATAAATTTATGTTTAACGTATTAGTGGTAACATTTAAAGGCCTAAAATATTATTCTTTCATCGAAATCAATCAAAATAAATTAAATATATCTATAAAATAAAATTTAATTCTAAAATTAGTCAACATACCTATTAGTGGTGAAACTTTAAAATTGTTTTGAATTTTTGTATTATTATATTATTAACAGATTAAAATGTAGTGGCATCGCCTATTGTTATTATTATTATTTGTATAGAAATTTGTTGTAATAAATAAAATCTAATGAAAAGTTCAAATATTTTATTTCTCACGTAGTGAAGTCCTTTGTTGTTAACTATATGCACCCGTGCGGCTTATTGCTGAAATCCCCAGTGGAGGAATCTTTTGTGGTTCTATCGTGGGTTTAAGTATGTAAATTCCTAAATATAAGTAAGTACCTGAGTTAAATGTTGTTCTTTATGAGGCAAACTAATCTATGGGTACAATAAGGTAAAACATAATTTCCGCATGCGAAGCTGCGGGCAACAGCTAGTAAAAAGAAAGATTATTTCAACCAGTTTTAAACCAGAGTTTTTGTTTCACCAATTGCATCTTTGATTGTACTCGTAAAATAGGAGTAAGCTGTAAGAATATAAAAAGTAGCCAAAGTTGGAGAATTTAGGGAACAATCTGTCGGACTCATGGGAGGATTGAGTGTTCTAAATAAACTTTTTAGTACCCTATCCCAGTGTCGCAAGTCTTTATGTAACTCGATGTCTTCTATTCTGACTAAGAGACAAATAGACATAGACATTCTATTAAGAAACAATAGTCTCTTATAATTTCATAACCATCAGTAACGGTTTCAAGTATCTCCCGAAGCACGTAAGCGCTCAAAAAATATTTGCTACTAGCGATCACTGACTTTACTACACTAGCAACTGCTTGACTCGGGTGATCATCGACTTTCCTGACTAACCTCTGCAGTAGCAAAATAAGATTTAGTACAATTAAAAAACATTTTTATTAACTGTGTGGTTATTTTAATTTAAAACATTACGTATCCTGTTGTGCACCTTGTTAAAATAGTTCACCAATTTTATTTTTCCTTATGACGGCAGCATATTTTATATAAATCTGTGTAACAGATCTGGGTGATATTTGCTTTTATCTATTCACTTTATGGAATTAAATTCGCGTTGTATTGCCGCTTCAAACCCACCGTACCCCTTAGGGATGAATAAAATTATACTACACCTAGGTATTATGGATATTATGATCATCTCACTTGGCGTTTAAGCGTGAGATCATGGTTCGTACAAGTTTATAACAGATTGAGTTTCAAGTTGAGATGTTAGCCATTACACGATAGTTAGCGAATCTCTGTCAAACTTTACAAGGTGTAGATTTTGTAAAATTTTATCAATGTATAGTCTACACTTACCAAAGTAATATTTTTTATGCAGGTACGCGTACAACCGATGCGCGATCCACCTGCTCATAAGTGGTTACCGTTGGATATCAGCAGTACTATCGGCATCACCAGCTTCGTGCCAGCTAAGAAAGAAAAGTCTTAGGCCGCCGGTACACACGGTACGCCGGTCGTATGGTTGAGGACGCCAGGCTGAATTAGTGGAAATAATAATACTTAAATCAATAACCATTTTTTATTTCAATAACTTTTCAGGTTTATTTTACAAGTTTACTTGACTATCCTTAACAACGTGAACGTTTCCAAAAGCCGCAAAACACGAGCGTAGTGACTCTTGCGCAATATGTGTGTCACGATGCGGCGCGCGCGCAACTTCCTGGAATAGATCTATTGCTTCACATAAACTGTCGATCGCATCCTGAGGACGCTCTTCCTCCATCAGGCGTGCTCCGTCCTATTGATAACATAAAAACATAGATCACAGACATGGACTGAGTAGGATCATAATTGTTTGTTTACTAACTAACGGCTTTTTCAATAATCTATCAATCTACATATAATCTGTGGATAACTTACGGCCGCACTCATACAAAATTTGTATTGTGATTCTGTACAAACGAGTGATTTAAGTTACCGTTAAGGGACTTTGAGTGCAGCAGTTAGTAGTAAGTAACAAGTGACATTATAATGTTGTGAATTTCTTACAGTAGGTACTTATGGATGGATAGAATATTAAGAACGGCAGTAATTATCATACGAAGACAGAAAATACATCATAATTACCAAAGATATTATCATACAACCAAAATCGATCAATCAATCAATCATCACTTATTTTCATCAAAAAAGAGCTGATGACCTTGAAAAGCCTGAACAGATCTTCATTAACTATGACTAAGAACCATCTCTATCACGTAAGCTTTCAAACACGCCTCAGAATCGGTCTTTTCGTTAAGGAATGGTTTATGAGTACAGACAGACACACAGACAAAGACACGTCAAACTTATAAATTAACACCTCTCTATTTGCATCGGGGGCTGGGGCTAACAATAATAATAACAAATAACTATATAGCTGAACCGTAACAAGTACGACCCTTTAAAACAAAAACAGTATCAACACTGTTGAACGAAAATTTGAAATGTAGGTTACATAGAAAATAAAACATTGAAATAAGATTTTCAGACGTAGCAAATATGGGATGGCTGCAATATCCGGACCTAGATCCATACTAAGGTAAACGCGCCTATTACCGCCAGTTTAAGCCGACTTTGTATGAACTTCAGAAAATTAGATATATGCTGTTATGCTAGAAAAGGTGTTTTAATTTATTCTTAAACATGATTAAATATCCTATGATATTCAGTACGTAAATTCAGTATTAAATCACACAATATTTAATAAATAATAATTGAATCTAAAATAGCGATTGCTTCTATTACCGACGCATGGATGATGTTTGTTTCTAATACCGTTTTTTATGTTTCTATTACCGACCACTAAACTAGTATAAAATTAAAAAGCTGCCTGCCATCAAAAAAGGTATCATGATATTATACCTTTTTGAAATCCTTATTCTGAGCTCTTTAGTTTGATACCCATATTGCATTATTCGATTTATTTTTATTTTTTGACACTTCAAACAGTGACATCTCACAGCCACCATTTTTTTAATGACACTTATTTAAGAATACTTGGGTTATCAAAACGAATCTAACGATACCTTAATTGTATTATTTGGTCCAGCCGTTTGGACGATACGAAGTAATAAAAAATATTACAGACATACATAATATACTTAGATGATCACTTCGGTGATCGGTGGATAGGGCGAGGAGGACTGTGCCATGGCCGGCGCGCTCCCCGGACCTCACACCGATGGATTTCTATTTGTGAGGGGAGGTTAAAAGTGTTGTGTATGCTACGGAGTATTCGAACAGAGACGAATTAAAATTAAGAATAGTGAACGTGCTGAAAGCCTGTTAAGGCTTGTGTAAATAATAAAATCAATACGTAAAACTTCAATCATTGCAAATAAACCCCAATTTAGTCATTGTAAATAGGTATGATTCCCCCGTGTAGTGCCGGGTCCACTTTCGGGCAGCAGTGTCTCCCTGCGGACTAAGAACATCTACTGCGGTCACCAACACGCACTGGCCAAGCGTGGTGACTACCGGCTACAACCCCCTTATGATAGCCACAACTAAGCCTCGGCCCAAAGTCCCCGGCAGCCCCGCTATTCCTAGTTACGGTATCGGCTTTGGTAACGGCGGGACAGGGGGTGTTAAGAATCGCCGGCAGAGATCGGGCTACCAATCTCAAAAACGACTTCTGCACCTGGCAACATATAACACCAGGACACTGAGGACCGACGACAAGGTGAAAGAGCTGGAAGAAAAGATAGACAAGTTAAACTGGAGTATTGTGGGTTTATCTGATGTCCGAAGAGAGGGGGAGGACACGATAATACTCAAATCCGGAAACTTGTTCTATCACTGGGAGAGCGAACATCTGTCCCAAGGTGGTGTCGGGTTTCTCATTCACAAGTCCCTCGTCAACAACATTGTGCAAGTTGGGAGCGTGTCGTCCAGGGTAGCGTACCTTACACTCAGAATATCCAAACGGTATTCGTTGAAGGTTGTACAGGTATATGCGCCGACTTCAACACATCCCTACAATGAGGTTGAGGTTATGTATGAGGGCATAAGCAGAGTCATATATACCTCTAAATATCATTTCAATGTTGTGATGGGGGACTTCAAACGCGAGACTGGGCATGCAAAGCGGCGCCGCGGCGCCGAGATGAAAGTGGGTCCCTACGGTCCTACACATTGGACGACGGAACCACCGAGGACACTTGCTGGCTAACTTTTTGGAGAAGGAAGGTCTCTTCATGATGAACTCCTTCTTCAGAAAGAAGCCGCAACGCAAGTGGACTTGGATTAGTCCTGATAGTTCCACGAAAAGCGAGATAGACTTCATTCTGGCAGACAAACGGCACATATTTAATGATGTCTCTGTGATCAGCAGGTTTAAAACCGGAAGCGATCACCGACTTGTAAGAGGCACATTAAATATCGACCTGAAGCTGGAACGGTCATGTCTGATGAAGTCTACGCTTCGCCCAACACCTATCCAAATCCAGGGATCCGAAAACTTTCAACTAGAGCTGCAAAACCGTTTTGCGTAGCGAGAATCGTGCACGTTAGTGGACGAGTATAACACCAGGATGGTAACAACTGTCCACGAGGTAGGGTCGAAGTATTTCAAGACCCACCCTAGTGGTAGATCTCAGGTTCTCTCAGAACAAACTCTCGGTCTTATGAGGGATTGACGAGAACTATGTGTGCAGTCTCCAACCTCTATGAAGGAATACCGACGGCTCAATGAACAGATCTCCAAGTGCAGGCGACGCGATTTGCGAAAACACAACGCAAATCGTGTAAAAAGCACTATTGAGCGAAACCAGGGCTCAAAAGTGTTCTCCAGGGATCTGTCTATTGGGCAAAGTCAGCTTACGAGGTTGAAGACCGAGTCCAGCACCATGGTGTCGTCGAAACCCGAAGTTCCGAGGGAGACTGAGAGATACTACGGACGGTTGTATGCCTCCTCTCAAGCTTCACCTCCTCGCGAGGAGAGCGACAAGCGAGTTAAACTGACCCGACACTACACCGAAGATATCCTGGTCGTCAGCCTGTATGAGATTAGAAAGGCTCCCAAACAGCTTAAAAACAACAAGGCACCGGGTGATGACGGAATCACAACCGAGCTTCTGAGAGCTGGAGGGAAACCCTTTCTAGTGGCGCTCCAAAAACTGTTTGATTCCGTCATCAACCGGAACTACCCCGGAAGCATGGAGCAGAAGTGTGGTGACGCTGTTCTTCAAGAAGGGCGATAATGCCCTTTTGAAGAACTACAGGCCCATTGCACTTCTGAGCCACGTTTATAACTGTTTTTGAGGGTCCTCACAAATCGCATTGCACGCAGGCTTGACGACTTCCAGCCTCCCGAACTAGCAGGATTCCGAAAAGGCTACAGCACCAAAGACCATATACACACACTGCGGCAGATTATACAAAAGACCGAGGAGTATAATTTTCCGTTATGTGTTGCCTATATGGACTATGAGAAAGCCTTTCATTCTATTGAGACCTGGGCGGTACTAAATTCTCTCCAGCGGTGCCGGATCGACTACCGGTATATCGAGGTGTTGAAATGTTTGTACTCATCTGCCACCATGTCCGTCAGAATACACGACACAGCAACGAGCCCCATCCAATTGCAGAGAGGTGTCAGCCAAGGGGATGTCATATCCCCAAAACTGTTCACCGCTTCGTTGGAAGACGTGTTCAAGCTGATGGAGTGGAAACGACGTGGCATTAACATCAACGGTGAATACATCACACACCTGCGATATGCCGACGATATAATCATCCTGGCGGGTTCCCTGGAAGAACTTGGTACAATGCTCGGGGACTTGAACAGCGCCTCACAATGGGTGGGTCATAGGATGAACATGGACAAGACGAAAATCATGTCGAATGTCCATGTCACACCCGTACCGGTTGTTGTTGATGGCGCTGCTCTCGAAGTTGTGGACAATACAATACCTAGGACAAGTTATCCAGATGGGTAAGTCCAACTTCGAGAAAGAAGTCACTCGTAGAATCCAACTCGGATGGGCTGCGTTTGGGAAACTGCGTCATATCTTGTCGTCCAAAACACTACCTCAGTGCCTGAAGTCGAAGGTATTCGAGCATTTTGTGTTGCCAGTGATGACATACGGATTCGAGACATGGTGCTTTACTATTGGCCTAATCCACAAGCTCAAAGTAGCGCAGCGGGCTATGGAGAGGGCTACGGTATTTCTCTACGTGATCGCATCAGAAATGAGGAGATGGGTGAATTTCCCAAGTGCATTTTTGAGACGGCGAGGTTGAAAATTAATGTGTGGAGGTAAACTACAATTATGCATAATTTTATATAGGTAGTTTAAGTAGTGATCTACATGATAGTGAAGTATTCAGAGGTATTTAATACATAGATTCTTAATAAAAAAATATCTAAGACCTAAAATCTAATTCCGGTGTACTGTCCAAACTGCGTTTATTTACATATTTTATTAATTTAATTTTTTTTGGTAAATAAATTTCATTGAAAGGGAATGTTTTTTAGAAATACATTAAATAACACAACTAATATATATTTATGGAGTAATTTAAGATTAAACAACAGCTCTTAAAACATCTTTTAAAAATGTCCTACAAAAAAAGCAATACCGGTGGCGCATTTTGTATACTTCATTACTTGTTACTTCACGATTTGGAAGACACCTTACTGGCTCTCACCGCACCGTTCAGTTGTGCTCTTGCAAACTGCGTGTTAGGATGACCGACTGGCTGCGTAATTTTCCTGCCAAACACGTAAGTACTGACTGCGGTGGCGCAGGAATACAAAATCATCCAATTCCGATGTCATGTATATTAGTAAAAGTACAAAGCAGATTATCTAGAAATTTTATGGAGGGTTCCATTAACGGTTTTCAGTTATAATTGTGAAATAAAAGTTAACCTGTGACTAAAAGTTTTCTTTAAAATTCAAGTTTTATCTCTGATTCTTAGTCCGGTGGTGCAATCGCGGTGGCTCCGGTGGCAAATCAAAGCTTATAGGGAAGTATAGGCCACAGAAACACAAGCGTGTCTCCATCTATCCATCAGCCCTTGGAGGTCCACTGCTGGACATAGGCTTCCCCTAACTTGCACCACTCTGACCGGTCCTGAGCCTTCTGAATCCAGCGGATGCCCGCTGTCTTCTTCAGGTCGTCAGTCCACCTGGTCGGGGGGCGTCCTATGCTCCTTTTTCCGAGACGTGGGTGCCATCCGAGGACCTTTCTTGTTCAACGGTTATCGGTCCTTCGCCCTATGTGGCCCGCCCATTGCCACTTCAGCCGGCTAATTCTTCGAGCTATGTCGGTTACCCTTGTTCGTCTACGGATCTCCTCATTTCTGATGCGATCACGTAGAGAAATACCAAGCATAGCCTTCTCCATAGCCCGCTGCGCTTCTCTGAGGTTGTGGATTAGGCCAGTAGTAAAGCACCACGTCTCGGATTCGTATGTCATCACTGGCAACACAAACTGCTCGAACACCTTAAACTTCAAGCACAGAGGTAGTGTTTTGGACGACAATATATGACGGAGTTTCCCGAACGCAGCTCATCCGAGTTGGATTCAATAAGTGACTTCTTTCTCGAAGTTGGACTTACCCATCTGGATCACTTGTTCCAGGTAATTGTATTCGGCTAGAACTTCGAGAGCAGCGCCGTCAACAACAACCGGTACGGGTGTAACATGGACATTCGACATGATTTTCGTCTTGTCCATGTTCATCTTAAGACCCACCCATTGTGAGGCGCTGTTCAAGTCCCCGAGCATTGTACCAAGTTCTTCCAGGGAACCCGCCAGGATGACTATATCATCGGCATAACGCAGGTGTGTGATTTATTCGCGATTGATGTTAATGCCATGTTGTTTCCACTCCATCAGCTTGAACACGTCTTCCAACACAGCGGTGAACAGTTTTGGGGATATGACATCCTTGTCTGACACTTCTCTGCAGTTGGATGGGGTTCGTTTCTGTGTCGTGTACTCTGACGGACATGATGGCGGATGAGTACAAACACTTCAACACCTCGATATACCGGTAGTCGATCCGCCACCGCTGGAAAGAATCTAGTACCACCCAGATCTCGATAGAATCAAAGGCCTTCTCATAGTCCACATAGGCTATACATAACGGCAAATTATACTCCTCGGTCTTTTATGTAATCTGCCGCAATGTGTGTATATGGTCTATGGTGCTGTAGCCTTTTCGGAATCCTGATTGTTCGGGAGGCCGGAAGTCGTCAAGCCTGCGTGCAATGCGATTTGTGAGGACCCTCAAAAACAGCTTATAAACGTGACTCAGAAGTGCAATGGGCCTGTCTAATCACCGCTAAAAGGAGTCCGTTCATCTAGACTCCTATTCTTCAAAATGTACATATCTTTAACGTATTAAATGATCCTGCCTTTATGATTTCTCATTGGCATAAATCAATTTCGGTGGATCACATTCTAATTCCAGTGGTCCTAATTTCGGTGGCATTTGATAGTTTAATTTGATAATATCTCCGGAACAAATAAATTTTTTTTCAATCTCTACTATATGACTAATTATTACGACTATTTACATATTATTTATGCCAAATAAAGTGTATTAGAAACAGCAAGTTTAAATTTAATCAATTTCGGTGGCTTGGATTTTAATTCCGGTGGTCCTTTAATAATTTCGGTGGCATTTGATAATTTCAAATAGAAATATCTCATGAACTAATAATTTGTTTTCGATCTCTAGTATATGATTAATTAGTACTACTCTTTATCTATTATTTAGGCCAAAAAAATTTATCAGAAACAGCAAATTTAAATTCGCCACTGTAATTAGGCAAAATTCGTGTTTGTTGAAATTCACCCAGATCCGTAGACGAACATGGGTAACCGACATAGCTCAAAGAATTAGCCAGCTGAAGTGGCAATGGGCTGGTCGATACTGCGAAGGACCGATTACAATAAGAGATTTTTATAAATAAGACCGTATGGGTCGGTAATAGAATTAAGTATGAAGATTACTTTATTCTATTAGCGACAGCAAAAATAAACAATAACTGGCTAAAATTTCTGCTTTAATGCAAACGTGTTTTGATGGATGTCATTGCTATGATTATTTTTCGGTATCAAAAAGTTTCTTAGTTTTGATATGAGATATTATTTAAAATACATTGCCATACATTACTAAAAATGATTGCTTAAGTCGAATCTTGTTTAAAAGAAAATCTATGAGACAAAATGTATGGCGTTAATTGATCAAATTATGTAATATACTCTTAAGAATCAAACAAGTTAAAAGAAACATCGAAAATAACGTATTAAAAGAAATAAAATCTAAAATACTAACTGTTGTAAAACATCTAACAACGCCATGAGGCGGTATTAGAAGAAACTTATGAATATTATGTTTCTATTACCGCTTTAAGGTAAAATTCGAATTAAACCACAAAAAATAGTCAGAACGGTAATATTAGATGTGAATCTAGAAAACCAATATATTATTTATTATATTTACACATTTGCCTGATGGTATATACATTTTATTTAAGTTAATTTATCTTATGTAATAATTATGTTTACTTACGTAGCCGGGAGCGCAACACTATGAGACGGGCGTCCGTTGCGGGCGCATCTCAGTTATTATCGAATTATTCTGTTTGCTGATTATTTACGCACACAAACTTTATTATTTTTGTTTCTCAATATACATACCTAAAATATTTTTAGGCTACAACTTTCATGAAATGTATAGTATGCCTTAAAATTGTGATTAAAAAAACTGTCGGTATTGGATACAGATTTTGGGGTGGCGTTATTGGGCGCGTTTACGTTAGTCCGACATATGAGCTCAGCCGTGTACAGTGCAGAGCAAGGTGAATAATTCGGAATATTGTATTTCTGCCATCCTACTGTTAAAGCTCTAGGAAATAACGGGAGGCAATCACATTACAGTTTCAGTGTACAGTTTCCAAGTATACGAGAATGTACAATATAATAAAATTCAGTGCTTTGGTTTGCTCTAAACTCTTTATTGTTTATTCGTTGCTAATATTGAAATAAATCGTATGAGATGTAAATGTTTGTGTTCATCAATGTTCATTAAGAATCATCTAATGATATTGTTCAAAGTAAATGGGTGAATATCAAATCGCCAATTTTACGAGGTTTTATAATATTGAGCTTTTCTCACCTGGTACCTTGATAAGCATCTGTCGACCGTATCCAAGTAGATCTTTAGAAGTTCTTTATCAATAGCAACAGAACATTTCGGACATTTTGTTGGTGGGCATTTTAAGTTTGCATAAAATTTTCCTGTACAGGAAAGATTGGGGCATCTGAAATGTGTTACATAAATATTTAATTACACTGATTGCACAAGGGTACATTTTTTGTTAGTGACATAGTTAATATTTATTCGTCTACTACTTGTTGCCCGCAGCTTCGCGTGCGGAAATAATTTGTACTTTTTATTGCAAAATATATTGCGACTATAAACTGAGATGTAAGCTATTCTATCTTTCAAGTTGGATCAAACTGCACACGGTTTGATTTAATTAAAAATTTGATTAAAATCGGTTAAGTAACTAGTTTAGGAGTCCATCGCGGACAAACAACGTAACACGTAATTTATATACATTAAGATTAAAATAAAATTATAATATTGAATAGTCATAAAACTTTATATTAGTGTGAGACACTTATTCTGTGTTTACCGTAAGAAGAGATTCAGTAATAATATTAATTTTAAAAAGTGGAAATAGTAATCTAGTTGAATAATACTGCTTATCTTTCAATTCTGGATTAAAAAATTATAGCAGTGTGATAATAAAAAATATATTGAGATTAAAAAATGCTATTATCACATTGGTGTGAGCACTGACCGGGATCCAGCAATAACATCAACAAATGTTGTGTTACAATAAGTAAAGCGTTTAGATTATAATGTCATTTCATGTCAGTCTCTACAAGTATAAGATACTCGACATATTATTATATTATAATATTATTATATTATTAATGAAAATTAATTTTTTGATAATCTTAAATTGAATTTCATATCGAATTTAATCCACACAGTGGGTCTCTAGTAAAAATGTGTAATTTATTGTGCATTTAAGTGAAAATATGAATATTATATTATTATATATAATTTATAAGTAATAAAATATTCATAGGTTTAATGTTACTACCAAACGCTACATGATATCCTAAATACATAAAAAATATTGGATCGTTTAGTAATAAAAAGTATCTAGTAATTAATAACTTAAATAATAAGTTAATGTTTATTTAGGGAAAGAAAACACTGCTACCTTAAATAAGTTATGTCTGATTTCATTTGCTTGAGCGTGGGCCAATCTTCTTTACACGCAATGCAATCACAACGGAACCAATATCGACATGCTAGAGACCGTTGTCGTTCCTTCAGGTTCCGAGTCATAAAATGTGGACCGTAATTTTCTGATATTATTTCATCTGGTGCGAGAGGTCTAGTTGCTCTGAGAACTATTTTACGACCTTCAAAGTATCTGAAATTAATTTATGTGTCAGTGATTCACGATAAAATATGATTAAACTAATTATTGTAAATAATAGTGATTAAAATTTTTAATCACGCCAAGATGGTTAACGGTTAACTGCGGCGAGCGCACATCGACGCGGACCACACGCTCGGTGACCATGTTTATGCGGGGACAAAGAAGCAACACAGCAAGTTTGTAACTTTGTGAGTTTTCAAGATACACCTTTGAAATTTTTATGTAGATTGTTTAGACGAAAATATTTAACATGTATGTCAGTTTTTGTACATACAAAGAATAACGTTGTATTTTGAGTAAAAACAAATGGAAATGGTTTCATTATAGGTACATTTTTTCCATCATTGTATCATCCTTGTTTTCAAGCTAACAATTGAATATTGTATTAAATGCACCCCTTTTATTATTAGCTTCTTTGACGTCGACCAGAGATTTAATGAAAACGTGTTGAGGACACCAAAGCATTTATGTAAAGTTTATTACAAAATGCAATGAGTTAGGAACGTTCGTTAATTTATAAAACTGAACGTTCATGACAATAGTTTTGGTTTATGATAAGTAGTTGAATATCGCACCCTCAGTGGAAAAAAAAGCTTTTTACTTTTAATTTTAGTTATTAATATGATTGGAAAGAGGGACAAAAGATGCATATGCTCAATTTTTTCAAATTTTTATCATTAATCTTGACGGTTTTATGCAAGAATCTGTAATGTAATTTCCTTTGACTACTTACTGATAGTGTAACAGTTTTTTGCTCTCCCGTAAAATTGCAATTTTCATGTTATGCCTTTTTTCCACTGAGGGTGCGATATTACGTAATTACCTGGCTACGGCGGGGTAGCATTCGTGGTTAAACAATGCGCCGGTGGGGTATATACCAACAGCGATGTAGTTCGGCTTAGATCCGTTGAACATGTGATTTCCACGAATAGTCTCGTAAATTTCATGTGCGTTAAATTGGAGCAGTTGCAAATTGCGCACAATGAGCTCGCAGACAGAGTTTTCGGCTGGAATACCACAAGTTTAATTTTAAAACTTATAATTAATTTATAAATAAATTCATAGGAATAAAGTTGTTTAAATTTATTAAATAATTATTTTTATGGTAACTATTATGCCGCCGATATTTCGTTAAAATGCATGTGAATTTAACTTATTGATCTAAGTAACTTTAAATCCAAGAACTTATTAATCTAAGTAACTTTTTAGCAGAAACTTGGCTTAGAAATATAAAGAAATTACCTTTTAAAATTTGTTCGCAATTATTGAAAAATCCAGTTTTTTTCAGACACTCCGTAAGAAACATGGCCATTATCACCCTTTTTAGATAATCTGATCCCCTTCTTTGATTCGAATGTGTGCATAAGGAATAGATCTGTGCTGCAGTGACTTCCAATGTTTCATGATAACTCATCTTACTCTCCTCTACCTTTGTTTCAATATCATTGTCTTTTACTTCCTTATCGGCAAAACTCTTCAATCCTTTTTTAGAGCGATTAAGTCTTTCTTTTCTGCTTTTCATTTTGGACTTTTTAGATATTCCTTCGATATCATTAAGAGCTGTACCCTCCACAGTTTTCATATCATTGGATAAAAATTTAGTATACAACGACAAACACGTATCCAGACCAGCTTGAGTGACCATACGAAGAGCTATTTGACTTAGTATTGACATCCCCGAACCTGATAATGATAAAAATAATGTATATATAGAGGAACAAAGACATAGAACAAAGAAGAGTAGGTACAAAAAATAAAGAAAAATGTTTACCAATAAAGAGGTCGAGGAACTGGCACTCGTAGCGATGGTAGGTTGAGAGAGCTTGTTCTCGGCAGTTACTGCTACAGAACGCGACACCAGAACATTTTGGACACCACACTGGTGCCTCTGTGTTAAAATCTTCAAGCCTGTAGAATTACAATTCTTGTGTAAAATGTTCTAAAACATTTGTAAAAGTAAATATTTGTATAATGAATGACGAAGTATTATTCAATGTTTTGGTATATCTCGTATGCGGAATAACTTCAGAATTAACCATTTGTTTGTTCCAACAAAGTACGAACGTGAGTAAAGTATAAAACGACACACAAGAACACAGTGAAAATAAGAAAAATACGAGAAAACATAATGATACTTATATAGATAGTATAATTTTGTAAGGTTGTAATTAAAGTTTAATAAATAAAGAATTTGCTACAAATTGCGTGCTAATTTCAAAATGGTGTAAATACAAACCTTTTAAAACAGTGCAAACAGTGACTTCCATAAAAATCAGGCAAAAGGCATGCAGCATAAGGACTATCCACAAGAAGTACATCGCCAGTTTTTATTGCATTATTTGCAACTGCATACCGACCCTGTGAAGTATTGCAGCATAATAAATCTCTATTCATGTCCCGCTACCGGAATTAATATAAATATTTAAGTTCTGTCTTGTAAATGACCCAACTATTCTATGACATCACGTTGTGTTCTTCCAGCCAACAAAGTTTTTAACAGTAGCTATTTTATACGCTATTTTATAGGTTTTAGGTATAAATAACAATATTTTTTAAGTGGCCAAGTCACTGATATTTGGTATAACATTGACGATGTAGTTAAGATACAAGTTAATTATGAATTCGTTAATGCCTGTATGTTGTTTACAAAATTAGAATGTTAGAACTTAAAGATTAAATGTATCTTTTTTCACAAAGTTAAATAAATACTCCAAGAAATTTATAATGGTAATGGTAAATGGTAATGCCTAAAAACTTTTCTAAGCATAACAAATTGCCAACGGTGAAAGATTTTATGTACTTTAGATCAAAAATTTGCTCAAAGTGAGCGTATTTTCCTTACCCGAGTTTCTTCCTCTGCTATTTTGATTAACTTGGATAGCGCTGGCATATTCTGTTTCGCACCGCCAGTTAAAGAAATTCCTGGGAATTGACAAAGCTGTTTTATTCAAGTGGAATAATCGAATGTAATAGTCATAAAAGGTTCTATTGAAAATCTTCATTTGAGAATCAATTAAAATATTAACTGGGACATTTCAATGATACCTTCAAACCTGATAAAAGTACACATAGCCTTCTTTGTTTATGAACATAGTCTGAAAATGAGCTGAAAATCCACCTAATGGTAAGTGGCTACCGTCACCCATGAACACCAGCAACACAAGAGGCGTCACTGAAGCGTTGGCGGCCAAGAAAAGGAGAAGAAATAGAAAGGAAGTACTGGCTCTCAAGACCCCAGTCGAAACATGATAAGTCGTTTGGCGGCTGAGACATGCTCAAGGGTGGTAGCTATCCAGGCGAACCCCAAGAAGAAATAATAATAGTAATAATGGTATTAATTATCATATGGTATTATTAAAATCATTATTACCAGTATAATCCCTCTGAGGGGTCCTACCACCAGCGGGCCAGATTTAGTCGCCTCTTACGACACCCATCTGGCGTGGGATTGGGATTCATATTCCAATACGGCTAAAAATAACATGGAAATTGTTAGTTAGGGGAAGTTATTACTTGACCAATTTCAATATATCTCGCAGGTATATTATACTTAACGTTTGGAGCAAACAAAATGTGTTGTACTTACCCGGCTTGTTTGGAAAATGCTTGGGCAGTACGGTACAATGTAGCGACTCAATATCCTTGGCTAGCTGACATTTCGCTGCCTCATCACTCCCTAATAACCTTCCAGCTAGTTCATAGGAAACTTTGGCTCGAGTCGGCTCCCCGGCACCTAATGAAGATTTTCGCAAATACTCAATTTAACCTTTTTTTAATGTTATGTCTCATTTATATTGAGAAATACAGCGCGGTCTAAAAAAATATTGCTCCTTACACATTCAATAACTATTTGGTTTTATGTTACTAGAATCTTACGAAATCTTCACAATTCCTCCTCTTTTCTTTTAAATATCCTTCAGAAATAAAACACAGATCTGAGAAAAAAGTCATTCAAATTCCTACTTCAGGATATATTATTTTCTGTTTTTGAATATGCGATTATGTACATTACCGTATTTCCTATTTTTTTACCGAATTCAAAAAAAGGAGGAGGTTCTCAATTCGACTGTTTTTTTTATGTTTGTTACCTCAGAACTTTGGACTGGGTGAACCGATTTGGATGATTTTTTTTAATCAAAAGCTGGTGCTTGTCGTGTGGTCCCACATAAATTTGAACGAGATCTGACAATGGCATCCATGTCAAAATCATATAAGTCCTAAAGGAGAATGCCCATTTAGTATGGAGAAATGTACTGACTTTAACATTTTTGTGTCTTGATAAAAATACCTTTATTTGATTATGTTATCTTAATAAATTACACATAGGTACTAACTTTAGTCAATGTTAATGTAGGAATGGAACGTAATGTGTGAATGACGGATGACAGGATGGTTGGCAGAACGGATGACAGATGAGTGAGAGACGAGTGACGTATGCGGAGTACAAGAGGTTAGATAGAACGGTGTGAATGGGAAGACGTTTAATTAAGTAAAATAAGAAGAAATTGTAAAGAAGAGGCGAAATAAACAGTGAAACCGATTTACAAGAAATTTTATTCAAGAATCCCACAAATATTTTGGGGGCTCGTCCGGGATTCGCAAGATTTCATCGAATTGGGTCACTGACGACGACCGGCGGCGGCGTGTTGTGCGGTGTGCGCGGGCGCAAAATTGTACAAATCTACTTCAGTTCTTGTTTCTACTGTACCGGGATAGTGATTTACGACGAAATTAGAAGACGAATTATAAGAAGATGCCAGGTGACAGTAAATATAAGGCTGAAGATACGGCGGCACCGAGCGGTTCGACGTCGGCGACGCCGGGTTTTGATTTAATGGCGCTGCACGGCATAACAAAATTTAGCGGCGATGATAAAACCTATTCATCCACGAAATACTGCGAAGATATTGAAGATAACGCTGAGATTTTTAACCTCACGGCGCAGCAGACTCTCATCATTGCACGGAGAACTTTAACAGGGACGGCGGCTTTATGGCTAAAATCAGAGAAGGTATTCAAGACGTACGCGGAACTAAAAGCGGCCTTACAAAAGGAATTTCCGGATCAAATCAACGCAAAAGAAATGCATGAATTAATGGCGGCCCGTAAAAAGAAGAAAGATGAAACCTGTTACCAATACATGCTCACTATGAAGGAGTTGGGCAAGAGGGCAAAATTCCCGGATTACGTATCGATACAGTACATAATTGACGGCATAGGGGACGATGAAGTTAATAAAGCTATATTATATGGCGCGACGTCCTATTCGGCATTTAAAGAGAAGCTATTAATCTATGAGAAAATTAACAGTAAAATATCTAAAACGAAGCATCAAGAGAAGCGGAGTGATACCACAGGCATCAGGCGCTGTTACAAGTGTGGAGAAATGGGACACTTGTCAAATGCATGTGAAAGAGGCATTAAGTGTTTTAAGTGCAATCGGAGCGGTCATATTGGGCGGAATTGCACAGCAAGCGCAGTGGCGGCACCTGCGGCGGCGCTGAGTACTAATGCCGGACCGGCTCGCAAGACTATGTTCGGAGTGATCGCGACCAATGACAGTGATTCAAAAAGTCAAGCACCCGACGACAAGGCTTCTCATTGGTCCGTAGAAAATACGACGCATGCGGCCATTGGATCTACGACGGAAACGTCAACGCCAAGGAATGATGTCATACGAGCAAATGTCACTAACGTAACGCAGTCGGAAACGTCAACGTCAAGCAAAGATGTCATGCGAGTGAATGTCACTAATGTAAACAAAGATTGTGTGCCGGTGAAAAATATCTGTATTGGAGCCATTACAACGAAAGCATTAATAGATTCGGGAAGCGACGTGAATTTAATGAGTAAGGATTTAAAAGAGCAGCTGTCAGATGTGATAGTGCGCGACGATAATACAGTGTTAACGGGACTCGGTCAGTCCCGAGTGCGGTCGTGTGGTGTTGTGTCGATGTCTATTATGATGGACGGACAGTATTTCGATAGTGTATCGTTTCACTTAGTGGATAAGGTTGATATGCCCTACGATGTAATTATAGGACAAGAATTTTTAAAACATGTGACGATGATAATGAACGAAGGGTCGGTTGTGTTGATGCGTGATAGCGACGAATGGATGGTTAAAATGAATTGTTTGGTAAGTAGTGTGGATGTGTGTGTTTTAGATCAGGTGAGGTGTCCAGAGGTGAAGAAAGAAGTTTTAAGATGTATTCGTGCCTACAAGCCTGTTCAGGTCAAGGAAGCACCCATCCAGCTCAAGATCGTCCTGAAGGATGATGTACCTGTCAGTCAACGACCTCGACGGTTGTCACTAGCGGAACAAAAAATAGTAGAAGACCAAGTGCAAGAATGGTTGGATAACAAGATAATTCGCGTAAGTTACTCAGAGTATTCTAGTCCTTTAGTGCTAGTTAAAAAGAAAGATGGATCGACCCGTGTCTGTGTAGACTATAGGTTGCTTAACCGCAAGATGGTTAAGGATGAATTTCCTTTACCAGTGATGGAGGACTTAATTGATAAGTTGGCTAATGCTAAGGTGTACAGTGTGTTAGATCTCAAGAATGGATTCTTCCATCTCAAGGTCAGTGAAGAGTCTATACCGTATACATCATTTGTAAGCCATCATGGCCAATTTGAGTTTTTACGAGCACCTTTTGGTATCTCGGTGTGTCCGAAGTATTTTATGAGATTCATAAGCATCATCTTCAGGGATCTCATCGCTCAAGGCATTATAGTTGTGTTTATTGACGATATATTAATTCCAGCTGAAGACGAGGTCCAGGCCTTAGAACGACTAAAGCAGGTGTTAGCGATAGCTTCAGATTATGGTCTCCAAATAAATTGGAAAAAAGCTAATCTTATTTGTCGGGAAATAGAATATTTGGGTCATAAAATTTCAAATGGGGAAGTGCGACCTAGTTTTGATAAAACCGATGCAGTGGTAAGGTTTCCAGAACCAAGGAATGTTAAGCAGTTACATAGTTTTGTTGGCCTAACCTCATATTTTCGTAAGTACATACAGGATTATGCATTGATAGCAAAACCTTTGACAGACTTACTTAAGAAAGATGTTATATTTTCATTTGGTGTTGTTCAGCAGCAAGCATTTCAATCTTTGAAGCACAAGTTAGCTACCCCTCCGGTGTTAAAGATATTTAACCCTCGACTTAAGACGGAGCTTCACACAGATGCATCGGCAATGGCATTGTCAGCGATTCTCATGCAACAACATGAGACGGGAATGCACCCAGTGCATTATATGAGTCGCAAGACTAGTGAAGTGCAGAGCAGATATTCCAGTTATGAATTAGAGGCGTTAGCTATTATTGAGGCATTAAGAAAATTTAGACATTATCTTTTTGGCATAAAATTTAAAATTATAACTGATTGTAAAGCTTTTGAGTTGACACTTAGGAAAAGGGATATGACACCCAAGATAGCGAGATGGGTTATGTTTCTAAATGAATTTGATTTTCAGATTGAGCACCGAGCTGCTTCGAGGATGGCCCATGTAGACGCGCTTAGCAGATATCCCTATGTGGCAGTAGTATGCAATCTACTAGATAATATACAAGTTGCTCAAGATCAGGACAGCGGATTACATGCTATTAAGGAGATTTTAAAGGAGAAGTCATATGAAGATTATTGGTTGGAGAATAATATATTATATAAAGGAGAAGAAAAGAAATTAGTTATTCCAAAGACATTAGAAAATGAAATCATAAAAAGAATTCATGAAAATGGACACTTTTCAAAGAAAAAGATGAAAGAGTTGGTGAGCAGGGATTATTATATTAAAAATTTAGATACAAAAATAGAGAACTTTATAATTGGCTGTATTCCTTGCCTCCTAGCGACGAGAAAAGCCGGGAAACAGGAAGGATACCTGAACCCTATTGAGAAGGGTGAAGTCCCATTGGATACTATTCATTTAGATCATATAGGACCACTTACTGAGACGAGAAAGCAGTATAACTATATACTTACCATGGTAGATGCATTCACAAAGTTTGTGTGGTTATTTCCAACTAAGACTACTTCAAGTAGTGAAACCCTGAATAAGTTGCAGATACACCAACAGGTTTTTGGGAATCCCCGCAGAATAATTACTGACAGAGGTACTGCATTTACAAGTCATGAGTTCGAAAATTATTGCAAAGAGGAAGACATTCAACATGTCAAGATTACTACTGGTGTTCCCAGGGGAAACGGGCAAGTCGAAAGAATTCATCGCATTATAATACCTACATTGACTAAGTTGTGTTTGGAGAACCCATCCATGTGGTACAGGCATGTGAGTAAATTGCAACGGTGTATAAACAGTACATACCAGAGAAGTATTAACACTACTCCTTTTGAGTTGTTAGTTGGTATTAAAATGAGGTGCAAAGAGGACATTCGTTTAATTGAATTACTAGAAAAGGAAATTGTACAGCAGTATAATGAAAATAGAGAGGAGAAGAGGAAAGAAGCTAAGGAGCAAATATTTAAAATTCAAGAAGAAAATAGGAAAACTTTTAATAAGAACAGAAAGGAAAGTTCTAAGTATAACATTGGAGATTTAGTAGCAATAAAAAGAACCCAGTTTGGCGTAGGTCTCAAGTTGAAGGCTAAATTCCTAGGACCTTATAGAGTTACCAAGGTGAAACGGAATGATCGGTATGACCTAGAAAAGGCAGACAGTTCCCCAGAAGGCCCTATGAGAACCGCTAGTACAGCTGATCAGATGAAGAGATGGCCAAGGCAGGAAAGCGACTCCTCAGACTGATCAGGTATGTATGGTTGATGCATTAAAGATGAAGCATGAAAGAGAAGTATGAGTGTTCTGTGTATTGTTTGGTTCTATAAATAAGTCTTAAGTTGTGTGAGAATGTTTTCAATGTGTGAGGTTGTTCATTATCATCTGAACTTGTCCTGTAGGATAATGCAATTTGTTACTTGATAAGTTGTATTTATCTAACAATGTTGTATTGTGAAATAATATAAAGTAAGAGTTCTGATATTCAATATTCTTATGATATTGTTTGTTATGACTTCCTATAATAACTTTACTATAATAATTTACATTTGTGTTGAACCCTAGACATTTACAAGCTTAAAAGTTAATATTGTGTTGTAACTTATGGTGATATTGGATAAAAAATAGGTATCTGTATTTTGCAGTTCGCTAAAGAAATTAAATGTAACATTGTGTAAGAGTTAAAGTTAAAGGTAAATAAAAGGTTTTATTATTGTATACCAAGCAATGCTACAATGCTTAATGTGTAAGGTGTAATTGTTGTGCTTATCTAAAAGAGTGTAATTGTTATAATAATGTTTTTCTAAAGATGTTGTTATATGTTGCAAAGGTATATTTAAGGGGTGATTGTTGTATGTTTATCTAAGGATGTGTTATATGATGTGTAAAGTTGTATGATGTGTAAGTGTGGGAATGCCTGAGGACAGGCATGGATGCAGGAGTGGCCGAATGTAGGAATGGAACGTAATGTGTGAATGACGGATGACAGGATGGTTGGCAGAACGGATGACAGATGAGTGAGAGACGAGTGACGTATGCGGAGTACAAGAGGTTAGATAGAACGGTGTGAATGGGAAGACGTTTAATTAAGTAAAATAAGAAGAAATTGTAAAGAAGAGGCGAAATAAACAGTGAAACCGATTTACAAGAAATTTTATTCAAGAATCCCACATTAATATTAGGAAATACGAGATTTTCAACAAAATTAGTTCGAATTTAGGTTATAGTAAACTCACAGTAATATGGACTCTATACCGGCGTATTAAAGTCGATTGCGTATGTAATGTCGATCTTTTAAGTTGCTGCGACATAAATGGCCCAATGGTTTTCTTTTGTAAAACGGAAGTAAAGTTACTTATTAATTTCAGAAAATTATTCCCAAAGAGGATTTTTTTAGGAAATAGGGTATATACTTGAAATATTTTAATTTAATTTTTTGTCCAAAAATCATTGTGACATAATAATTTTTTTGAGAGTACTGGCCATGGGCATTCTCCGCATTAAGTATGTGCGCGATAAATGGACGAATAACACAATATCGCGCCAACCGATTTCGATGATTCTTTTTTTAATCGAAAGCTGGTACTTGTCGTGTAGTTCCACATAAATTTGAGCGAGATCTGACAATGACATCCATGTCAAAAGCATATAAGTCTTTGCAGTAAATATGTGCGCGATAAATGGACGAATAACTCAATATCGCGCCAACCGATTTCGATGATTCTTTTTTTAATCGAAAGCTGGTACTTGTCGTGTAGTTTCACATAAATTTGAGCGAGATCTGACAATGGCGCCCATGTCAAAAGTACAATGTACTTCATTTGAAGTCGGTTATTTTTTTGTTAAAATGTTAGATTATCAATTTTTATTTATTTCATTCAATTATTGCGTATTACATTGCAATTGCAACAATCGTATTTTTGACAGGATATCAAAATAGATAAGGAATCGAAAGATTTAGATAATTCTTAGTAATACCAACCTTTATAGCAATGTCCCATGCGCCAATAGTACTGCGCACGCATCCGCGCCGGTAGCCTTTCTTTGAGAGCAAATTTCAAATCTTCCAGGGATGCCTCTGGTCGGCCAATTTGTAAAAGCACTTCGGATCTTAGCCAAAGAGCCAAGGCGAGGGTGACTCCACCGTCTACGACTTCGTCATCACCTATTACAATCAAGATAATTTTTATTCAAAATTGGTTTGGTTTACAAACACTTTTTAAAAGTCATGCAAGGTACGCTAATGCTTCAACAACGCCCTACTGTGAGAGGGCCCGGGAGAAGAAGCAGCAAAAACTGCCGGGGTTTTTTTACCTTTTGTCTTGTCAAGTATTCCTAAGATTGATGAAGAAGGTTGACCGAGCGACTGTTTTGCATACTGTGACTTTTGCACATTGCTGGTTTGTCTGTTGTCCTATGCTGATCTAGTTTGTCCGACACGAGTAGAATAAACTATTTAGTTTGTCCTAAGCCAAACTAGTTTGGCCGGTAAAAGAACTTTAGTATTTTGACAGTATTAGTGGTGCCAAGATACATCAGTCAAGAACAATGCGCTGATAGGGTAATAAAAACTATGTAATATAAAAACAATAGTTACATTGTTATCTTGCTATCTTTATTATTTTATAATTATACGTACGCGCTTAGGTATCAGCCTCTCTCAGCTCTAATAAATACAATAACATGTTAGTAAGAAACACAAGAAATCTGAGATTTCTTGAGACATTGTTTGTCTTTCATGTTGTATCACGTACCTTGTAGGACCGAGCTATTTTTACTCGACGACATCGAAGACAAAGGGAGACAAAGGGAGGGGGAGGGTAATTTGATTCTATTCCTTATTTGTATGCATTAATGCATGCTGTATTTGTGTGCATAATTAGGTTTGTCTCTCTGGTTCAGCAGAATTTCTATATAATTATTCGGCAAATAAGATATCGTTAGAAGGGTTGTATGCGGCATAACCGACTGGGTGCCGTCAGACAGCATTTAATAAGAACGGTAAATTCTATAGGATATTAAGTCAGAGATTTAAAAACATTCAAAAATAAAATAATAAAGGTGCGTTGTTCATTTTCGTGAAGATTTCGATCCCTCTTTTTTGTCTTTTACGTAAGTCTTAAAAAGTTTCACAAAATGTGTATTGTTAATAAAGTTAAAACATAACTTTACAGATCTTTATGAATTATCTTATTTACTTATTATCTTATTTATGAATTTTGTTATTTACTAATATATAATAATTATGTACAGAACTTGTGTGTGTGTCTTACATTTGCCATGGGGCAAATACTCGCTGGATTTTTTTTAACAAACTACAATGGATAGAATACTTCCTTGAGCGCTTAATACGTCTTTCGTTATATCTACATAGAAAGCCAAACATTATAGTGCTTGCTTCAAATTCAGCGGTTTTTCAAACAAGCTTTTAATTTCTATTTACCCGTTAATTTACTTTGCGTTATATAGCCTCTGTCATATAAAATATAAAAAATAAAATATTTTCCAGTTTAATAGACCAAAAATTAACGAAATACAATGCGAGAGGGATAATTGTTTTTTTTTTCTTGAAATAAATAGATAACTTCAAAACTTAACTTCAAAAATACCAACTTAAACCTTTACTTGTCACACATACCTACCTAATATAATATAATAAGATATAATCCATCCAGTCTACAGTATTCAAATGATACCGATTAACAGTTTAAATTCGAGGCTTTCTACTCGAAATTGCACATTTCTGCGGTAATTATGTAGACGCCTTTGGGGTTGTTTTCGTTCGTGCCAAAATACCAATTTCGCTTCGTCCGTAAAGGGCATTAAGAAGATTATAACGTGGGCAATGTGGTATAGTAATTATGTTCTAGAATCTATAATATCTAAATGTTTGCCTACCTGGTAGTGACCTGACTTGACTGAAAGGCGATTCATAAAGTAATTTTAAAGACTTATCTATATTTAAAAATATTTTTTTCACATTAAATTGTTATTTCTGGCCTTTCCTACACTACAACATTGAATTACGTCTTTCAGGACTAAAAATAAAAATAAAGAATCGAAATAACGGCTTTTCCACCATTAAGTAGGCATCCATTTTTACCCGATAGCCAAGAAGGGTTATGTTTTCCGCGCGTATCTTGTTTTAAACGGTTTTATTTAGCTTATCCTCTTTGTTTGGGTCAAATCTTGCCAGTCTAATTAAACCTGCTCCCTCTAAGGAGTTGATATTTAACAGAGTAGTGTGGTTCTGATGACGTTGAATTTTTTTAATAAGCATGAACTATACATTATACTATACATAGATGAAGCTTATCAAAAAAGGCTCCAGGTGAAGGAACTTCTTAACGGTTTAATAACAGCACAGTCACAATTTCTTTTTACCCACACTATAAGTACATTATAAAAACATGTACGGCTGTCGATAATTTGACACTCGTTATTTTGAATCTCTCGATACTTTGAAATTTTTTCCGGTCCCATGAAAATCGATTTTAATGTACCTATCACCTGTGCTATAGGTACATCTATAGGTGTTTTGGATTGACGATCAGCATAAATAGGAAAAAACTTTTTATTGAAGCATGAAAACTTGATTTTCCAAAAATCAATAGACATCACTAAGCGTTAATAGTACATTATGATACAAGTGTGGTATGTTGGTCATTACACTCGAGGTGATATTGCACAGCGCGAGCCGAAGGCGAGTGCTGCAAGAAAACCGAGAGTGTAATGACCAAACCTCACGTGTGTCATACGACGTTTTTTAACACACTTACGAGTAAAAAAACAAATTTAATCACTTATTCGTACTCAAATAAACAATGCTCAAAGACCGGAAAGTTTGTTAAAAATGGCGCGCTCCGCGCTGATATTTTTTTTTCTGCGCGCGGCGTGTATGCGCGCGCAGATTGGAGCGTAGGCACGAACAATTACGCTAAACAGCCAAAACGCAAAATGTAAAAAAATCTAATATTTATGTATTTATGAATTAGTTATTATACGTTGAATTATTAATTGAAGTAAATAAGTTGTTGAAAATTTATCATATTCAAGGTGGTACACTTCTTTTTTTTTACAAAAATAGTGTTATTTTTAGTCTTATGTTGAAACGAAAGGTATCTAAGTCAAAACTTTTTTCCGAAATTTAAAAATAAAACTATAACCCGGCTAAGTTAAGAGCAAATAGAATGCATAAATAATATCTTTCAGCAAGGTACAAACTTAATTTGATGGAATATAAAATAAAACACTAGTGCGATCAAGAAAAAAAAGCACAAGTGTTTAATACCATGGTTTATGAGTGTAAAAGCCATGTGATAAAAACCAATTTATGAGCAAGGGTGTTGAAAATATCATTTAAGCTTCAAATATTATTCATTTATGCGATTATCTCGTACACTTTTCTCTATTAAAATGAAGTAGCTACCAACCATAAACTTTTAATAGATAAAATATGCCTTATCTCGATTTGACATACGTGATCTTGAATACGTTAGGTGTTCAACAAAAAATATTTTAGTTAAAATGCGTGTAACCACAGTAGTTGATTTTCCTTAATAAGAACATTTCGATGGTAATTAATCAGTCACCGTTTTCCCTCGAAAAAAGCACACCATAACATAGGCATAGGTATCAACGTTTTTTTGCCGGCAAGAAAGAAAAGAGAAGGAAGAAATAAATAAAGTAGATACCTACCTACTTTGAAGCTCCTACACCGAAAAAGGCGATTCGTTTAGTGGCAAAAAATAAAAGCATTATCATATTATTATTATGATGTGGTCTTTACATACCCGTCATAGGGGCTCTAAAGATCGCTTGGCTGACTAGAGCGAGAGCCTTTGTTAAATCACCCTCTTTTAAGGCGGCCTCTGCAGCTATCCTTCTCTCGCGAGATACTCTGGCGTCCTTGCCCCGGTGAAGTGGCTGTATTCGGGAAAATACCTCCCTTAATGCCTCCATTATCTGCAAGGATTGTGTTTTAAGTATCATTATTAATATACCGGAATTTAATGACGCCTAAACGGTGTTGCCAGATTTTGTGGTTCTGGTATTAATGTCTGATTAAGAGACGATTTGGATTAGTCAACGATTGTTATCTTACGATAACAACCGGGACCGACGGCTTTACCTATATGCTTTCCGCAGCACGAGAACGCTGAAGTAAATTTTGCTACTAGCGGTTATTCATCCAACAAGCGACTGCACCAGCTGTTGGCGACATTAGGGAACATACCAAAACCACGTAACCCATTTTTTCCGACTTTTTACCCCCTTCCCCCCCCTTCGTGACCATCTGTAGTATATGAGAAGACCCCCCCCCTCCCCCCTAGTTTTCACGTGGTAATTGATAAATACAGTTTTCAATACCACTTTGCAAAAACAGAGTTAAAAAATAATAATTTTGCTTATATTTGACTACTTTGTGGCGCAATGGTTGCTAAAATATTGACTACGTGACAAAAACCTAAACCCCCCCCCCCTCCTCTCTGTGACCAATCGTGGTGTTTTGAAGACCCCCCTCCCCCCCCTAAATGAGGCACGTGGTTTTGGTATGTTCCCTTAATGGTGAATTTCCCGTAGAACTACTGCGTAGCACTCATTATAAAATTCTCATGTCACAATGTTAGTTACCATACTTCTCTGAAACGACTTGACTGATTTTTATGAAATTTTATATGCATTCAATAAGTCTGAGAATCGGCTACTATCTATTTTTCATACCCCTAAGTGATAAGGGTTGCCCACCCCTAACATTTTATTTTCATTTTTTGGACAACATTTTTATTTTTTATTTTTCTATAGTGTGGCATTAAAAATACATACAACCCTAAATTTTCACCCTTCTGTCACCAACCCCTATTTTTAAGTCATTTTAGTAATTTAAAAATTTTTCATCCCGCACAACAACTGATCAATTGTTAGGCGATACAAAGTTTGCCCGGTCAGCTAGTTAATACAATAATAGGACCAATTACATTGTGTAATGAATGTCCTATATATTTTATATAAAGGCACACTAAGATATTTGGAACTGCTACAGCAAATAAATGAGATATTTTGTGACCAAAAGTACGCATTCATCGTCAGATATGTTTCAACAACATTCATATACCTACCACAAATTCCCTTAACTGAAAATTCAATTTAGGCAATAGATATAAACTACGAATTATTTACTAAGATTAACTTCTAATGAAAAAAACTCCAAAAAACATGTAGCAGTTTCGAGAACTGAGTTTATTTTTCTTAAATAAATTCCAAAACAATCTGAATGCGTCCAGGAAAAGTATAAACTTAATATCAAGGAATATCTAATTTGTTTTGGGTAGGTATTGTGGCTGAATACAATACTTACATCAAACATAATATCCTACTGTGACCCGAACACAATAAAGCAACTTCATAAGTGTACATTATATTTTCTGTTTTACTTTTAACCCACAAGGCAACCTATTCAATCCACAAATCAATATTTGTTCAAAACTATTATTCTACGTGATCAACAATGCGATACGAGACGCAATGCAATTATAAACTTTATTGTAATGTAGGTATAAAATATTGTTTTCACTTGAAACTATTCCTAGAGTAGATCCCCAACTGCTATTATTTCCCATTGTGATATGCCGTCATCAAATGTTTTTAATTAGGAACAATTGAATTTGCTTTCAATTATTCACAAATCTCACAATGTAGATCGTAAGTAATCATGATTATAAGGACGTTATAAAAAAAACGCCTTTACAAAAATGTAATAACAAGTGCTTGCTAATTTAATTAGATTGCTTAAAGACTTGAAATTCATATGTCTTATACCTTTCTCAAGAAGTCTCAACAGCGTGATTCAGATAATGCTATAACGACATCTGTTAAAACGATTAAGAAATACAATTCTGTAAAATTTTACAACTACCCTCGAATTGAAAAAATGCAAAATTATGTCAGTGCGATTTACCTCTCATCTCACGACCCATCATTGCTACTTGCCATTAGATGGAATAAAATTGTAATCAAGAATACAATAGAATACTTTATATCTTGTACATGCATACTTCTTCTGCGAATGGGTGGAGTTCTGTTGTGGAGTAGTAGGTAATTCGACTGAGTGATCCTGAAGTGATTATCATGCAAAATCTCCGACCAACTTTTACTAATTATGTATTACATTACTAGCAGGCGCTCGTCATTTCACGGCAGTTCACGGTTTATGCTAACTGGTTCTTAAACATTCAAAATGGCATATTTTATTTTATTATATCATCAAGATTATTATTCTAAACAATTATTTATCTTATGATACATAGCGTCTGTAGGTATTTTATATTTCGTACACAAAACCCGTTTTAGTCTAAATAGCCGGCAAACAAGCATACGAGCCGCTAATGGGAAGTGGTATAAATCGCTTATTGACTTCAAACTCAGAAATCATCGCCGATACTGTGCTAGCCAAAATTCCACCAGATTCATCAGAACTTACCACAGATTCACCGGAACGAGCCATAGTAAAGAATATGTATTCAGGGACTTCAGGGTGGATGGAGCTCCTTACGTACTACACATATGATAACAGAATGAGCAACGCATACTAGATAAAACTAACACAACATTACCTATGTTTTGTTACATACACATACATACATTTACTCCTCCCAGTTGCAATCCATTGCGTAGATAAGTCAATAAATAAACATTTAGGAATCATGTAGGAATCAAAATGTAGTAGCCATTGAAGTATTATTACTAGCGTATAGAACCGACACCTCGAACACCATGTATGTCCCAATGCATTGGCGCCACGTGGCTTCAATCTTCAATGGATTCGTTCGATTTTGAAAGGAGAACGGGGGCTCAATTTTGAAAATCGAACCTCCCGGGCGGGACACACATTTTGTTCGAGATGTCTGTTCTATGACATTATACTTCAATGCTCAGATTAAAGAAATAAAAGGCAGATATATTCATCCAACTAAAATGTGAAGCTACCAAAGCAAATACAAACTAAAAAAGCAAATACAAACCCGAGTCAGTACTAATGAAAGCGTCAAATAGCTTGCATGTCACAATTGTCAAAATTTATTAAATAATTTTCTCAGATAAAATGCCGTCTTGCAATTTTAAACACTGCTAAAGTTGTTCCCAAAATCAAGGAAAAGAAGATTAGATATCTTTTCATAGGTAACTGTTCATTATTTTATTATTTATTTATAATAATATTTTTGCGGTGCGCTCGGAACACAAAACCTCGACAAATATTCTATTTTATACCAGCTATATCGAGGATCTCGCCACACTCTTCTAATAATCATTCAAAAAAGCAACAAACAATACCATCAAGTAAAAATATCAAAACCAACGCATTTGATGTGATGAGAAATAGATCAAACTCTTTTTCAACCCTCATGACAGCAAAGAAACAATAGCAACTAGGTATCGACGAGCGGAAAATTGTAACTAAAATAGAAAAAAATGTAACAGTTAAACAAAAACTTCCTCCAAGCCGACTGGTCCTCGTGGAGGAAAATGACCACGACCCTCCAAAAATGAATAATAAAAATAATGAAAAGATCAAAATTAAAAAAGATTTATGTATAGCAACTTTGAATACAAGATCGTTAAGAACAGATGAGAAGCTTCTAGAACTAGAGACAGCAATTAAAAATATAAAGTGGGACATATTAGGTATCAGCGAAATGCGAAGATTTGGAGAAGGAATCGAAGACCATGGAGATTATATTTTACATTACAAGGGTGAAACGCCAGGAAAGTACGGTGTTGGATTTTTAATAAAAAAGAAATATATTGACAGAATAGAAGAAATAACGGGAATTTCTGAAAGAATAACTGTTCTGAATATTCAATTACCTTCACTCAGTAGTGAGGCGGAACCATGGTCTATTATTCAAGTGTATGCACCGACTGAATCAGACAAAAAAGAAGAAATAGCCAAAATCGAAATTTTTTATAAAGATCTCCAAAATACTATAGAAGGATCGTACAAAAATGTAATTGTTATGGGAGACTTTAATGGACAGATTGGAACATGCAAAAGAGGCGAAGAATTTAATATTGGAAAGTATGGGTATGGTAGCAGAAGCAAAAATGGAGAAAGACTAGTAGAATTCGCTATAGAGAATAAATTGAGCATCCTTAACAGCTTCTACAAAATAAGAAAGTCAAAAAAGTGGACATGGGCTTCTCCAAACGGACTCTATAGGAACGAAATAGACTATATTATGACAAACAATCCGAAAGCCTTCAAGAGTACATCCGTTATTAGCAATTTAAATTTTAACTCCGATCACAGAATGATTAGAGCGATCATGTCTACACAACATACAAAAAAAAATAGGAGAATGCATAAAAAACACAGAGACCTGGCTCATAATTACAGACTAACAGGAAATTCGAAAAACAATATATGTGTAATGGAGGAAAACGAAAATGTCCCCACGCAAGTGAAATACGATAATTTCATTAACCTGTTGAAAACAGAGATGGAGAAAATAAATAAAAATTATAAAACTGAAATATCTTCTAGAACAAAGGAACTACTTGAGGAAAGAAAACAACTTTTAAAGGACCAAAAAAATAAGTTAACACGTAATAAGATAGCCGAATTAAGTAAAAAGATTAATGAACACATAAGGAAAGATAGAAAAATAAAAAGGACAAGCACATTGGTAAATTTCATTAAGAAAACAGGAGGAGTAAAAAAGGCGTTCAAAGAACTAGATAACAAAAAAATTTGGATCCAGGATATGAAAAAAAGTGATGGAACACATACAAGGCGACGAGCAGAGATAATAAAAATTGCAACGGATTATTACAGGAATTTATACCGACGAAAAACTCAACATCTACCCATCGAAGATTATTATGAACTTGAAGTTTCAGACTCAATACCAGAAATTTTATATGAGGAGACAGAAAGAGCAATAAAATCTCAAAAAAATAATTCAGCACCCGGACCCGACTCAATAACAAACGAATTACTCAAAAGCAGACCCCATGAAACAATACGCAATTTAACCGATATTTACAACGAAATTATCGCTACAGAATACATCCCACATGATTGGACAAAATCAACGATAGTATTGTTGCACAAAAAGGGAGACAAAGGAGAAATATCAAATTATAGACCCATAAGCCTAATGTCGAATATCTATAAGATCTTTTCAAAAATTATTTTATATCGGATTGCTAAGACACTCGACGAAAACCAACCTAAAGAGCAAGCTGGTTTTCGTCGTAATTTTTCAACCATAGACCATATACATGTCCTGAGGCAAATGCTCCAAAAATATAAAGAATATAATAAAACATATTACTTAGGATTTGTGGATTTCAACAAAGCATTCGATTCACTCGAACATAATTACATTTGGGCTGCATTAAGACAACAAGGTGTCCAACAAAAATACATTAGTATCTTAAAAAACATTTATTCAAGAAGTACAGCACAGATAATGATGGAAACTTTAGGTGAAGAATTCCCTATTGAAAAAGGTGTTCGCCAAGGAGATCCTATATCACCAAAATTATTCACGGCGGTTTTAGAATGGATTTTTAGGAATTTAGATTGGTCTAATTACGGACTCAATATTAACGGCGAAAACCTTACCCATTTACGATTCGCAGACGACATCATCATATTCTCCGAGTGTCCTTTGAGCTTACAGAAAATGCTACAACAACTTTGCGATGAAAGCGCCAAAGCAGGACTATCAATAAACACAGAAAAAACGAAAGTAATGACTAACTCTTTACAATTGGACATTACAATAAACAACAAACAGATAGAATACGTAAGAGAATACATTTACTTAGGACAATTAATATCAATAGAAGATTTAATGCAGAAAGAAATAGATAGAAGAATTGCTAATACTTGGAAACGTTTTTGGTCACTTAGCGAAATTATGAAAAATAAGGAAATGCCCATGACAATGAAACGAAAGGTTTATAATATATGTATCTTGCCATGTTTAACCTACGGATGCCAGACGTGGGCATTAACTGAAAACCTTCAAAATAAAGTTAAGATCTGCCAGAATGGAATAGAGAGAAGTGTTATTGGGGTTAAAAGAAGCGACAAGGTAAAATTAAAAAAAATAAACCAGAAAACAAAATTCAAAAATGTGGTGTCGACCTACAAAACTCTGAAATGGAGATGGACTGGACATATGTTGAGAGAGAAGGAAGAAAAATGGTCAAAAATTATAACAGAATGGTACCCTAGAGAAAACAAAAGAGGAAGAGGCAGACAGACTAAGCGTTGGGAGGATGATTTAAAAAAAGTAGCTGGTCCAGAATGGATCCGAATAGCAAAAGACAGGAAGAAATGGAAGTTTTTGGAGGAGGCCTTTGTCGAAAGACAAGCTGTTGCAGAGGCTGATGAACCGATCGTCGATACATAATTAGTTAGAATATTGTAGAATTAATATTAAGGTTATATTTAAACTACTGTAAAACCAACTTACAGCAATAAAGGCTTATTCATTCATTCATTCATTCATTCATATCGAGGGTATAGTGTTAAAACCCAATAAGTGCCGAAAAATTAAAAATCGTTTTATTAGTAGATCTTAATGCATTTTTGACGCTCTTTCCAGTGGTATAATCAAATAAGTGGAATTTGCAGTAGAAAAGAAATTACTTGAGGTAATAACCCAATAAAGTGACCACGTTTACTCAAAACTTAAATACTAGAACCTTATAAAATGTGTTAACTTGAAATATAATATTTTTATTTTTCGCCTATTCCAAATAAAGCTATTTATTGGTATTATGTGTTCAATGATTTCAACGAAAATTACCCAATGGCTTAAAGGCAGTTACCACTATTTGTATTTATCGGGTTTTAGCTTTACATACGTATATAAGAAGACAAACAGAACCAAAAGCAAAATCAAAACAAATGTTTTTGTCGAGTTTTATTGTTCGATTATATTTCAAAAGTAACAAGTTATGTTTAGTTATATGGCATTCGCTCACTTCGTGAACTAACTTTCTTCAAACTTTGTTTGGAGAAGAACCCAATAAATCAATTTGGACTATCAACTTTATGCGCTACTGCTGACAGTATGCGACGCGAATTGCATTCGCGCGCAAAAATGCAGTGCTAATTTGAAGAATCTAGATCCAGCTAGTAATTTACACGATACTCATCGTACCTGTCAATGATCATAATACTTTACCTAGGTACTCTAAGTGTTCGATATTTTGTGTTGATTAAACTTATTAATTTATATATTTAATACACTTCCCCGTGTTGTGCCGGGTCCACTTTGTAGAATAGCACCACTCCTACTTCTTCCTGGGATGTCGTAAAAGGCGACTAATAGGATACTCCAGGAGACGGGCAGCAGCGTCTCCCTGCGGACTAAAAACATCTACTGCGGTCACCCCCCCAATGATAGCCACAACTAAGCCTCGGCCTCCAGTCCCCGGCAGCCCCGCTATTCCTAGTTACGGTAACGGCTATGGTAACGGCGGGGCAGGGGGTGCTAAGAATCGCCGGCAGAGATTGGGCTACCAATCTAAAAAACGACTTCTGCACCTGGCAACATACAACACCAGGACACTGAGGACCGACGACAAGGTAAACGAGCTGGAAGAAGAGATAGACAAGTTATACTGGAGTATTGTGGGTTTATCTGAAGTCCGAAGACAGGGGGAGGACACGATAATACTCAAATCCGGAAACTTGTTCTATCACCGGGAGAGCGAACATCAGTCCCAAGGTGGTGTCGGGTTTCTCGTTCACAAGTCCCTCGTCAACAACATTGTGCAAGTTGGGAGCGTGTCGTCCAGGGCAGCGTACCTTACACTCAGAATATCCAAACGGTATTCGTTGAAGGTTGTACAGGTATATGCGCCGACTTCGACACATCCTGACGATGAGGTTGAGGTTATGTATGAGGACATAAGCAGAGCCATACATACCTCTAAAGCTAATTTCAATGTTGTAATGGGGGACTTCAACGCGAGACTGGGCACGCAAAGCGGCGCCGAGATGAAAGTGGGTCCCTACGGAATTGGACGACGGAACCACCGAGGACACTTGCTGGCTAACTTCTTGGAGAAGGAAGGTCTCTTCATGATGAACTCCTTCTTCAGAAAGAAGCCGCAACGCAAGTGGACTTGGATAAGTCCTGATGGTTCCACGAAAAGCGAGATAGACTTCATTCTGGCAGACAAACGGCATATATTTAATGATGTCTCTGTGATCAGCAGGTTTAAAACCGGAAGCGATCACCGACTTGTAAGAATCACCTGATGCCTGCCTGATGAAGTCTACGCTTCGCCCAACACCTATCCAAATCCAGGGATCCGAAAACTTTCAACTTGAGCTGCAAAACCGTTTTGCGTGCCTAGAATCGTGCACGTCAGTGGACGAGTATAACACCAGGATGGTAACAACTGTCCACGAGGTAGGGTCGAAGTATTTCAAGACCCACTCCAGTGGTAGATCTCAGGTTCTCTCAGAACAAACTCTCGGTCTTATGAGGGATCGACGAGAACTATGTGTGCAATCTCCAACCTCTATGAGGGAATACCGACGGCTCAATGAACAGATCTCCAAGTGCAGGCGACGCGATTTGCGTAAACACAACGCAAATCGTGTAAAAAACACTATTGAGCAAAACCGGGGTTCAAAAGTGTTCGCCAGGGATCTGTCTATTGGGCAAAGTCAGCTTACGAGGTTGAAGACCGAGTCGGGCACCATGGTTTCGTCGAAACCCGAAGTTCTGAGAGAAACTGAGAGATACTACGGACGGTTGTATACCTCCTCTCAAGCTCCACCTCCTCGCGACGAGAGTGACAAGCGAGCTAAACTGACCCGACACTACACAGAGGATATCCCGGACGTCAGCCTGTATGAGATTAGAGAGGCTCTCAAACAGCTTAAAAACAACAAGGCACCGGGAGATGACGGAATCACAACCGAGCTTCTAAGAGCTGGAGGGAAACCCCTTCTAGTGGCGCTCCAAAAACTGTTCGATTCCGTCATTAATACTGGAACTACCCCGGAAGCGTGGGCCAGAAGTGTGGTGACGCTGTTCTTCAAGAAGGGCGATAAAACTCTTCTGAAGAACTACAGGCGTACACCAAACCAACAGCCTTTGAAAGTGACGAAGAATGATTTAACTTGTTTTTTTTTTGTAATTCGTATAATAAACCTTAACTTTTACCTTTACCTTTACTTCAATAAAGCACATAATTGTTTAATTTCTCTAGATCTAAAACCCAATAAGTCGGTACCCTTTGTAACTTATTTTCTTTTTATGATAAAATGGATCAAATCAGAAACTTAAAAATACTGTTTTACACTAATTAAATGTATACACTTTTACCACAAATACTCACTATAACTCACTATAATATTATTTTAATAACATAGGTATTTTTGACCTTAAAACTTAAATATTGAATATCTCGGAAGTCACAATTTCGTACTTATTGGGTTTTAGCACTATACCCTCGATATATGAAAATCGATTACCCTAAATTAGGGGAAATATGCATGGGTTATTTGATCACCGATCGATTATAAACTTATAAAGAAAAAAAATATTTTAAAAGTAGGTAAATAGTTGTATTTATTTAAATCTAAATATCAGGAAATGCAGCCAATGCATAAATACCTGTCGCTGGGTTATTACAAACATAAGATAGATTGTACAAAGTATTAGAGGGATAAAATAAGGATTTTAACATAGGTAAACCTGGTTGATTGAAAATATCACGTTTGCCTACGATAAAATGCACGATTTAAAGAAAATATTATATTCTATTTTAGTTCCTGTTTAGCCTAATCAGTAAATTATTTTATTTTGCAGATTGCCGATAAATGCTATTATACGAGATAAATGGGTTTTTATTATTCCTTAAAGTAGGCAAGATAATGATTGGCCATCCAAATTTTGCTTTGTTTATTTATTGCATTTTAATGAAGATGACGTATATTATATATGTCGGAGAAAACCCATCCTCCTCGACATCATCGTTAGCGGTCATAGGACCAGTGGGCGACGTCTGGGTTAAGTGCGAGCACAAAACATAATATTCACTCTCTTCTACTCCGCCATCAGTGGATGGCCATCTCCGACATTTCATGTATTTTAATTATAATAAATGTATTAAAATTTTGATATTTTTCAATTAAAAATAACTACCCAAAAGAGAAAAAAACTATAAATTAAAACAATTCAACACATTAAGTAGTAAGTAAGAACATTTGACATATTTAATATCTATACTTTTTGATAACTAGTGATATAATAATAAATAATTAGCCAATTTAATTGTGCATAATATTTCAAGTTGAAAATATGGCAAAAAATATTCACTAAATTGCGGGAGATTGCGACTTTGTTTTCAATGTCTGGCAACTTACACACACAAAGAAGTATGTGTCTCTACGATGCCATTGCTAGATGTCAATATGGTTGTCATGCACACATAGTGAAAAAGCGGCTTCACGTCATTCGTTGCATTTCTTTGTGAATGTTATATCTGCCTTTAATTTCTTTAATCTGAGCTTCAATGGTAGTAGCTACAATTTCCAGTAACTATACACACAGATAATTACCTCAATGAAAGTCAATAACACCGTGTCCTACGTGGGCGACTCAACGCGAACGCGATCGCGAAGCGATCCGGTGCGATTTCAGTGCGATGCGGTGCGATGCGGCGACTCTGTCCTACGTGCACGCGAATCGTCCCTTCACCGCCACTGACATCCGCCGCGCCGCTGAAGTTCGCGCGAAAATATCAAACCAACTGATCGCGTTCGCGTCAAATCGCGTCGCGCCGCAGCGCACTCTACGTGCGTTTTGTAACGTAGGACACTTCAACACATTTCAACTGTTTGTTGTTTTCGCTTCGCGCCGCGTCGCTTCGCGTTCGCGTTGAGTCGCCCACGTAGGACACGGCGTTAGTAAATGAAACGCTTTAATTAACAATGTGGGCATTCGAGCATACCAGTACTAGCCACTCGCCATATCGCACCTTCAGTGGAAAAAAGGCATAAGATGAAAATTGCAATTTTACAGGAGAGCAAAAAAACTGTTAAAATATGAGTAAGCAGTCAAAGGAATTTACATTACGATTTCTTGCACATAACCGTCAATATTAATGATAAAAATAAAAATAAAATTGAGCATATGCAGCTTTTGTCCCTCTTTCAAATCATATTAATAACTAAAATTAAGACGACTTATGCTTTTTTCCACTGAAGGTGCGATATTATATCCAAAACGAGCATTCAACACATTTACTGGTTCATATTTCATTTATTTTGTTATCTCACTGCCAGGAAGGGCAACGTATGAGTTGTAAGGGCAACCATACTAATAACGAAGTAAGCAAACGAATACATTTTTCGTTGTACTAAAATGTTTGAGTCATCTCGATTCCCACGATAGTTGCGTTTTGCTGTTTTATATTAGAAACTCACACTCGAGGCACTATAGTAATTTTTTTTCATAAATGTTGCTTAAACAGTTATTGACTGATATATCAACGTTTAAAAACCCGCATTTTGGTGACTAACTCACTGACATAGGATCAAAAACATAACCTACTTCCAGATGACCTAGATACTTTATGTTTGGCATCAAGGTTGACTTTTAGGCTTTTAGGTTGGTAATTAGTGAAAGTAGGGAATTAGTGGTTCCACTGTATAGAGTAATTTGACAAATAACAATAGGTATAACCATTGTCTATAAACACTAATAATTTCTAGACAAAAGGTAATGATATCACATAAAAAACATAAATGTGAAATAAGAGCTAAGTTCAATATTCAATTAATTCAATTAGTTGCCTGAAAATAAATTGAAATTAAATTAAATTAAACATTCACACGACATAATCTTATATTAAAATTTTAAAAACCCCCGGCAGTTTTATTTACACTAAACGTAACTAAGAACACTCTCGATTAAGTCACCTTTCAGACAAAAAACTAGATCATAATCGGTTCATCAGTTTGGAAGCTACGATGCCACAGTCAGACATACAGATACACAGATACATAGACACACAGATCCACAGATACACAGACACGTCAAACATATTACACCCCTCTTATTCGTCGGGGGTTAAAGGAATTGAGATCGAAGTGGGTGCCAAATTCTATGTAGAAAATCCTAAAATTTTAGTTACAAGAACTTAAAATTTAAACTCAATTGACTTTGCTAGTTTTCACGTAAATTTTCTTTAATGCATACAAAAAATCTCTTAATAGAACTGACAGTAGGTACATTATTGCGGGAATAGTCGGAGATCGAACTGGATTTTGAAGGCGTAGAGTTTTAGAGGTACGGAGACAGTGATTATATTATATTATGATTGAGGTACAGCTTCGAAGCAAGTGTAGTGTGGCGTATAGATGGCGGCATCTTCTATGGCGGTATCGATTTTGAGCGCTCAGCGAAAGACTGTTCACACTTTTTAAAAAAATTATTAGGAAAAAATAAACTTAGTTATTTAGTTTATTTAAGAGAAATACAAATGCTACTGTTTATAAAATATGACACATGTTATAATTATGTATTATACCATGTGTCATATTTTGCCGCAACTTACTCTATTATAGATTGCGAGTGTTATCCTGCCAAAGTTTGTAAACTTTATTCGACAAAGTATAAAACAGGTTATGATTTACCTCTTCATTCTCCATAACTGCTGTAATTTTCTTGTCTTCTTCTAACTCCTCGTATGTTTCCAACCATTTATCCGTTTCTGCTATGGACACTATTTCTTCGCTGAAGCCTCTGAAAAACCCTTTGTTGCTGTAACACAGTGTAACGTCACTGCAAGCGGTGGCGTACGCCGGATCTATTTCATCGTATATTCGAGCCATCTGAAAATAATTGTTTGTTTGTATAAAAATATCATAAAAGCACAAAATCATAATATCACAAAATGTATAGTTTAAACATATTAAACATAATATTCTTATGGAAACGAAACATGGAGCGTAAAAATGCTTGGGGCCGTCCATTAATCACGTGAGGCTTGAAAGGGGGGGGAGGGGTTTGACAAAAATCACGAAAATATCACGAAGGGGGAGGGGGGGGTGTAGTAAGATATCACGTGTATTTATTTTTTCGTCAAACGCGCGATTTTTAAATAGAAAAGCAGCGTGTAGTGTGACTTTGACTTGCCGTTGCCAGGCAACGAACGAAGGCCTCACGCGCCGCCACCGACTACCGGCTCGGCATGTTTTGGATTAAAACAATGTCGAAAGTAGGTGATCTGTTTTTTGCAGAGTATAAGAAAGGAAAAATACACGTGATGTTGGGGGAGGGGGGGGGGTAGTCTTAAACCTCACTACATATCACCAAGGGGGAGGGGGGGGAGTTAAAAATGCTAAAAAAGATCACGTGATTAATGGACGGCCCCCTTTCCGTTTAAAATCTGTAACGCGATTATCCGTATTTGTCCCATATCGTATGACTGAAAGTGCGATAATGTATTTGACAGGCAATTATTTCGCATGAAGTGTATCATTATATTAACATTATGACAGGCGGATGAAATAACCTGTCGACTCGTTTTCTATCTATATATAATTGGCCAGGAAATAGAGCGGTTTGCACAAAAATATTAAAGAGGTACAAAGTAATAGGTAGATGTAATAGAGTAAAACTTTGTTGTACCAAAGACAAAAGAATAAGTTAATAATTCATAAAATGTCTCATAGAACTGAACTACAGTTCTTTCGATGTAGATTTTAATGGTAAATATAAGGGGTAGATTTTTTTCTAACGAACTGGCGATTCGTTACCAGACGTGTGCTAAACATAGGTATATAGTACATCAAAATATTGTAAAAAAAATTATATTCTCTCTCTTTCACAGTTTAAAACATAGCTGGGTGGTTCAAAAATAATTGTCCTATTTTGCTCAACCATAAGTTTTGCTAAGTAAATTAGAAAACTGAGATTAATTTTTTTCTCTATATGTAGAATGTCCGAGATCGAGCTAGCGATACTTTAGGACCAGTTTCTACATTTCATCCCCACTCTAAAACAACCGCCCAAAGTTCCGTTACTTAAATTTTCTGAGTGATTCTTTGTGCATGAACTTGAAAAAATCCAATAATTTGAAAGTATGTAGCTTCACAGATGCGGTAACTACTCTTATTCTGTTGGGTCAAATATTCTGCGTTATTAGACACAATGGACCATTCATCAACTACAGACGCGTTTGACGTAATTATCACTCTTGACAATAAAGGACAGCAATTCTTCTTTTAAACGCATTTGTAAAAAATTTTAACCCCGACAAAAAAGAGGGGTGTTATTAGTTTGACATGTCTGTATGTCTGTGTATCTTTGTATCTGTGTATCTGTATGCCTGTCTGTGGCGTCGTAGTTCCCAAACGGATAAACCGATTTCGATCTAGTTTTTTTGTCTGAAAAGTGACTTCATTGAGTGTTCTAACTTCTTAGCTATGCTTAGTGTAAATAAAACTATAGAGGGTTTTTAAAATTTAAATTTAAGATTATTAATAATTCATTTTCCAATATACGTCAAAGCAGCTGTCATACGATGCGGACGATATTTTCGCTGAATTACGCTGAACGCACATAATTATATCGGCATCGTAAGCATTGTCAGCATCGCCTTTGTATGAAATCATACGAGAGCCCGATGCGGATGACAGATGCCGAAGCCTATGCACGCTTACGATGCCGATAAAAATGTGCGTTCACCGTTAGATTCCAGCTATCATTGTCTTTCATATCGACGCTTGAAAGGAAAAATTGACTAAGCAACATTGAGCTAACTTTAAAGGAGAGCAGTTTAATGGTCGTAGCGCACATATCAACTCGGAAAGGGATCAGCACCGGATCGCCTCGCCGTCAACCTAACGTAAGCTCGGCTACGGCTAGGCGACGCCGCGCTTACGGCTAGGCGACGCCGCGCTTACGGCTCGCCGGCCGCTGGTTGACGGAATGAATGACAGCAGTTCGCCGACGCAGCGGTAGGAAAGCGGAGGAAACGGAAAGTCGACGGATAGCGTACGGTGAGACGTAAGCGCGGGTACGGCAAGTCGTCCACGCACCGTACCGCGGTTCGTGAGCTTGTCTCGAGGCGAGGCGATTACGTTACGGATCCGATAAGTGTGCTTTACAGTAGGGAGTTTCATACAAAGAATACTGACATGCAAGAGTTGATACGTTTACGTTCCGTTTACGAGTTGATATGTGTGCTATGACCATAAAGTTGGAATTTTTAGAAAAAAATCATATATTTTTTTGTAATCCTCCTAGTGACGTTATTCTTACTGTTTTGGAATCCTTATTTTATCATCTATATTGTTGCATCTGTATAGTGGTGGTGGGGCTTAGCGAATATTTTATCACGCTGCTACAGTGCGGATAGCTTTGACGGTACTTCCCGCGATTTCCGGGATGTTAAGCATCTTATCATCATCTACCTCATCATCATGGTCTAGTTGTGTGCAAAATTTCATGAAAAGTTCAGTAATTTTTGCGTGAAAGAGACATAAACATCTATACAAACTTTCATATTTATATTATTACTAGCTGTCTCTACAAACGTTAATCATCTAGTGGCATGAAATATAGTTTTACGACCTATTCTATTCTAATATTTACCAAATATACACAAAAAAAAAATCATAAACATCGGTAGAGCCGTTTCGGAGAAGTGCGACCATAAACACTGTGACACGAGATTTTTATTATTAGAAGTAGGATTACATATTTACCAGGTGACCTGCAGGTCCAGTGTTTTAGGGCCTTATCACACTGACGGATTCCGAGCGGATTCAAAGCGGAACGGAGGCGCGACGGAGGAGTGTAGTGTACGTTATAAATTCATAAAACGTTATGCCGGGTCCACACGCTTGGTGTTTGCCGCAAACACCAAACACAGCAAGCAACACCACAAACACCGATCACAATCACCCACACAAACAGCGCATCCTCACGTTTGGCGAACATGTCAGTCTATTCCAAATAGACGAACATGGCGGACGACGAACTTGTTGCAGTGATTGCTATTGGGTTGACCTTCTTTTACTTTAAATTAAAACAAAATCAAATAAAAAAGAGAAAATCAAGGAAAGAAGACGGTGGTGGATGACCAAAATTATTTTTATTTACAATAATACTTATCCGCGTCCATGCATCATTAACTTTTTGCCTATTTTTGTGATTCACATGTTTAGGATTCCAAATACATGGCTCATTTTGATATGCTTCTAAGAACGTTAGAATTATATCTTCAGAGCAATCAGTCATTGTTTTTTCTATTTTAGCACAAAGACTAGATTCTACGTCCGCTTCCCTCAAGCTCTCGTTTAGTAATGATTGTTACCAAGCGTATAGACACAACGCAAACTGTTTGCCGAACATCCTTTGATTTGTGAAGGAAAACCGACAACAATCCCGATCACTGGCGAACACAAACACCAACAGGCAAACAGATACAAACACCTATCTACATGTTCGTGTTTGTTGTTTGCTGTTTGCTGTTTGCCATTGTTTGCCAAGCGTATGGACCCGGCATTATTTATCCGCCACACGTCCGCGACGGATTCGCTGCGCCGCCTCCGCGGCGAATCCGTCGCGCCTCCGGCCGCTTTGAATCCGCTCGGAATCCGTCAGTGTGATAAGGCCCTTAGATTGCAAATAACGCGGAATTTAATGTATTAATCATTTTACCATTGAATAATGAATGCTAATGCTCTCTTTACTTTGTCACACCAATACAAAAAGTTCTCTAGTCTCAATATTCCAATGTATTTTCTGTACCTCAATGAATTTAAATTTTGCCCACTTTATACTTAATTGATTGGGGATGAAAATTAAAACTAAATATTTTTACATTTTTCAGCGTTTTAGGTAGGTACTATTCAAGACAGCACCACGATCTGCTTACAATTTAAAAAAAATATTCAATAAATACATTATTCCATCCATGAAAAATATCCCACTTCATATGTGATCACACATAGGTAGTATTTATTTACATAGATCGTGATCAAATAACGTATAAATAAATATTATTAAATTCATCTTACAACAACAGCGGAATTGCTTTTCCTTGCTACACGTGTCTCGTAGATAACATCTACAATATTTTGTAATCCCACACGTATGTATGTCCTACTTAAATACGTTATTATAATCATCGTACCTATTCATAAGAAGCCGTAGGGACTACATTGGGCCCGGGCTTCATTACTCATGAATAGATTCGGCTATAATTGACGATCGACGATCATTAAATATAGTCTACTGTAGAAACAGATTCTATTGGAAGCCTATATATATTTGAAACGTTATTTGTTCATAAAAGTAGCATGGGCTGGTAATTAAACTTCCAGATTAATTATATTCTTTCAAAAAAGACAACCCTACTATTGCCAGAGAGGACAAGAGATAGCGTTAGGAAGAGAGGCAATGTGTGACTTGAATTACACTTTATAGTGTCGGTGCAAGACTCGCTATTTATTTAAATGATTTTGCGGAGTGACTCTTCTGTACAAATAGGAGATTATTTTGACGTATTATTTTACATACACGAAGCAAACTCTCGGTGACGAAAAACATGTATAAAAAAGGCACACTTATGTTATGCTGCAAGTAACGTTTTCAATACCTATTTCATAATTATTTAGATAAGGTTATCTATCTATCTATATGTATAAAAAACAAAAAATGTTTGTACGCATATCCTTTATAGACTCTGGAACCCTCAAACCGATATGCCTCAAAATGTTTTCATTTGAAAGGCAATAAATCCGAAGGTGGTTTGAGACCACAAAAACAATTATGCACATTCAGTCCATTGTGAAGTCGATTTTCCATTTTTCTATACAACAATTTGAAGATAATATGTAAAGATGGCGCATAAACACTGTCAACACAAAAACACTGATCTGTCATTGTATGTATATTGTATTATAAACATTAAATTTTCTGTGTGTGACGTATCTGCTGTTATACAGAACATGGTAAGAGGGAAGTCGCCTGGTCATGATGGTCTCAGCGTTGAGCATCTGAAGTACGCAGGAATCCATCTTCCGAGAGTGCTCACTTTGCTTTTTAATTTATGTATGAGTCATGGCTATCTTCCTGAGGATCTCATGAAGACTGTTGTGGTGCCAATTGTAAAAAATAGAACCGGGGATGTGTCTGACGTAGCCAATTATAGACCAATTTCCTTGGCAACTGTCATAGCAAAGGTGCTGGACAGTCTGCTTGACAAGCACCTTGAGAAACATATTCAACTGCATGACTCACAGTTCGGCTTCAGGCCAGGTCTCTCGACCGAAAGTGCCATTCTGTGCCTCAAGGAGACTGTTCAGTACTACACTGCTAGAAACACGCCCATTTTTGCATGTTTCCTAGACCTATCCAGGGCTTTTGATTCTATTTCATACAATATTCTGTGGGATAAATTACGAGATGAAACGAATGTACCTTGTGAGGTTATATCTGTTTTACAATATTGGTACAACAATCAGAAAAATGTAGTAAGGTGGGCTGGCGAGTTTTCTGAGGTGTATAGGTTGGAAGGAGGGGTGAGGCAGGGGGGGTTGACCTCGCCCCGTCTTTTCAATCTGTACATGAATCGTCTGTTGGATGAGCTCAGCAGCACCAAAATTGGCTGTCATGTTAGTGGGGTCTGCGTAAATAATATCAGCTACGCTGACGATATGGTGCTGCTGAGCCCATCAATCAGCGCCATGCGTAGGCTATTGCACATTTGTGAAAGGTATGGGAAAGCCCATGGACTCAGGTATAATGTGAAGAAAACTGAGGTGATGGTGTTCAAAGCGGGTAATAAAATCTATAAAAATGTGCCTCCCTTGTACCTTGGCGATACCCCTTTGAACACAGTGAAAAGCTTCAAATACCTGGGTCACTGGGTTATGGATGACTTGAGTGATAATAAAGACCTGGAGCGCGAGCGCAGGGCGCTGTCCGTGCGCTGTAATATGCTTGCCCGCAGGTTTGCAAAGTGTACTGACCAAGTGAAGGTAACCCTATTTAAGGCGTACTGCCAATCCTTCTACACCTGCAGCCTGTGGGTGAGGTACACGCGGCGCGCGTATGACGCCCTCAGGGTACAGTACAACAACGCATTTAGAGTGCTGTTTGGGCTGCCTCGTTACTGCAGTGCTTCGGCGATGTTTGCAGAGTGGCAAGTTGATGGCTTTGAAGCTATCATGCGCAAACGTTGTGCCTCTCAAATGCAGCGGCTGAGGGTCAGCCTGAACGGCATTCTGAGTGCGTTAGCAGAAAGGTGGGACTCGCCAACCTTGTACCACTGGATACAGCGTCACACCAGTTTGTAACTGTACCTCATGTCTTGTGTTTTGTGTATGTATTATGTTGTGAATGTTTTTGTAACTGTTTCTGTGTTCTGTGTATTCTGTGTGTTTTTGTATTTATGTTACTAACAATAGTTTATAAGAATTCTGTAATTACTAACATCATATGGATTTTGTCCGAAATAAAGTTTTATTATTATTATTATTATTATTATTGTCATCAGAATTTTTTCAGCGTAGTGGAACACGCTGGGTAATCTGGGTATCCACTAATTAAATAATATTAAAACAGCACTTCACTAATAAGTAAGATCGACTTACCAAACTTACCGAATCAAATTTCATGAGTAATATTTTATTTAATCATTTTAGGTACAAATTTCATTTAATTTTTATTAGTTAAATCTATAAACAAACTTAAAGTGTCTTTAACTATAATTTACCAACTTCCGCAGTCATTACTAATGAGACAAAGGTTTCACTGACATATTTAGAAATCTATGTTTAGCAGTTACTTCCAGTGTTTTAAATATCAAATGATCAATTGAAATGTTTAGCTGTTTAAACCAATCAATAAAATTGAATGGAGAATCAAAGGTCAATCAAAAAGATAATTAGTACTCTAAATAAGGTCTAAAGTTAAATACATGTGATAAAATTAAAAAATTAAGGACTTGTAATTAGTACGGAAATATATTAGTTACATTAAATATAACTCATTTAAACTAAAACTTAAAAGATATACGTACACAGCCTGTATGTATGATTAAATTAAATGGATAAAAACAAACAAGGACGTAAGAAATAAGATGTTTTAACTTTTTTAATACACGGAAACGTAACTAGAAAGAATTAAATTTTCAAGAGATTTTAAGCTCACTTAAAATAATTATGGAAATACACATATTCATAATTTTAACGCGATACGTTAGGCAAAACTACATAATTACGAAGCATTCGATTATAGTACTTGTAACACATATATACAACCAATAACTGTTAGGAATCACTACAGTACTGCTGTTGAAATATTATTGCCGTTAGTATTATACATTTTTTTAATAAAAATTTTACCTCGCTGTAGTTGTTTACTGTTTCCAATGGCTGGAATTGTGCGACCGGCACGGAGCGCTCGCGCAGATATTAGTGTCTAAAATTAAAACATTAGCGCCGATCGCCTGCTAGAACACATCGGACTATTTATAAAATGATCCGATTTCATACAACACCATCTATTGACAACAATTTGGAACTGCATTTAACGGTATGGAACTACTATATGTATATACATTAATATTATTTCTTCTGTGAAGGAACTTAATAGTTTTGGGAAACACATTTGACTCCAAGGTATCGTTTCACGATAAATAAACTAATTACAGACAGGTTTTAATTTTGTTTCAAGTAAAAAAAATGGGTTATGTACCTATTACTCGTATACGTCCACAGTTCCAGTGCATTTTCCGAGAAAATGTAGCTAAGTTTTCCTATAATATCGTCGAGCCAAATAGACGTAAGTGCATTATTTCTGTTTTTAATAAGCTTATGAGAAAATGCAGTATTTCAGACAAATATGGAAGTACTTTTAAAGGTCTATGCAAATTTGTATTTCATTCAGTTTAACACAAAAAAGTTATTAATTTTTTTTAATTCTTTTTGGCATGACACTTAACTTACAAATCCAATTAGAATCCTTCCGTCTGTCCGTCTGTCTGTCTGTCTGTCTGTCTGTCCGTCCGTCCATCCGTCCATCCGTCCGTCCGTCCGTCTGTCTGTCTGTATGTCGGGATGTCCGTCTGTCCGAAGCAAACCGAGAGCCTTAGTGCTAGAAAGCTGTTATTTGGATGGATATGCATATTTATTAAAACTCCAGAATCGTAGAATAATGAAAAACATTTTTTTTCAGGGTACCTCCCGTATAGGTAACGTGAGGATGAATTTTTATTCATCGCGTACCCTATAGTGTGGGGTTTCGTTGAAAAGGTCTTTCAAAAATAGTATGGGTCTTTTAAGTCTATTTTTGGAATAAAGGGTCCGTTTTCGAAATATTTGGCTTTTAATTGTTAATGTTGGTTAGAGTCAAGTGTTCTCCCCCCCCTGCCGGCTAAACGGTAGGAGTTGGACAAGTACAAAAATTCTCAAAAATAGTTTATATTATGATGAATTTACAAGGAAAACTATCACGGCTATGTTAGCATAAGTAGTTAATGAGTAATAGTCGATAAACTTACTACTTTGGAATCCTACATTGCGCGTGGCCTGACACGCATTTGCCCGGCTTTTTGATTCTTCTACTGACCCGTAGCATCTTTTATACACCTTATTCATTACATGCCGGCCCATAATAGAAGAATTTTCACTACCTAAGCTAAAATAATTTATTTATAATGGCACTGGCGGTAACGGAGGGAGGTTCATCATTTCATCCCTTCGTCAAGTTATTTTGGCCAACTAGTTACTTATAACAGTCATGAGTCATGGACTAGTGTAATTCTAGTAAATTAGAAAGCGTATATATTCGAAAAAAATACGAAAAAACAATATTTCAATACCACGTCTGGTTAAACAACCGTGCCCTGTGTACTTCAATTTGTTCAGTTGTTTACTTTGTATTTAAAAAGTTGAGATTGTTCTTAATTATAAAAGGAGGCGTGGTCTGCCGCTCGTCGAGACTACGTAAATGGATAAAAATAACACTGTTCGGTAAAATCAACAAGAACTTAAATTGTCTTAAACTTTGATAGTGAAACGAATGTTATAAATTATAATGTCTGTTTAAGTATCGAAAATAAATTTTGCGTAAAAAAATAGGATTTGTAAAGCAGAGCAACTTGTCCACGTGAAGCTGTAAAGGCCACTAGGGCCAACAGCAACTATCTATTTGAAAAAAAAGGAGAACCTCCATACTGAACGATCTTATCCCACGGGAGCAGATCTATTTCTCGAGATAAAAGGTATTCTATTAGTTAATCCAGGTTATAAACGGTAATCCAGATTATAAACGGTAAACCAGGTTGTAAACAGCAGATGGAAATTTAAGGAGCATTTTCGACGTCTAGCTCCTAAACTCATTGGAGCCACGGGAGCGCTGAGCCGGCTCCTTTCCAATAGAGGTGGGCCCAATGCTGGCTGCCGCCGCCTGTATTCGGGGATAGTGCGATCCATTGCCCTGTACGGGGCACCTATATGGGCAAGCTCTTTGAATATCCGTAATCGGGCGTTGCTGAGGAGGCTACGAAGAGGCTTATGGCTGTCAGGGCTGCGAGAGCGTATCGCACAATCTCGCCTGTGTGTTGGCTGGAACCCTTCCATTAGACTTGGACCCAGAGGATTTAGCTAGCATATACCAGAAAAGGATGAATGCTTCATTGAGAGGGGAACATCCTTTACCCACGGCAATCTCTGTGTGGCAGCGAACAGCGCAGGTCGAACTCCTGGAACGTCCACGAAAATTAGCACTTTAGAGGCGAATACTTTAATTTGATACCCATATTGCATTATTCAATTTATTTTTATTTTTTGATACTTCAAACAGTCTCACAGCTAACATATTTGGTTTTTTAATTTCACTTATCTAAGAACACTTGGGTTATCAAGACGAATGTAACGATATCGATAGCGGTTTGGAAGATACGAGGTAATAAAGAATATTACATGCATACATACAACCATACATTCGTACAAGGTAATAACATTATGAATCATTTTGTAGCTTGCCAGTCGCATGCAATATGCATACATTAAAACGATTTTATCCATGTATAAAACCGTTATATTCGATTTCAATGCATCTACCGCGCGGGGCTAAATCTTATTAAAAGAAGCCTTTTCATTAAGATAAGAGTACCTAGGTATGTATAACTCGAGCGTTTTGCAGTTTATATAACTCATTTACTATGTGTATAAGTAGTATTAACGGAATTAGTATTATGATAGTATTTAAATTTCAAATAACTGCTAGATACAATATAATGTCTGTATAGAGCTCAAATATTCAACCCTAAAAACAGTCTCAGGGACAGTTTTATTTAATCTGAGGCACCAAAGAGCTACTGAACTACTGAACTAGACACTGTTATGAACCGGCACATCTGCCATTATTCTGTTGTCTGTCAAGTATCACTTGTCAAGAGGGCAAATATGCTAAACTAAACGCTTGGTTGTAGAGTGGATTGCTCATCACGAGGTTAACGTAAGGTTGTAGTTAAGAAGGCGGGCTTACGGCCTGCACCTCTTGGCCCCATAACAACAGCCGGTCGGGTGACGGATACGGGAATTCGTCGTCCGGCGTAACGGCTCGGCGCTGGTGTCGAGCGCGCCTTTACCCTAGCGGGAAATAGTAGGCGGACGGGCCAACCCGCTGGCCGCTCCAACCCTCTCGATAAGGAGAGGGGCTAGAGAGCGCGCCGTGCCGAGGCCGCCGTGGTAGCGGCCGCCGCGCCGGGGCAGTGGAGCGAGAATAGCACACAGTCCCGGCATCAATGTGGTAGGCGTCGACACCGTGTGGTTTTGGTGGGTTCAAGTCCCACATACCTGTCCGGCTTCTCGTAGCTGGATGGACGAGACGAAGGTCTTTCCACACGTTAAAAAAAAGGTTATAGTTAGGTACATTCGGTTAAAGTTAAATTTTACTGTCGAAACATACGATACTGGGTTAGTTTTGACTAATAAGGTTTAGTCAAAACTTAATAAACTAATAAACTTTAGCCGGAACTTAACCTAACCGTGACTTATGCAACCCAGTTTCCTATTTTATGTAGGTTAAAGTTAACTTTAACCTTACTTTAACTTTGTGATGAGCAACCCACTCTTAAATAGACCTTAATATCCATATTATGCTTATCCTAGAAATGTAATCTTAACTTATATTTTATACTTTTTTGTCTCCACGTCATATCATGTCATGCAAGTCCAATGTTACCAATAATAAGTAAATTAATTGGATCAAATTTAACCCGATCATGTTAGAAACAAATTATCCCGTAAGTAGTAGTTTTTATTTAGCCTGCACCTACCATCTAGTTATAATCAGGGAAGGCATGATTAAAACAAGTTGTTTTAAACACACGTTTAAAGCAGTGCTTAAAAACAGTTTAAACCGTATTTTTTATCACACGTTTAAAAACACAGATTAAAACAAGTTTTTGAGCATTGTATAGGAGTATATATTTAGGAGTCTAAACAGCTTGATATAAAACAAGTTGGGTCTGTGCTATTGCTATGTTACATTTTTGAATTTTTGTTGGCACTGTAATTAAATTATTCATTATTTTTGTGTTAAGTAATTTATTTAGTCAAACAAAGTACTTAGGTAAACTAAGAACCAGGATGTACGGTCACCTGCAGAGAAAAGTAACCCATCTGTATAAACAGTTTAATAGATAGATGGGTTACTTTTCTCTGCAGATGACTGTACCTATTTTTGAAGCATGCATTAGAATATTCAAAATTCCAATTTAAAATTAATCAAAATTAGAATATATTATAAAAATTTTAATTAATAAACAATTACTGGTTATTATAAAATCAAAAGTAAAGCGTTCAGCGTTGATCAGAGAAACGCAACATAAAATAAATGTTTATCCATTGATCGTTTTTTGTAAATATTTAATTTACTATGGCGAATTTGAAAATATTTAGTAACTAACTAAAAACTAAAAAGAACAAAAAAAACATAAAAGCACTTGTTCATAACAATTTAAATTGTTTGTTATATAAAATAAAAAAAAACAGTTTTTTTTTCAACCGTTCTACAATAATGCAATAAGTCACCATTATGGAGTGTGCTAATGGCAGTTTGAATGACAATAGATTAATTAGAGATTTATTGCGGGACATTTTAGCGGCACACCATGCAGCTGATGACGCGTCGCTTATCAGCGGTTATCACCTAGCGAGCCTCGAGTCTTTATAGAACTCAGTCGCGCGGCCTCGCTCGTTCTGAGTGGACTCGTTGTTCCATCTCATTCCGATTGCTCCCGAACGCGACCCGATCGTATCCCGAACCTGTACGAACGGCTACGGCGCTACGGGCTGTGTAGTACGAGTACACCCACCCGCAACTTTTGTAAGTTACCTTTCCAAATTTACAACTTGTAACTCCTAATTCATTAATCGAATCACTGAACGCCGACTCGGTTGCCCTTTTCTAAATAACATATGGTTCAGAAATTTTACTGTTTAATCTTCCGAGTACGTATCTAGTGTAGACGGCGCGTGATTGTTGTATTAGCGTATTTTGAAATCAAATTTTTCAGATTTTAAACCTGTTATGCGTCATATTGTGGAAAGATGTGAAGGTCACGCTATACTGATCCCAAAGTAAATTTGTTCTTGTAGTCTTAATGTATCAGGTAGGATTTATCGCTCTAATAAGATGATATCTTTAAAGTGGATATCGCCAACTGAAAGGGACTGAAGAATTTGAAGCAGAACCAAGTTCGTTGTTTGGTAAAGATAGCGTCCGGGAGTAATATTATATTTCGGTACTATTAATTAATATTCTTACTATTTAATTGTATAATTAAACGATCAACGAATTACTAAATTACGTTGATTTGTGTAATATATATTGTGTTTGGACCTTTGTTGTGTTTGGTCAGTTTTAATACATTTATCATTTGTTATGTTATTTTAGACTAAATCAAAAAACAAATGCGGTAACTTTGCGCAATATTACATACTTTATAAAATTGTACATCATACACTGAACAAGCCTGAATACTTACATGTACTTAGACACCTAGGTAATAAATCGATGTACCTATTAAATTCACAACAAGCCGACAGGTACTGTAACTTATTGTTAGACATTATCTACCATGCCTAGGTAGGTAGGTACATTTCCTTAAACAGTGATGAATGAATGCGTAAGGAAAACTATAGATAAAATCTTAATATCTCTATTCCGCTAATATCTTTTGTTGAATGATGAACCCGAAATAATTTTGTAAAAGAAAATACTGATACCAGCTTAAGGTAGACAATGAAACCTGATGAATATTATCGACTTACATAATATCTAGTTGGCATTTAGTTATAATAAACGTTTTGTATGGTTTCATTGAAACTTTTGAAGTAATTACCTTGATTCTGCACATAAATAGGTAATAAATACGTAGAGAAAAAGGTTTCTTCTTCTTTTGTTTACAAAAACAAGAATTTTTCGCAAAGTTCATTTACATTTTGTTCTATAACTATATGCCATATTGTGCTACGAATCTTGGGATTATGAAAATGCGACATATAGTTTTGACTGTCCTTAAATTCTGAAGGCATGAAAACAGGTATGGAACACCTAGGTAGGTGATTCAGGGTTTAAGATCAGATATGGTGGTAGCACAGTATCCTAAAATCTTTACTACCCTTCGCTTGATTATGGCTAAATTATGTAAGTATAATATATATTTTGACGGTCTGGTGTTATCATGATAAAAGACCACACTCTTCCTGTTGATGTATTTTGGCTGCATTTTCTCAATTACTGTCTCATACTATTCGTTAGCAGGAGAGATCTCAATCTATGATCCTGTCCAGCGCAGCGGTAGGTATACCTAAGCCTATAATTGCTGAAGGTTCTCAGACTTTGATAATATAAACTGTGACAATCTACAATCGTTACTGAAATTTCATTTTACTTTCTCGATTTGCCATTTTAAGGACCTAAAATTAATAATAAAAAAATAAATAAAAAAGCCTTTTAATCATGCATACATGCATACATTGAAATTTATTAATTACAACAATTAAAATTCACTCTACTAGTCCATCTATTATCCTGTAATCAAGCTACATGACCGGCCCATCTGAATTTTTTGGGCGTATTCCAGTGCATCTATCGCTTTAGTGTGGTTTCTAATTTTTGAGTGTCGGATTCTTTGTGTTTTTTTGATATTTAAGATACTCCGTTCGAGACCTCTTTGGCAGGTTATTATTTTATTTTTTATTTAGCTGGTAAATTTTCACGTTTGGCAGGCATAAGTAAGAGAGGGAATGAGGCATGTGTCCATCACTACTCTCTTCAGAATGACAGACATTTTGCTCTTAAACACCTCCCTCTGTCTACAGTATTTGTTCCAAGTGTTTTTAATTCTTCTCTCTACCTCAAGGTAGTTATTATTTCTATCGAATCCCACTTGTTTTCCTAAGTATATAATATAATGATGTACATATTCTAGTGGCTCGTTTTCAATGATAATTGGTATTTGTCTACTGTTGGTCATAGTTTTAGTTTTGGAGAGATTTAACTGTAATCAGACTTTCTTGCTAGCTAAAACTAATAATAAACAAATATGTAGCAGCCAGGCTGTTCGGTCCACAATTATTTATAAGATAAATTGTTAACAGCAGAAATGGGTGCGCAACAGTTGATAGAATAAGTAGGTACTATAAGATCTTATCAAAAACATAAATGTGAAATGAGAGCCAATTTCAAAAAAGAATTGAGATCTAAATGGGTGCCAAGTTCTGTGTAGAATGCCTAAAATTTTAGTCACAAGAACATGTAATTTTAGTCACAAGAACAAGCTCTACATTTGACTTGGTTAGTTTTTACGTACCTACCTAGGCTATATAATATAGCCTTTGTATAATTCTTCTCTTCATCTTAATCTTCGTTAAGTTTGTTAGACTGATGTAATACCAATGTTACTATTCTAAAATTTAGTTTGTTGGTTGCTAACTAATGAAAACTAGCCAAGTCAAATGTAAAGCTGGAATGACATGTTCTTGTGACTAAAATTTTAAGCTTTTCTACAAAGACTTTGGCTCCCATTTAGATCTCAATTCTTTTTTTGAAATTGGCTCTCATTTCACATTTATGTTTTTGATGATATATCATTACTTTTTGTCTAGTTATTATTAGTATTTATTAATAGTTAATATAGCTATTGTCATTTGTAAAATTACTCCATACAGTGGACCCGCTAATTCACTACTTTCATAATTATCCACAATTCAGTTTTTAGCCTTTTTCCTTTGTACACGCCTAATATTCTATCTTGATGCTAAATATCTAGTTTCTAGGTCACCTGGAAGTAGGTTAGGTTTTTGATCCTATGTGAGTGAGTCAGTCACCAAAATGCGGATTTTAAACGTTAATATATCAATAATTGTTTGAGCTACATTGATGAAATATTGAACCTGCACCCCGTCGTTCCACGGCCGCCCTGCCGTGCGCCCGGTACGCCGTGGTCCGAAATACCTATTGATTGATAATTCAAAATTCAAAATAATTTATTCATATAGGTATCACTGATACATTTATGTACGTACGTATATTTTTTTAATCTACCAGCTTTTCGCAAAGGTACTTTGTCATGGAGGAGAAGAAAAAATTAATACTAAATCCCAGCTATAATAACGTAATAATAATAAATACGATAATCGAGTATATTCTTATTAGTTATAAGTACTAAAACTGATATGTTTGTGGTTGGTTGTTTGGTTGGTGGTTTTCCACTCGTTATATTATGTATATTCACATGAAGACCTTGAAATCCACATAATGACCGGCTGTCATCAATTTTGATTGCTATTCTTAAATTTCAGGCTTGAATGAGTGTTCCTAATAGAATCAAGCAACGCATCAGTGATGCCTTTGGTGTTGCTGATGTTCATGGGCGGTGATAGCCACTTACCATCAGGTGGATCGTCAGCTCGTTTGCCGGCTATTTCCATAAAAAAATCAATACATTAAAAAATTATAATAAAATTATAAAAAATTACTATTTTCTGATTTATTCCTTTGTATTCATCCAATTACATATCTGGATGCCAAATTTTAACTTTCTAGTCATCTGGAACTGGGTTAGAGTTCTGATCTATAGGTCAGTCAGTGATAAAAATTACGATCGAAGTCTCAATAAATGAGCCAAATTTGATAGGTTTATGTGGAATAGTTTTTGAGTTTGAGGGGGTCAAAAGTGGCTCCAAATGGTTCGTGTACAATATTTCACACGGTGCTGCTCGCCAGTTCTGTTAGCTTGAAATTGGCTTGACACGCAACCGCGTGTCTAGATCATTTGAACGAATGCCACATGATATACTTTTTTTAGTATAACGATCAAATTATATAAAGATTAATTGATATAGTTTCATATTTACTATTTTTAAATGTTCTAACAGACATTTTGTATAATGCACATGTGAAATAATATATAATTAGTATAATATGAGGTGCTAGTAAATTCAAAATCTATAAGTAACGTTTAATATAAATTAGAAATCTACTTTGTATATTTTTGGAAAATTCCAAATAATGTCGTTTGGTCTAAATGTTAACGTTAACGTTAGTGACAGAAACGAATCGCTGCAAAACTGACTCCATCCACGTAGTTTTGTCTACCCTACCCCTAGAGTGTAATGTAAGCCTGCGTAGGCGCGGTGGGGCGAGGCGACCTGCGAGCTGAGGAGCAGGTGGTCTTAACGCTCGCTGCAACGAGCAAACTAGATCAAATTCGGTTCGGGAGCTACGAGGACACAGACAGACATACAGATAAACAGATATACAGATGCACAGACACGTCAAACTTATAACAGCCCTCTTTATTCGTCGGGGGTTAAAAATAGATGACATGGGTTTATTAACACATAAGTCACCTGCAACGAATTGTAGCCTATAAAATAGGCAGTATTAAGTTTCTCCAACTTCGCAGTTTTTGAGGTTGGAAGTGCATAAATCCGAAAAATCATTTAAATTAAACAGGATAACGGAAATAAACGAGATCGGACACCCTTGTTTGGTGTCAATGATGGATGGAGTCCCTCACTCACCTGTCATTAAATGGTTAGTGCGACCCACATCCAATCCAATCAAATCAGTACTGTTTTACTAGAATTATATTATATTTAGGATCAGATCAATCACAGATTGATTGTTTACTATTGTATAATGAAATTTACGTATTAGATCAGAACGAATAAAATCGCAAAAAATTTTGGAAATCTATTAATAAAGGGCTTAGATATAAATTATTGTTTACGTATATTTATTTTGTCTAGTATTTGTCAACTAGCATTTGTGGCGTCATCGAGATCGAGATTTTCATCTTATTTATTACGTTAACAACCGCCGAGCCATGAGCCCATGTTGGTCGTTATTTTATTCAAATCAAAAGCTAAAACAAAAGATGTCCTATTATGATTTCCGAGCTGCGAGGGATTGCTATCTAGTATCATTATATTATGTACTATTATTTATTCTGTGCTAGGTACTATCTACTGCGACGCGAAATTATTTTGCAAAACAATACTTCAAAGCCCAACATATTTTCCATTTCTGGAGTTATTTTGATAACCCTCTCACATTTATGTGTCTTTTTAAACGCTTTTATTTAGCTTCACTTCGGAGCATCAAAGCATCAAATCTTGTAACGTTAATTTGAATGACTTCCCTTTAATGAAAATTGATGAAATTTGGCAGACTTGTGTATTTCCGATGACAATACACGAAAATCATATTTTAAACTAATTTTCATTGTTTATTTGTTGTTAAATTAAAAAAAACGATTTTCAGACTTTAGACGCATAATTCTCTATGTTCTATTTTACGTAGAGACTTGAAATTTTCACAACTTGTAGCTAATTTTATAAACTAAACATTATTGAAATAAAAGCGTTTAAAAAAAAAAATTTTTTTAGGATTCAACATATTATACAAATGTTTTAATCAATTTAATTACAGAATTATAAACTTCTTCATATAAACGTAAATAAACCTCCGTTACAACTCCGCGAAAAATAACGGAGGCAGACGCGGAGGTGTAGGTACGGATTTTTGCAGAACTTCAACCGTACTAACCCTTTATCGCCAAATCTCCACAAATATCCTACCAGACAAAACGGCAAATAAACAAAAAAAATTAAAAATAATTGTTTTGTCAGTTTTTAAATAAATAAATAAACTGCATGAAAACAAGTACGACTAGGTACGTTAGTTACATGAAATGAAACCATCACAACCAAAATGGGTTTAAAAGTGGTTTATAAGGATGAAATACTAGGACGTACGGTATCCGTTTCTTTATGAATAAGGAACGTATTCAATGTCTCCAGACTCCATATACAACACGTATACAACATTGTATCACGATCATCTATCTATCTATTTATCTATCGAATAAATTGTGGTAACTTCGTTTATATACGCGAGTAGGTACTAGGACATAATCTGAATATTCTGGACTTTTCGATTACATTTGTTTCACATTACACCTAACGTATAACGACTTTTTTCGTAAAATGCCTCTATTCTTATGCCTCGTGCAATATTGCATGAAATTATAATGATTATTTATTATAAGAGTAATGGTTTTTGAGATTGAAGGAGATCGAGATAGAGGGATAGCGATTGTTTACACTATTATGTACTGTTACATGATATAGTATAGTAAGAAAATTTAAGCCTTATGGTTGTGGCCATCTTTACTGCTCGACCGGGGGGCTCATAAAGCCCTTGGTCCCGGTTGCTATCGTTAGATAGCAGAAATTGAGCCATGTCTGAGGCCTTCGGCTGGCATAAAGGCTTCCGCTACTTTCGTTGGCCACTAACCCAAATCCGCTCTGGTGCAGTGTTGTAGAGTATGCTCTAGGCCGAGCCAAGAAGTCTCAGTTGTAATAATTAAGTTATTATATTAGAATATTTTGTATCAGAACGTTGTATAGAAATATAGTTCTTGCGTCAGGCGCAAATTAATTCAATTATTTCCTCGGCTTCACGGTAGAACTCTCGGAAGCGTCTTATTAGGTATCGTCCGGGAGGAAATTGGTCATGAAAATCTGTTCCTAGCTCAAGGACTAATACTGGTGGATACGTAATATAATTAGTTCCGTGAATTAATTACTGAACTATTGTGAGAATTTGCCGTAACAATTATCACACCTATTTATCACGTACATAGTTTGGACGCATTATTCGAAAACATGCTCCATGAAGGGAGTTGTTGTCATAGTGAAAATGAGAGGAAAATTGTTACGCAATCGATCTCCTAACTATGCGTCGAACATACTTGATAAAATAAATCGGCAAGTGCGTGTTAGGCCACGTACCCCACACTATGGGATAGTACGCAACGAAATAAAAAACCTTACTCACGTTACCTGTAGGGGAGGTGCTGTGAAAAAAACATTTTAAAATATTTTATGGAGTTTTAATAAATATCCATGCGAAATTACAGCTTTCTAGCACTAAGGTCTTAGCGCTATGCCTCGGATAGACGGACCGAGTGACCGACAGACGGATGGATGGACGGACATGAAAAACCAATCCTTCATGGTCCAATATTTCTGTAACGCAGAAGACAACAACAAGGAAGTGATGGTAATGGTATATAGAGGGTAATGTAGCCCTGAGTGCTAGCATCAATCTTAACCTATGAGCAGTCCTTTAAGATGTGTTCAAAAGTGAATGATCGTGAAAAAGTGCACACATATTTTACATCTTTGTCACACTAATGAGTAGTACCTCTCGATCTGGCTATACCTATCTCGACTTAGCTAATGGGTTATTTATCCTTTGAACCCATTTACGGCTCTTTCAGATTTGCGTTTGTTCTGCACTTTTTTCGTTCGTTACTATAATCCCTTACACGCGAGTTCGATTTATTGAAACGCGAAAAGCATTGTACGTTTAGGTACTCGTCTGACAAAATAATCGTAAGACATGCAGAATAAACCTAATAGTTAATATTTAAAATAATTATTCATTATTTTTATAAGAAAATACTGTTTGTACGTCTTGATCGTTTTTTACATCTTTTATACGTTTATGAATTACTAAATAATTGATTAATATTAATTAATTATTAAATTAATATTTATTACTAAGCTCCTGTTTCCCTGCTCAACAACGAGGTAGCAATGTTGTAAAGCCTCCTCATAAGAAGGAGGAGTTTTAAATGTTTGTTACCTCAAAACTCTGTCAATTTTATCAACAGATTTGGAAAATTTTTATGTTTTTTGAAGACTATTGTATTGATGTGAAGATTTTTTTCTTAAAGATAATCAATAATTGTTTTTATTTATACTAGCACTCTGTCCGCGGTGTTTTCCGGGATATTCAGTATATGTTATTTCTGATCATGTTGTTCAGTAGTTTTTGCGTGAAAGAGTAACTAACCCACATACTTACATATTTCCTCACAAACAAAATTTTACATTTATAATATTGGTAGGATTTATTTATTTTTATTTATTCAGGATAACAATATTCGGGATATTAATATTTATTTACGTGTTTTCGTAGCATTTGAGTGCGTCCATATAGTCTGGCAATGCGTCGCTGACTGGACTGCGTCTTGATCGTTTTTTTACATCTTTTATACGTTTATGAATTACTAATTAATTGATTAATATTAATTAATTATTAAATTAATATTTATTACTAAGCTCCTGTTTCCCTGCTCAACAACGAGGTAGCAATGTTGTAAAGCCTCCTCATAAGAAGGAGGAGTTTTAAATGTTTGTTACCTCAAACTCTGTCAATTTTATCAACAGATTTGGAAAATTTTTATGTTTTTTGAAGACTATTGTATTGATGTGAAGATTTTTTTCTTAAAGATAATCAATAATTGTTTTTATTTTATACTAGCACTCTGTCCGCGGTGTTTTCCGGGATATTCAGTATATGTTATTTCTGATCATGTTGTTCAGTAGTTTTTGCGTGAAAGAGTAACTAACCCACATACATACATATTTCCTCACAAACAAAATTTTACATTTATAATATTGGTAGGATTTATTTATTTTTATTTATTCAGGATAACAATATTCGGGATATTAATATTTATTTACGTGTTTTCGTAGCATTTGAGTGCGTCCATATAGTCTGGCAATGCGTCGCTGACTGGTAAAGTCACCAATCAGGGGACCATATCATATATCACCATAGGGGACCTATTATCAGTTATGAGACTGTTAAGATAATTATGAAACATTAAACAAATCAACATTAGTCAGTATATACCGTGCAAATAATACCGTGTTGCCAATCAAATACCTACATGTTCGATAACATTTCGAGATTGAGAAGTTGATAATGGTTTATTTATCGTTGTTCGAACATAATTTATCTTTTTATCGAAACAAGCGGCTTTTGTGTAAAGTATGTATGGAACAAGTAAGGAAAACCATTGGAATTTGAGTCTAAGCATGCGTGTTGCTAACTACGTGCTGGGTTCAATCGACATTCTTGTTATTCCCATTAACTATGATTACAACATAACATTCAGTGCATTTATTGTGTAGGTAAGTGTATGTTGTAGGTATTTAAAATAGGAAACCCATCTTCGCTGTGGCCAAGGTTACTATAAAAATGAAAGTAGTAGATAACTACAGAAAATTACAAGTTAATCCAAAACGATGGAAAGACATTTCAATGAGATCTTCGGAATAAGTTTACCATAGTGTCCATAATTATGTTTTGATGACAATGTGTATACATTCTAGGACATACTTAGTCCTAGTTTTTGATGATGATTTAAGGCTTATCATCCGCTAGGGTGTAAACCAGACGAGCGTAATTTTTTGATGTGAAAGTCAAATATGGTTAGCCGCCTAATCAAACTACATACACCTGAGTGTTGAGACAACTCATTATGCGTCGCGATATAATCGTTTGTTAAATTTTGCACGACCTGTGACTCAATAGATACGATCATTTGCGTTCAGCCTAAGATCTGTCATATTCGTGTGTTTCCCCTATTGTCTAATGACGTTTTTCTTCCTTTGCTTTGGCTGCTTAAAATGTCTGCAGTACGTATATAATGTACGCGATACTAAACATCGCATGACATAAGGCTAACTTATTTGACGTTTATTTACGACGTAATTTAGCAAGTAATAGCTCTTTGCTATAGCTGGTATCTCAATCACGTTTAATAGCAATAGTTTTCCATAAGAGGTATGATTATGCATCAATTAAGTTTGGCTCGACATAATAATGGCTTAATATTAATTGCACATTCAACATAGCCCGTGGCTGCCCACTTATAGACTCAGTTTTTTTTAAAGTACAGAGAGTAGGTAAACTATTCTATTATTGGGATTAAGTGCTTATCCGGTAGGTTTAAAATATAAAACATTTAAGAAAAACACATATTGTGATATGTTTTATCGTAATGTTTTCAACAATGCAAAAAACCAGTGACAGCCTAGTGGTTTGAACGTTGTTCTCCCGAACACGAGGGCCCGAGTTCAAATCCTGGACGCACCGGTAATTTCAGATATTAAGTGCGTATTATAAGTTAATTATCACTTGCTTCGTGAAGAAAAACATCGTGAGGAAACCTGCACATCTGAGAGTTCTCCATAAAGTTCTCAAAAGGTGTGTGAAGTCCACCAATCCGCACATGGCCAGCGTTGTAGACTATGGCCTGTACCCCTCACATTGTGAGAGGATGCCCCGAGCCCAGCAGTAGGACAATTATAGGTCGTTGATTTTGCTTGCTTTTTGCTTTTCAACAATGTAGGTTCGGCACAGACGGATTGCTTCATAGATTTTGATCATAATCATATAGATATTTATGCACCATTATAAATTGCAGTAGCACGTAGGTAACTTTATTGTATTTTTAAACGCTTTTATTTAGCTTCACTTCGGAGCATCAAATCTTGTAACGTTAATTTGAATGACTTCCCTTTAATGAAAATTGATGAAATTTGGCAGACATGTGTATTTCCGATGACAATACACGAAAATCATATTTTAAACTAATTTTCATTGTTTATTTGTTGTTTAAATTAAAAAAAAAACGATTTTTCGGAGCATCAAATCTTGTAACGTTAATTTGAATGACTTCCCTTTAATGAAAATTGATGAAATTTGGCAGACATGTGTATTTCCGATGACAATACACGAAAATCATATTTTAAACTAATTTTCATTGTTTATTTGTTGTTAAATTAAAAAAAAAAAAACGATTTTCAGACTTTAGACATTTTACGTAGAGACTTGAAATTTTCACAACTTGTAGCTAATTTTATAAACTAAACATTATTGAAATAAAAGCGTTTAAAAAAAAAATTTTTTTCATTTGACTTATTTCCTAGTGTGTGTACATTTATTTATTTATTTTTTATTTACTTCTTCTGGAACGATGATACCAGGACTTATCTTTTTATACACGACGGATGGAACGAACGTAGGCGGTACATGCATTTGGGCTTAGAGGTTGTTTGTTTGTTTATTTGTTTGTATGTCTATTACCGTTTTTTATGAAAACTACTAGACCAATTTCATTGCGGTTTTTTGCATTAGAAAGGTATCATAATAGAGCAGGTTCATGCTTATGTTTTATGGCGTTAGACCACCAGGGGGCGCTGCACTAGCTTGATAATTGTTAGATACGGTAGGGATCTTAGAAGCATAAATACTGGGCCGATTTTGTTGCGGTTTTTTGCATTCAAAAGGTATCATTTTAGAGCAGGTTCTCAGATATGTTCCCTTTTTTGAGGTTCACTCTCAGTCCTATGTATTACACGTGTCCTTACTGTCATTCGTGACAGCCTAGCAGATCGTTGCTCGTGGGTTTCCAAGGCGTGAAGGTCGGCTTTAAGAGCTGCTTATTTTGCTAAACAGTTTTGTCGGGTATCATTATCATTTAGCTTAATTTCTTACAGTCTAGGATATCGAGCGAGCTCTTTTTGTTTTGCTGCCTAGGCCCATTTTGAATTGTTTAGTAGTACCTAGGTATGTATTTAATAAATTAACGTTAAAAGTTGGTTGGCTGCTTCCCTGCACTACCGGATAGGCTACTTCCAAATACTCGCTTGTGCGTAACTCCAAACAAAAAAATAACCCCGAAGGCATCTTGGTAGTCGCCTACACCACGTAGAGGTAAGTACCTATTTGTGACTCTTTTAAGCCATTTTACGTTCTAATTGGACATCGGAATGGTAGGTACATGTTGACTTTTTCAGTATAATTGCGACGTCTGTAGTAACGCACTCTCTAAAAAGTTGAAAATAAAAAAACAAAATTAAAATTTTGAAAAAACCCACGCCGGTAAACAACAAAAAATGACAAAGGATGTAAGTAATAACTGTTTTTAAAGTTCCCTGACTAGAGGAAAATAAGAAAAGAAAAAAATAAAAATCTTAAGAGAGCATCGAATTCTGCCACACAAACAAGTAGTTACGACTTTTCTTAGTACTTATTACCTTTTCGTACCTACCTGTTGGTTATTCGTAGAAACAGACATAGCAATATCTCATCGAGCACATACCCACTAGAGAGGAAATGTTACGTATTTTGTTTGACAATAATTTCGCCAAAACACTGTGCCGACCGCTGCACTCCGATTGGCCGACTCAAAGTGAAGCTTCACACTCGAGTTGGGCAAGCAAATATTTTTATCGATATCGATATTATAATCACAAAAATTATTTATGTCAACAATAGTGTATTTATGTTTTTTAAAAAAGCAAATAAATCAAATACGAATGCAATTACAGGTGTGCTATTTATTTTATTTATTTATTTATTTTTGCAACACCTAAATCTAGGGTATACAAGGGCAAAAACTTAATGCCTAATGGCAATCTCTACCAGTCAGCCCTGGTTGCTGGTGAAAATCTTAGATAGGCGCAAACTGTCGATATTAACAGTCAAAAAAAATATCTAATTTTTATATTAGTTATCTATTGTTAGTTAAAAACAGTCTTCTGTGAAATGTTGGGAGCAAACGACGCTGTAATTGCTAGGAAACCAATTTTCCCTTTTCGTACAAGCAAACCATTTCTCTTTAATACCCGCTTCCTGAGGAAATATACAAATAACAATACAAAATCATTAAACAAAAATTAAAACAAAACTTAATAGTCTTTTTTATAAAAAAAATACACTTGCGCGGTTCCATCAATGAAAAAAGACTACATGTTAAAGCTTATTTATAAATAATTAGATATTAATTCGGACGTCACAGTTTACTCAAATGATAATAAATAACTTAATCATACTTCTAACTCAAAGTTTCGTACAAGCGAAATGCTACACATTAAAATAAATAAATATAATGTACGTACAAGATTTTCTGATTGTATAAGATTGATCAACATAGGTCGATATAAAACTTCAAATTAATATATTTTAGTGACTTCTTGTGAGAACATCGATACATTACTACGATAGAATGAGCACAACGGTTAGTATGATAGAATGAGATGACACTATAGGCACTGCATATAAGTGAAAGCGAGACGCATAGCTAAGCGTCAAATGTTTCGTTTCAAGTGACCAGTTTAACTTGGCCCGTCTTAAAATTATTGTAAATTTAAAAATTGCATATTTACTGTGACCTAGCAATGAAATTGGATTCCATCTGTTTTGTAGTTCGATTTCTTGCTGTTTTTCCCACACCACCATATAGAACAACAAGCCATTTTTAAGTATTTGTATGTATATCGGAATATATTTCGTAATGATACCGAGAAGTTCACAGGTCGACTGTTGGTTTTGTACTGTTTTAGCGCAAGCGAGACTTGATGTTTATTAGTGACAAAACACTGATCAGTTATATAATTGAATGGACCATATTGCTACTCTAGTGGGTATGTGCTCGATGCAATATCTATACTAATATTATAAAACTGAAGAATTTGTTTGTTTGTTTGTTTGAACTACTGGTTGGAATTGATTTTTTTTGTGTTCGATAGTCCATTTATTGAGGAAGGCTATAGGCTATCGGATTTTTGGAAATTCATCCCCTAAGGGGTTAAAGTAGGGATTTGAAGTCACTTTCATACAAACCAACTTCGTCAGTTTTAGAGTTAGATGTAATATAAACATGTTATTTTTTATGTAAGTTTATAGTTATAAAAAAATAATTTTAAAACATTATTTTGGAATATCATCCCTTCAAGGGTTAATTTAGGGGATGGAACTTAATACGCAACTTCGTAATTTTTGAAGTTAAAAAATTGATGTAAGATATTAGCTCAAGATGAGAAACAAAATTTAACAGTAATTCGTTTTTTTGGAAAAGCATCCCCAAAGAGTTAATTAAGAGGGTGCAAGTTAGCAAATTCATCAATTTAGAAGAAAAACGCGTGAAAATTTGTATATAAGCCTATAGTTAGGGGGAGGGTTCGGGTAAAGAGGGATGGGAGGGGGAGGGGGAGAGGGGGAGGGGGAGAGGGGGAGGGAGAGGGAATTTAATGCTCTCTGATTTATTAAACCTACCAAAACTATAAAAGTTAAAATAACAAAGTACATTCATTCACTGATTGTTAGGCGATGCTAATGCGATTAAATATTGACATGCATTGTTTGTGTATCCGTCCATCAATTGTTTACAACTCTGTTAGACATGAGACTTCCATCATGCGTCCCTGGTTCTGAGTACTCCTGAGCCTTTAATATAATAGAGTCAAAGAAATGGAAAAACCTCGGAATGTTTTATACTACTAATGTTATGGACGTATAATGAATAAATAAATCGCGGCAAATATCGGAGTTCTACACAAAACGTGAGTCGAGTCTTTCAACATGACCCTGACCGTTACCAACTAGGCGTAAGCCTGTTAGCGTTGACATGCAGATTCTATATCAGACTATCGAATATGACGATCTGTATAGAAATTAATCGAGAATGACACATTGAACCTAACGCTAGGTTTGAACTGAGATTGCTGGTTTGATTCATCATTTTTCTCAGTTTAGGCCTATAAAATTATTTAATACTAATCTCTTCAAGAGATGCCCATCCAATCTAAGGTATTTCAAAATACTAGCCAGATTTTTGCCACTGACGGACACGTCAAGGAGGATATCATCATTTAGATATACTATTGCTGGGACTACGGCACCTATTTGAAAAATTCTTTTACCATTTGAAAGGTACATTATTCGAGATTGGTTTAAGTTTTTTATAATATTTATTATTACTTATTTATTATGTGTATAATGTAGGTATAAGTTAGCAACAACCATTATTTGTTGAGTAGCTCGGATCTGTGTTTCAGTAGTTCAACCCAGTAGTGCCAGTTATTCCGTCACGGTGAAACATGTGAGAAGGATGTAAAAGAGAGCAATTTTTTTCTCTTTCTTAGCAAAAAACTAAATGAAAGTAATTTTTGCCATTATAGGTATTATATTTTCACTGAAGCTGGAACGAATAATTGGAGTTATAATTAAACAACACTGTGTGTGCCATATTATCTTGCCCCCAAATATCAGTTTTCAATTCAAGCTTAATTATTTTAATACCGAAATACCTAACCCTTAAATATAAACTTTGTCTTAAAATCTGAACCAGTCTGCGTATACACGTTATCAACACATTATTGAGCATGAAGGGTATTATTTTGGGAATGAATGTAATGTTTTCGGATACTGGACCTTAATAATAATGGTATCGTGTTCCTGTTAAGTCTCTGTGCGGAATTAAATCATTGTTAACGGCAATATTGTTTCCTCTTTGATGTACAGCTAGAGAGCACATACCCTACGCCAAATTAATTCGTGACTAGGGTTGCCACCTTTTCTGAAGGTATAGTTAATAGTATTTTTTTTCATAACATTGCAATAAATATAGTACTATTGGGAAATTCAAGGAAAAATATAGTACACATTTATTTTTAATATTATAATTATTTATTTTTCCATGTGTATTTGTTATTAGTTTTGGTTAAATCCATGATCCAACGACGTGAATGCGTTTCGTTCTGAAATTCCCAATGCTGCGTTGCTGGTACATTTCAGTCACAGGTACAAAAAGCTCGACAACTGAATTACCGATGAAAATATAGTTTTATTCGTACTATATTATTTTTCTATAACATAGAGTACAATTTACTGAAATATAGCACGATACTATATAATATAGTACGGGTGGCAACCATATTCGTGACCTATTTATAAAATGTAAGGTTTAAATGACTGAAAATATAACAGCCTATTATTTAACTTAGATAATAGATAATTTAGGTCCAGTTAGATAATAATCTGCTTGATAATTTTGGGTCAAACCTTGAAAAAGAGTTTTAATCCTTTCTTCAGATAACGCTGGCATGTTTCTCCTTTTGGATGGACTGGGCCAACTCATTCTATATAATATATTATATTATGTATTCGGATCAGAAACTTAAGCTCAACCTTTTTATCGCATTATTATTGTCTCTTAAAGGTACTTGTTATTACAGAAAATAATATGTTTATTTTAAGTGGACTTCATTTGTTATTTGCCTCGCGTAAGCATATTATTATCATTTTCAAGAGTGTCTAGAATGAAGTGATACTGAATACAGATGAATTTGTTACCCAATTAAAGATTTTTTTGGTTGACGGTTATACTATTATTTCACATTCACCGTTAATTAGTAATGATTTCCATACAGCCTATGATATGACGACATCCGGATACTCCTCCATTCGGGTCAGTTTAGGGATATTGGGCCACAACAGTGTTCACAAAATCGTTAGGTACATGAAGTGTCTTTTTTTTGCATACTGCTATTAGACTATTGCAGTTCGCTAGTTTTTTACAATCACGTCTAATCCCGCATGGCTTACCTATGATGTTAGTTGTTTTTTACCCGCCTAAATAGTTACCGTTGTGCATTTAGAACGTGTTTTCTAGCGTCTAAATCTTTTTCTAGCGTCGTAGAGCCAGAAATAATGCTTGGTCCTCTCAACCTTTTTAGGACTCTTAGTTTTTTCTGTTACTGATGTCCACGCCGACGTTGACCAGTACCATCAGATGGCTCGTAAGCTCGTTTACCTACCCAAGTTTACCTACCTACCTAAGTTATTTTAACAAAGAAACAATTTGAGAGTCACTTAATGTCAACTTGGAATGATAAATTCATCAATGTTCACTCTTCCTCCTAAATCTGACAGACTTAAGCAGAACGAATTTCGTATATTAATAAAAGTTAAAAGGAAAATCTCTTTGAGATAAGTTGAAACAGCCTTACTTTACTCTTTACGATCTACTTTTCGCAACCTCTAAAAGGGAAACAAATTCACATCAGCCGCATCGTGGAAAACCCGTCCTAAAACATTTGTCTCATAAAATCAACGTACACATATTTTTGCGTTACCTACGTAGATGGAATTTACGACTAAAATTACGATACAATATAAATAAATTAAAGGATGATAACATATTCGCAGTTATTAATATTTTGAATGGAGTGCCAGTAGTTTAGTTTGTGGAATAAATGTGAAGACGACAAATATTAATACTTAATAAGCTCTTAAAAATCAGTTATGGTAACACTCTTAAAAATAATAGGGTAAGTTGGGTTTAATTATGACGTTACGATGACATTTGCAGTAGTTCGGTATTTGACTTATCCTTCTTATTTCAGATAAGCGTGTTGCCTTAACAATTTGGTATTAAAATTTGACATGTAGGTACAATACATTTTTACGGGTGTTGAAGGTATGCAATAGATAACCAGCGCGTTTTGGAGATCGGCTGAGTCGTGTGAGATGTCGTTTAGACGCACCGATGCATTCACTATGCAACGCTTATTCAAGTGGAACTGATCTCATAAAAAATATGAAAATTGAGAAAATAGTGAAATTGTGAAATTAGAGCCAAGTTCAGAAAATTCAAAAATTTTTGTCACAAGAACATGTAATTCAAGCCCCACATTTGTACGAAAGTATTACTAGTTTTATCTAATGTAACTCCATACTGACTACTCCATCACTACACGAATGAACAATGACTAATGAATGCTTAGATCGATAATTGATCTTTAATTATTATCATCATTATAGAATATCACGTGCGTAATATAAAATAATATGGTATAACAATATTCTAAAAAAAGCGTACATGTCGTATAATAATGTCAGTATAATTGCGAGTATAAATATAATGATTATCGCAAAACATAAACAAATGTCCGTATTGTGGCGACAATACTAACACCAAATTCATGCCAGATTGATGTCGTTAGAGCTATTAACCCTATCTATGTCTATGTATTATCCTCTTGCTTTAGACAGTCGTCAAATGACACGGCATGTTCCGTCTGGGGGGCTTGGAAAAATGAGCAATGTAACATAATTACAATAAAATCTGTTAAATTTGCACAAAATAATGGCAACATAAAAGTTAAAAGTATGTAATGGATTAAATTTTCAATAGCTTTTAGGCAATGTAATAAATAGTTTTATCATTAATTAAAACTATTTGGTACATACTTAGTAAAATACAAATACAAATTCAAATACTTATTATTTATTTGTAGACCAGAAATAAATACATAGTAATAAAACAAGGTACGGTATACAAAAAAGGCAGCAATCTAAAGGATAAAGCAACGATCTCTTCCAGGAAACCTTACAGAAGAGGATAAAGAAAGAAAGAAAAAAGGGTAGAGGTGTACATAAAATATAAAAGAAAATGAAATGACAACATGATGACAGCTGCTGTGAGGAGTAAAATAATTGAGTCTATGAAATATAAAAGCACTTTATAAATATTTTACGACGAGCAACTTTTTTCACCGTCAGGATTCTGGAACAAGTAGTTAAATAAAGTATCGGAAGAACGATCGGAATCATGAAATTTCCATGCACCTGGAGTCGAAACTTACAACTGTATCTATCTCAATCCATGATAAGTTATGGATCTGATCTTGTTTTGATTTGGCAAACATAAAACTATTTAACAATTGAGTATAGGAAGTATCCATAGTAAGTACTGGAGGCTGTAAGGGGCTGCGTCCATCTTCAGCGTACCGTGCTGAAGTATAGGTGAAGTGTAGTGAAGTGTAGGGAAGTTGTATGTCGCTGGTCCTGAAGGCACGCGTGCATAGGGTTGGGGTTTTTAGGGTTACCAAGGTAAATCGGAATCCTTATAGTTTCGTCATGTCCGTCCGTCTGTCCGTCTGTCTGTCTTTTCATCCGTCTGTCCGAAGCAAAGCGCTCTTATTGATAGAAAGCTGTATTTTGGCATGGATATTACATATTTATTGAAACTCCAGAATTGTAGAATAAAATATTGAAAAAAATTTTTTTTTCAGGGTTTTTTTCAGGGGTAACATGAGGATGATTTTTTTATTCGTCGCGTACCCTATAGTGTGTAGTATCATTGGAAAGGTCTTTCAAAAATATTATGGGTCTTCTAAGACCATTTTTGTAACTAGGGTTCCGTTCGCGAAATATTTGACTTTAAGTTCTAATTTTGTTACGTTAGAGTCAAGTGTCCTCCCCCTGCTGGCTAAACAGTTGGAGCTGGACAAGTGAAAAAATTCTCAAAAATAGGTTATATGATGAATTTACAAGAAAAACTATCACGGCTATTTTAGCATAAGTAAATAATGAGTAATAGTCGATAAACTTACTATTTCGAACTCGTGATCTGACACGCACTTCCCCGGTTTTGTTATTACGGTGAAGTCAACGTCGCGTCGGTCGTTGGCGGTAATTGAGACATAAAGTTCCATTAAACCTCTGGGAACAGTTTGGAAGCTTGTTAGCAAGCCCAAGCCGATTAAGGGCTGTATTAAAAGGAACTATGAGGCATTAGTTACTAAAATTTTACTAAAGGTGGCGGGGAATTAAGTATTGCTCAATTAAGTACATGTTAAAATATTAACGAATCACAAAACACATCGCGACCTCAATACCACACCATGACCTTATTTTTGTCAGAAAAAATCTTATTGTTTGCATAGAAAAGTATGGCACTACTCCCGAATGTGAACAGTGGTTCCGTAACCGATCCAAACTGTCGGTACGAGCCGTGAACTCCATCGATCAGTATCAGCAAGCAAATTAAAACGTATTGTAGAAAAAACTATCTAAGAATTAGTTAATAGAAATAAAAATTATTTATTGTGACCTCAGCAGTAAAAAACTTACCTTTTTACCAATCAGACTTAAGTACCTTACTAATCCGATAAGAGTGTTGCCCTATCAGATTTTTAATGTTTATCAAAATTTGCCATGGCATTGCGTGCCATTTCCGACGCACTAAACTTAGCATAGACCAATTATACTGTGCATAGACGGAAATATCGAATGATTATGTAGTATCTGCTATCTATTTTCCTTTCGACGCTGTAATCTGGTTTCGCAAAAAGTGACGCGCCGCGACACGCGACGTTACAGTGGAGTTGCGACACTTGTGACATTGTCAATGAACAGTACCTTGAATTACCTGACGGGCATTAGCGCTCACTTAACGCTAATAATAGAATTTTATATAACGAATGATAGTAACTGATGTACACAGTTACTTTTTATAATAAAAACATTTGTCCTATAGATATTTAGTCACTATTGTAGTTAAATTACGAAATACTTTTATTTGGTGAGTCCAATTTGCAACACGAATATTGTTTAAGTGCCTCAGGGATTTTAGGGACATATTTAGATAGACTGGGTAGGGGGATAGGGTGGCGAGTTCCTTATGTTAGTTGTTATTGTGGTACGGTACTTATCTGCCTATTCATAGGAAGGAATGGGAAATTCTATAAATAACCTTTCAGCTAACCGCGTAAATAAAGAGAAAACATATTTTTATTATTTGTATAAAATAAAATATGACTATATGTACGTACTTGTATAAAAACTAATACCTACGTGCATAATTATGGTAATAAATAGACATCTAGACGAGAATATTTTCTAAAACAAGTTATCGACTGAGTCAAGCAAAAATAAAATTATTTACATTTCCTAGATTAACTGATATACAACTATTTAAAAAATTATAATAACAAAAGCGCGTATATCTCTACGTAAAACTATGCAAATGAAGATTACTATCTAGTCTAAAAGAAGCCTTATTAATAAATAGTACTTACAAATCAGCCATGACCGAAACTGAGGTCATATTGTGTCAAGTCGGAAATGTGTATGTAGTAGGTAAGAGTGCTTACGCTGGTAGAAATTATTTAGCAGTAATTAGATTCTTTATCACGTTTTAATATACCTATTATGTTAAAGAAAACTTGAAACAAAAAAGACTTTCATCATTATCATCATCACCAACAATAAAAACTATCAACAATAAAAAATACATCAGTAACGTGTTGTCGTCAACCCCATCTCAACCAATAACAGTTTTGTTAACTTTACCGAATAGGTACATAGGTACTTAATCATTGTCACAATTTCAGTGTCAAAATTCAAGAATTGCACCACCATTCATAATCACATCACCAATTATTTTTTTTTTCTTTTTTTCTTATTGATGAGTGTAGGTATTTATGTATACTATATTTATGTATTTATGTATGAAGTTATGTATTTATTTATGTATTCCTATGTGTATGTGTATGTATGGTATATATATATATTCTATTTTTATTATTTCTTTTTGGTTCCTAAGTATTTCTTTTTTTTTACAGCCTAGATGTACCGCCATATCGTTGTGTTCATACTATCCGAAGGTTGACTGGGAGAGAATGCTTTTAGCATTAAGTTCGCCTTTGCTATTGTACATATTATGTATGGTGCAAAAAGTTAAATAAATAAATAAATAAAATAAAAAGTGTAATGTGCAGTTTACTTTGCGAACCTTATGGATAACTGTAGGCAATAATGTTCAATAATAAATAGTTCATTCGTAACATACACATTTAAAAAATCGATTATTCGCGCAGGATTCGAACTCGAGTCAGTGGGGCCAAAGTTTTCGTTTAAATCACTAAGCTATCTGCTATCACTGCTATGTAGTTTGTTGCACAGCTGATACTTATTATTATAATGTACCTAGTGCCAGCGCAGCCTTGTCTGTTTTTGCTATACCTAACGTAGCGGTGCTTGTACCTACTGTTATTAGGTTCCAAGGTCAAGGACACTAGTATTATCAACAGAAACAAGAGATGATGGATGTTGCTATTTGAAGTTCATGTAATTTATTTTTACTAAACTAGATTTGTTGAAAGCATATTGGAAGAATCCCGAGAGATATAATTATACATACAAATATGGAATACCTTTTATTGGCTTAAACCAAATATAAAGTATCTAGGTCATCTGGAAGTAGGTAATGTTTTTGATCCTATGTCAGTGAGTCAGTCACCAAAATGCGGGTTTTTAAACGTTAATATATCAATAAATGTTTGAGCTACATTTATGAAATTTTGAATTCTAAATAAGTTAAGGGATTTTAATAAATGTGCCAAATTTCATGTATGTATTTCAGTCAGTGATAAAAATGACGATCTTTGGACGTTAATATCTAAATAACCGTTTGAGTTGTGTTTATGAAATTTGGAGTAAATATGTGTTTCATAAATCTCAATAAATGATCCAAGTTTGACAGGTTTATGTGAAATAAAAAAACATGAGAGGTGTCAAGGGACACCCGGATGGAACGAAGTTCCTTTCGATTTAAGTATTGTTTTGTTGTACAGCGCCATCTCTGTAAAACTCTCTGAATCACTTCAAAAAAAGTGTCGTCATTCGTAAGAATTAAAAAGTGTCATAATTTTTCATCTAGCCCCCTTTCACAAGGCGCGATAAGGAACTTCGTTCCAATTATTAATTTATGAGGGGGTCAAAAGTGGCTCCAAATAGTTCGTGTAATATTACACACGGAGCTGCTCGCCAGTTCTGTTAGCTTGAGCATGGCTTGACACACTACCGCGTGTCTAGATAAATAAATAATTAAATAACTAAATAAATAAATCTGAAAATGCTGGTTATAAAATATCCAATTTCATAGGTAAATACCTATTAATACCTTATGCATATAGGGAATATTTAACATTGATAAATTACTACCTACGTTGGCTGGACACGTTAGGTCGGCAACTTTCGTATCGTTTTCTTTTTTTGTGGCACCCTTGGGGCCTATCGCTATTGAGCTTTTAGCGAGATAAAGATGATATAATCCTGAAAAGGGTTGACGAGATTATCATTACGTTACTTAGTTCGTAGAGCTTTGCCTTTACAGTAATGTCACTTTAATTTAGTTGAACATTATTATTTCTCGTACGGCTTTTTGGTATCATTATTCTCATAATATTCTTCTTACATTTTTTATGCACATCTGTTCTGTGATCATTATGTTAAGGTTAATAGGTTATGTATTCGATATTATGTTGCACAGAATATCTAATTGAATCAAATATGAAATAAGTATTGTATATAATATTCTCGGTTTTTTTGCCAAAACCTGCGCAGTTATATCAGTTTGCACAAAATTATCTCCAAAACTATAGCAGATATAAGAACGTGAGTTATACCAAAAAATCGTAATTTTTTCTTATAAATTTCTATGTTAAAATCACAAAAAGGGTTACAACTCGACTTAGATCACTCATCACAGGAGGCACAACAGGTTTATACTTATCCCAAAACATCAATGAATACCGCTTCCAAATGGGTAAAGCCGTTTCTGTGATGAGCGGAAAAAATAAACAAACAAATCGACAATTTATATTTAAGTATCAGATATAACGATTTTAAATGATCTATGATTTTTCATGGTAACCGTTTACCGTATAGTCAGTCTACCATCCACTATCGCCATTTATCAACACTGGAGTACCTACTACCAGGTGGCCTAACTGCTTTTGTCACTTTTGGCTTTTAAAAAAAGGAGGTTTTACTTTTTTGCATACTACGTGGGCGTTTAGGCGCTAAAAATTGTTTTACGGGCTGCCGGGATTCAGTTTGAACTTACAGCACTATTTATTTTCCGCATAAAAAAACAGTTGAGAATCGATTTCGACTGAGTAAATATTCGATATAAATATTATTGGAATATTGGAATAATGTTACGGTTCCTTTTTTAATCGACTTTTTTAAGCGAAAAGTTTTCAAATGACTCAGGCCCGATTTAGATGAAAACTAAACCTGCATATTTGAAAAACCATGAAGCCAACAATCGAACCTGTAGATTTTGATTAAAATATACTTCCTGTGTTATTCCACCATTCCATATGTTGGAAATGTTGGATCTTACTCTAGCTTACCCTGTTTCTGCGGATCAATAATTCTCGTAAGCTTAATTGGAGGTATTTCTTTCTACACTGAGAATTTTTAATTTTATATACCTACTTACTACTTAAATTCAGATGCATTTTGAAGGAGCCAAACTCATTTGTAAAGAATTCTCTTTCTCATCTCTGTTTTTGTCACCCTTGAGCTAAAACTTGATCTCATCTTTTCCACCGCGCTTATAATTCGTTCTCTTAATTCTTCTATTGAATTGACTTTGGTGGCACAAACTAGATTTTTCATGTGACCCCACACGTAAAAATCTAACGGCGTGAGATCTGAGCTTCGTGCAGGTATTGGCCCTCCTCTTCCCATCCATCGATTTGGGTATGTATTACATTATCCAGCCACTACCGCACAGAAAGTCGGTACGAAGCCATGTTCATAGAAATCTTTGAACGATAACAAACTATAACATAAACTGAGCAGTATCGCGAATCAAAGTTAAACTAAATAACGTTGAATTGATAAAATCAGGTGTTATCAGGCAAACAAATAGTATCCTTGTGCCTGTCGAATTGTGTGTTTTATTTAGCATCCTGGCAGCCTGACATATAACTACGCCCACAGAGAGAGATCTATGTTCATAGTACTGAAATGTCCATTGATACATGGTTTGTAGAGATGATCGTTCAGATCATACGAATGATACGAATGAATATCTCCACAGAGCCCTGTACTATACATAGGTACAGTCACGTGCAATAATATATATACATTGTCACGTTTTCAAAAATATCTAAACTTGTAACAATCCAGAAAGAAGTGAACGACAATTCGTTCAAAATTAAGTAACCATTAAACGATGTCAAAATAAGGTATACACGTTTATTCCACATTCATGTAATCGAAGCAAAATCATAAATAAATTCACACTTCAAATATCATTTTTAACTATCCATGACAATTTCTATATCATGTATACAATTGTACACATGTAATAGACATTGTCATGGCTACATTAAAATGATATTGGAAGTGTATACTTATTTTTGCCGTTTTTGTAACTTCCTTTCAAACCTAACCTTCCAAACTAGGCTTTTTATTTAAAATTTAGTTAAAATTTAGTTAAAATTTACCAAAATGCTTAAGTAATTAAGTAGGCTGTGAACAAGTCGTAAACTTCTTTGCGTTGTTGATCATTAGTTTTTAGTAAACCAAAGGGCATTCAAGATTTATTTTAAGATATATGAATATTTTAATTTATTTTAATTATTTTAATATATTTTTTTATGCTTTGAGCAGGCAAACGAGCAGACGGGTCACCTGATGGTAAGTGATCACCGCCGCCCATGGACATTAGCAACACCAGGGGCGTCACCAACGCGTTGCCGGCCAAGAAGATGACGATAGACCCGCTTCTTGAAGGACCCCATGTCATAGCTTAGAGGGAATACCGATGCAGGTAGTTTGTTCCACAGTTTACACGTGCGAGGTAGAAAATGACGTGAGAACTGGACTGTGGACGAACGCCAGGTATCCAGATAGGGTAATATTTAATTGTTAAAATGTAATTTCTACCAATAACTCATACTGCATACATTGTGCCTTATTTTATTACTATAGTATCTATCCCTTTTTCATTTTAATTTTTACCCACAGCGGAAGGAACGAAACGAACGCGGTATATGCATTAGGGTTTAGAGGTTGTTTGTTAGTTAGTTTGTATGTATGTATGTTACCGTTTTTTATGAAAACTACTGGGCCAATTTCATTGCAGTTTTTTGCATTCAAAAGGTATCACTAAAGAGCGGGTTTATAGATATATTTTATGTCGGTATGCCACCAGAGGGCTCTGCAGTAGCGAGATACTAGGAGGGGTTTTTCAAAATTTGTATTTTTATCCTCTGCTGTCTGTACCTACACGCTGCTAACTATTCCAATTTTTTGTAATACGCTTTTATACACACTCTCGTAGTAAGTTTTTACCTGTGTCGTAGGTGGCATAGATGACACATAACACATCCCAATAACACCTATGACTCGAGTACCAACAAATATTTAACTGTTTCATAAATATGTGCCCCAGCCGGGAATCGCACCCGGGAATCTAATCACTTCGCAGGCAGAGTCGCTCTCGCTACCAACTAGGGTACAGATAATTTCTACTTGGAAAATTGCAAGTATAATAATTAATAATTATCCAAATTCCGAATAAAACAATCAGGACGCCTTTTTATTAGTACAGCATTAATTATGAAAGTTACACGTCTTATTTTGAATTGCTTTATTTACAAAAAAAATCCTTTCTCCAAATTAATTAAGTACGCCGTAAATATGTTCACCAAAATGTGGCACTTTCATTGGTCCAATTGGACCAAGGCTACCACAAAGTATGTATTTTATTTTTAACCGACTTCAAAAAAAGGAGGAGGTTCTCATTTCGACTGCATTTCTTTTTATGTTTGTTACCTCAGAACTTTGGACTGGGTGAACTGATTTGGATGATTCTATTTTTAATCGAAAGCTGGTGCTTGTCGTGTGATATCCATGACAAAATCGAATAACTCAATATTGCGCCAACCGATTTCGATGATTTTTTTTAATCGAAAGCTGGTGCTTGTGGTGTAGTCCCACATAAAGGAGAACCTCAATTTTCGGCCTCGAACCATATGTAATCTGTGTTAGAACATCGGACTAGACAAGAGTAAACTATATACCAAAAAATTCGTCTTATTTATAAGATAAATATGTTTAAATCTTAGCTTCAGCTACTATTGCCAAATGAACAAAATAATGCAAAAAAGTTTTCACAGTATTTACCTCATTACATACGATTTTATAATCGATTGAATCGATTGATATTGATCGATTGATTTAAAGATTTATTTAAAGATTTAATTTGTCATAAAAACAGTTTTACAATAGACATATATGATTGTAAACAACGACAATAGTTGAGACTGTGTCGCCGCTGTTTACGCCCACCTCGGAGAAGCAAGAAATAGAAAAAATACCTTAAATCTATTACAATGACATATATTTGTGTGGATGTGCGTGTGTGTGTGTGTGTGTGTGCGTGTGTGCGTGTGTGTGCGTGTGTGCGTGTGTGTGTGTGTGTGCGTGTGTGTGTGTGTTTGTTTGATGGAATATAATAATATATTTTATGTATTATTTATTGATTATAATTATAATATTAATTTATTTTTTACATATTTTCGTATTCCATTTAAATCAAAACTATGTAATATATTATAATTACCATCTAATCGTTACGCTAATTTTATTAAATTACATTTCGAATATTGACATCGATTAATCGACTGACAATAAAGATGATGTAATCCCTAATAATGTCATTTTGGTAACCATAGTATTTATAAATAACACCACTGTATTGTCATATTTCTCATCGATCTTTCATCTTTCTACGCGTGTTTTGTATATTTTTTATTTATTTATCCAACTTTATTTATTTAATTCCTGGAAAACTAGTGAAAAAACACTGACATAATCAAGCACAGATTGTCATGCAATTATTCAAAAATGATTTGCCATGCGTAATATTTATCAGTTCTTATGATAGAATTTTCAAAAAATACAAAACCACGGTAACGGATAGTGGAATTCCACCCGAACCCTTTTTTGAGATTCATTTTTAACTCTATTTTCAGCAAATTTTCAGTACAAAACAGATTAAAAATTGACTTTTTTACAGTGTTGACATTCAGATATTGTTATTTAGCCCCAAATTTGAATGCTTCCGATCAAACAAAACATGTTTTATCGCATGTTTTATAATCGAACGCTGCAGGGGACATCGCAAAACCGATGGTATTATTTTGTTAAATATAAAAATTATATTAGGCAATAATTGCAACTTTTGTTGGTGTTACCGTAAATTTTATTAAAGAAGTTTACAAAAAAAATAAGATTTTATCTTTTTGAAATTTTATTTAAGAAAATTCGAAGTATGAAGTCAGGGGACACGGTAAAAACGCAAGTTACAATTTTTGGCGAAAATGCCCAAATATTAATTTTTTGAAGGTAGTATGAATAATACGCTTTAAAAATTATTATAACACTAGCTGTTACCCGCGACTTCGTACGCCGAAAATAAAGATCCCTTCATTATAAAACATGTTTTTCGTAAATTGACTTACGAATAGTTTGCAAACAGACCACTCAATCGAAAAATGGACTTAGCAGACCCATATTATTTTTGAGAGACCTTTTCAACGATGCCCCGCACTATGGGGTGCGTGACGGAAAAATTTATCCCCATAATACCTCTAGGAGAGGTACCCTAAAAACATATTTTTAAAAACCATTTTTATTTTCTACCAATTTAAAGTTTAAATAAACATGTATATTCTTGCTAAATTACAGCTTTCTAGCACTAAGGGTAACTGCGATATGCTACGGACGGATGGATGGATGGACGGACGGACGGGTATGACGAAACTCGGAAACTATGAGAATTCTGTTTTGACTTCGGAACCCTAAAAAGAGTCATAAAAGGCGCTTCATAAATAACGAATCAATCAACTACATATAGCAAAATTTTACCTTATCTCTCAGGAACAGGTCTATTTTCCGGGATAAAACGTATCATATGTTCTTTAGCTCAGTTCTATATCTGTACCAAATTTCATCAAAATCGGTTCAGTGCACAGTGGGGATTTTACAGAGGTTTTGTTTCAAAAATGCCTAGAGAAGGCGGTTTTAAATCAAACGCAGTAATTCTTTTTTTGATATATACCTGATAAAATTTCGAAGACATTGTCGGAGCCCAAATTTGAAAAATCATAATATATAAATATACAGGGTGGTCCAAAAGTATGGAAACCCTGAATAACTCCTCAGGAATGCATTTTGGAGGAAAATGTTTTGTATAAAAGTTTTCTGATTTTTCCTCAACTAACCACGATGATGACCTTGAATTTGACCTTGACCGTGGCTTTGAAGGTCAAATCAAGGTCAACTTCATTTTTTTCAAATGGTAACCCCTATTTTTTAATGTGGATTCGGAAGGGGCAGAAAATTTTATGTAAAACATGACCTTGACCCTGACCTCAAATGCTTAATCAAGGTCATGTTTCGAACGGGAGACTCCCATTTTTTATTCCGGATCTAGGAATAAAAAAGGTCAGGATCAAGGTTTTTTTGACGTAAAATTTTCTGCCCTTTCCGAATCCAGAATAAAAAATAGGGGTTACTATTTGAAAAAATTAAGTTGACCTTGATTTGACCTTCAAAGCCACAGTCAAGGTCAAATTTAAGGTCATCATAGATTAGTCGAGGAAAAATACCAAAACTTTTCTACAAAACATTTTCCTCCAAAATGCATTCCTGAGGAGTTATTCAAACACTGAATAACCATACTGTATGGACCACCCTGTATATTTATATATTATGATTTTTCAAATTTGGGCTCCGACAATGTCTTCGAAATTTTATCAGGTATATATTAAAAAAAAATTACTGCATTTGGTTTAAAACCGCCTTCTCTAGGCATTTTTGAAACAAAACCTCTGAAAAATCCCAACTGTGCAGTGGCTTGAAAGAGTTATCCCTCAAGAACAGGTCTATTTTCCGGGATAAAAAGTATCATATGTCCTTTCCCGAGCTCAATTCTAATCAGTACTAAATTTCATCAAAATCGGTTCAGTGGCTTGAAAGAGTTATCCCTCAAGAACAGGTCTATTTTCCGGTATGAAAAGTATCATATGTCCTTTCCCGAGCTCAATTCTATATCTCTACCAAACATCAAAATCGGTTCAGTGATTTAGGCGTGAAAGAGATATCCCTCAGGAACAGGTCTATTTTTCGGGATGAAAAGTATCCTATGTTCATTCCCGAGCTCAATTCTATATCTGTACTAAATTTCATCAAAATCGGTTCAGTGGCTTGAAAGAGTTATCCCTCAGGAACAGGTCTAGTTTCCGGGATGAAAAGTATCAATGTCCTTTCCCGAGCTCAATTCTATATCTGTACCAAACATCAAAATCGGTTCAGTGATTTAGGCGTGAAAGAGTTATCCCTCAGGAACAGGTCTATTTTCCGGAATAAAAAGTATCATATTATGTTCTTTCCCGAGCTCAGTTATATATCTGTACTAAATTTCATCAAAATCGGTTCAGTGATTTAGGCGTGAAAGAGTTATCCCTCAGGAATAGGTCTATTTTCCGGAATAAAAAGTATCATATTACGTTCTTTCCCGAGCTCAGTTATATATCTGTACAAAATTTCATCAAAATCGGTTCAGTGATTTAGGCGTGAAAGAGTTATCCCTCAGGAACAGGTCTATTTTCCGGAATAAAAAGTATCATATTATGTTCTTTCCCGAGCTCAGTTATATATCTGTATTAAATTTCATCAAAATCGGTTCAGTGATTTAGGCGTGAAAGAGTTATCCCTCAGGAACAGGTCTATTTTCCGGGATAAAAAGTATCATATGTTCTTTCCCGAGCTCAGTTATATATCTGTACTAAATTTCATCAAAATCGATTCAGTGGCTTGAAAGGGTTATCCCTCAGGAACAGGTCTATTTTCCGGGATGAAAAGTATCATATATCCTTTCCCGAGCTCAATTCTATATCTGTACCAAACATCAAAATCGGTTCAGTGATTTAGGCGTGAAAGAGTTATCCCTCAGGAACAGGTCTATTTTCCGGAATAAAAAGTATCATATTATGTTCTTTCCCGAGCTCAGTTATATATCTGTACTAAATTTCATCAAAATCGGTTCAGTGATTTAGGCGTGAAAGAGTTATCCCTCAGGAACAAGTCTATTTTCCGGAATAAAAAGTATCATATTATGTTCTTTCCCGAGCTCAGTTATATATCTGTACTAAATTTCATCAAAATCGGTTCAGTGATTTAGGCGTGAAAGAGTTATCCCTCAGGAACAGGTCTATTTTCCGGAATAAAAAGTATCATATTATGTCCTTTCCCGAGATCAGTTCTATATCTGTACTAAAATTCATCAAAATCGGTTCAGTGGCTTGAAAGAGTGATCCCTCAAGAACAGGTCTATTTTCCGGTATGAAAAGTATCATATGTCCTTTCCCGAGCTCAATTCTATATTTCTACCAAACATCAAAATCGGTTCAGTGATTTAGGCGTGAAAGAGATATCCCTCAGGAACAGGTCTATTTTCCGGGATGAAAAGTATCATATGTCCTTTCCCGAGCTCAATTCTATATCTGTACCAAATTTCATCAAAATCGGTTCAGTGGTTTAGGCGTGAAAGAGTAGCAGACAGAGTTACTTTCGCATTTATAATATTAGTATAGAAGTATAGATTGAGAAACGAATTAAAATAAACTGATTATATAAGCTCTTGTTTTATTGCAGTGGTCAACCAAAGGCTGAGATGATTATTAATAAAATTATTGTTGATAAAATTATTTCGTTGTTTCGCAGATTGGCTTCAACCCATTAATGGCCCACTACTGGGCACGGGTCTCTCCTCTTGAGGAGGCTTAGAGTATACTCCACCACGCTGCTCCAGTTTTGGAGGGGTTAGTGGCCAACCCGAGTGTCGGAAGTTTTCAAACCGCCCGAGGGCCTCCGACATGACTTAACGACTGTTATCATATGATAACAACCGGGACCGACGGCTTTACGTGCGCTCCGAAGCACGGAAACGCTCAAAAAATTTTTGCCACTAGCGGTCACCCATCCAACTATCGACCGCGCCCGCTGTTGCTTAACTTTGTCGATCGCTTAGGATCGACGCAAGCCGTTGGGCTATGAGCGATTAATAAGAGTAAATTTAAAATATTTTCAAAAAAGTAATATTTTAATAATAATTATTGATTCAATATAAATTGAATCACAACAGCCTAATAGGGCTTATTTACAAAATCAGTAAATATCTTTAAAAATTAAATTGCGTATGACTGTATTTGTCATGATCACTGAATTCGACTAAATTAATGAGTAAAGTTACAAAAACGGCAAAAGTAAGTATACACTTCCAATATCATTTTAATGTAGCCATGACAATGTCTATTACATGTGTACAATTGTATACATGTTATAGAAATTGTCATGAATAGTTAAAAATGATATTCGAAGTGTGAATTTATTTATGATTTTGTTTCGATTACATGAATGTGGAATAAACGTGTATACCTTATTTTGACATCGTTTAATGGTTACTTAATTTTGAACGAATTGTCGTTCACTTCTTTCTGGATTGTTACAAGTTTAGATATTTTTGAAAACTTGACAATGTATATATATTATTGCACGTGACTGTACATATGTCAAATTCGGGGTTTTATCAGTAGGAAATTCTTGTATAGAATGGGCGTATAGCTAGGGTAATCGATTAAAAAGAAACAGCCAACATAATAATCGCGTTTTATTACTGTTCAGCACAAACAAAGTCACTTTAAACTTACAACTTTACATAAGTATAGTCCCTCTTGTCTCTGTGTTCCGTGGTATAGCACGGAACACAGACAAGAGGTGGAAGTGCGAAGTAGGCGGGGCACAGCGACTAACAGTAAGCGTAGCTCCGCTTACTTGCCCGCATAACATATCTGTCACTGAGCTGCGTCGGTTGTGCATTACATAAATTAAAATTTGACTTTAATTATAATAATATGACTTATTGTGCAATTTTGGGCGCAAAAATGATAGCAGAGCTAAGCATTTATTTAATGGCAGTGTTTCATACCACAGCCACCCACAGCTAAGCCTAGTTTTATATTTATTTTGTATTAATTCAAATTCAAAACATAAAATTAAAGGAAATAATATATTTTTATGATCAAAAAGCTACTCTATTTACACGGCAATAAGGTTATTTTTATGTTTTAAATGGTATTGCTATTCGACTATTGTTTTCCAGAACATTCTTTGAAAACATTCTTTGCTACTCGGGAAGGGATGGGATAAATTTATCGATATCGGTGTGTTGTAATTTTATTTACGATGTAATATTATACGACCAAGAGCCGACTGATTAGGGTTTAAATGGATATTTATAGAGAAAATATCTTCGTATATAACCTATTGTTAATACATATAAATAGTTAATGCCAGTTTGCAATCTCTAACAGTCAACTTGGTCAATATTATAATATTATTATGAATAATTATTTGAATATTATACTTATTTTGGTTTCTATAGTTACTTCTTAGATTTCCTAAAGACGCATAGAGAAAAGAAGACTGGCTTAAAACTACTGGGCGGATCAATTGGTTCCCAGTAAAATCTAGTACCATGCTCAGAGCATTTTTTTACAAGAAGAATTCATAGTTTCAGTGACCGTCAATACGGTTTCCGCCACGGCAGATCAGCTAGTGATCTTTTAGTATATCTTACTCATTGCTGGGCAGAAGCAAAAAGGCTGTAAGTTTGGATGTTGCAAAGGCGCTCAAGAAATTTTTGGACTAGCGGTCACCCATCCAACTACCGACCGCGCCCGCTGTTGCTTAACTTCTTCGATCGCTTAGGATCGACGCAATCCGCCGGGCTATGAGAGCTTCAAAGCTAGGAAATATAATTCCACGAAAATAAAGGTGTTTAAACTATTCCTTGGCGACACTAGATGGCGCAATTGGTTCTACTACTAAACGTTGTAGGTCGAACAAAAGGAGAATGCCCATTTAGTATGGAGAAATGACTGTACTGACTTTAACATTTTTGTGTCTTGATAAAAATACCTTTATTTGATTATGTTATCTTTATAAATTACACATACTAACTTTGTCAGTGTTAATAGTAGGAAATACGAGATTTTCAACAAAATTAGTTTGAATTTAGGTTATTGTAAACTCACAGTAATATGGAGCCTATGCCGGCGTATTAAAGTCGATTGCGTATGTAATGTCGTTCTTTTAAGTTTCAAATTCATTTGACAGTCCCAAAACGCCATGTAGTTTATAATGTATTATAATCACAGAACACTTACTCCTGGCTGATTATAATAATTTTCTAATTCATTTGACAGTCCCCTTAAGTCATCTAGTTTGTTGTATCATAATCATAATGGAATCAATGCAACCTATTGGCCCGAAGGATCTTAAAATATTTCTGATTGGCCCTTATCCAAACATAAATGGCCCAATGGTTTTCTTTTGTAAAACGGAAGTAAAGTTACTTATTAATTTCAGAAAATTATTCTCAAAGAGGATTTTTTTAGGAAATACGGTATATACTTGAAATATTTTAATTTAATTTTTTGTCCAAAAATCATTGTGACACAATAATTTTTTTGAGAGTACTGGCTATGGGCATTCTTTTTTACCTTTTTTGTATAACGTTAAGGTTGAAATTCATCCTAATTCACATCATTGTTTTTATAGCTAAGCTACGTTGAGCTACATTGAAATTTCACTTATCGACATACTGTTTAGTTAGCTAACGTTAATAAAAAAGCTACGGCCACGTCTACGCCTTGTAATAGATATAAGCTTTCAAAATTTTGAGCACGTTTTCACATAGACACACACAAGTTGTACAAGAACAAGTACCAACATTACCTTGTAGTATACCAGTTTCGATAAATATCGATAATTGTCGATAACGCGGTAAAAGCACCACGCACATCCCTAGGCCTAATTAACCAAAAATATAACTTACCGCTATACATTTAAGGTTGATATTAGATTCCAGTCACGACATCTAGCGTTCAGAAGACGGAATTATTTAATCATTTTCCAATGAGATTGACATTGTAATACAACCGACTGCAATTCAATGTCAACCTTATTACTATATGTTAAGTATAGAATTATTTATTACGTAGAATATTGCCATCTAGCGGTGTATAGCTGTGGTATAGCAGAACTTGAAAAGTATTATGATCTTAATTGATAAAGGTACTAAGTTCACTGAATATGACATTGAAAAATAAGAATTAACATCAAATATTAAAGTGAATTTTCAAACATAAATAGCAGGTTTCTCGGACTATTCGTAGTTGACAACTAACAACCAATCAAAATGTAAGTTTCTGAGTTGTAAGTAATACGATTATCCATTTACTTGTGTTTTTTTGGCTAGAACGGTTCCCATACTAATCAACACTTATACCATTTCCACCTCTTGTCTCTGTGTTCCGTGGTATAGTCACACCGTTCAAACGAAACGAAACACAGTTCCTAGAGTGAAGTAACCGATCTCTACCGACTTTATAAAATATCCGAAACGGAGAGATATACTTCAAGTGAGTGTCTCACCACCGTCGGGTGACCTCACGACTCTGCCAAGACGCGGCGAAGTGAATTTAGCTTCGCTCGACGCGTCTTCCGCTTCGATTTATAATGACCGATTTGGATGATTTGAACGGTATTGAATAGGGAATTGCTTCAGGGTGGTTCCGGTAGTAAAATGAGGATCTTGTGATGGGTTCCGAAGATATAGAGAGTAACGACGTTCTACGTCCTAGGAGACGTCTGCTCAGCTCGGAAGCTGTCTAAAAAGTCCGTTGGTGGCTGGCAAGTCCATAGCTCTCCTAATCCAATGTTTTCATTGTCATAAAATATGTAACATCCATTAATTAAAAGAAAATATAGAATTTATAGTAGTACATATTATATACCATCATTAGAGAAATTATTTGAAGAAAAACTATATCATCTCACTTCAAGTATTCCGCACTTAGTTATGGATGAGATATTCTAGGTCAAGTGTCATACATAATTATGATTATGTTACAACAACGTGATGTTTCGTGGACAAAATAATGAATACAGGGAGAGCACTCTGTTTGCTTTTGAACTTCAACCGTTCATATTTATTTAAAACAGCCTCAATTAAGCTTGCGTAACTTGCAAATACTCATTTCATAAAATTCATTATTCTGAAAGCTCATGTTTTCATTAGACACTGGGATCACGATTACCCCAGTTTACTGTCAACGTATACGTTGCCTCGGCTTACGTCAGCTCTACCGTGTAATTAAACTGATTAATAGAATCTTTGATTTACAGCATAACCATCTTGGCTACAATATGCTTTGAATGGGAGTTTGGCTTCAACTCATTAGCGCAACTCACGTGTCTTTGTAGTAATTACGAGCACGCCAGTTGTACGAGTACGGCAGTATGCTTCGTTAGTGAGGATTTTAGAAAAGTTGGTCCGAATGGCGCGGTAAAATTGTGAGCCTGAAATTCTTAATCATTCAGGGATATCCGAAATGTCTAAACGATTGCTATCTAATGTTAACACCCGAAGCCGACTGTACAAAATAAATACTTTTTTCTACGCTACGAGCATGAAATTTTTCGTTATTTTTTTTATAAACATTTGCGGACCTTAGCGGTCTTTACAGCTTCAAGTCTTCACTTCAACCCGTGTGCTCAGACGGGTGAGCTTAGAAAAGCTCAGCCGAGAAGACAATTTTTGCGAAGAGGGAGCACCTCTTCGAGAAATAGTGTTTGCGAACATCCTAAGAACGCCTCTTTAAGGGTTCGAGCCTTGGCTCAGGAAGTCGCCCTAAGGGCATCGGGGCGAGATGGCCCTTCTCTCGGGAATGCGAGTGGCGGCCTTCTGAAGGACATTGTCACCAGCGGGGACGCTGTGCGTGTGTATTTTCTGTATGGTGTTGTCTTGTTCCGTCGGGAGTAGAGTAGACTGTAGTACCGTTGCCAGGCGTCCGGATAAAGCCGGACATAGTGAAGCTTTTTGAATAGGTGTCAGGCCAAATTAAACAGTTTTTGGCTTTTGTTAGGCTTTTTTACAAAATGATTAGAAACAAAGAGGATTGATTAGTGAAATCAATTTTTATTTCATTAGAATTTCAACTGATCAAAAAAGTCGATTGTTATCTATTAAAGTTTTTTCAATAAAATTCAATAAGATTACTTTGTGTTTACACGTTTTAAATGAGACAGATCTGGTGTTGTTTCTTTCAAGGGTCTAGGTTTCAACCGAGGGAACTGTATATATTCAACGTAACCTTCAGAATGACTACGAAAACAGCTGTTTCCTATAAAATTACTGAAGCGTGTATAATCGGTGTTATATCTACATCAAAATGTAATCTGAAGCGCTCATAGCCCTATGCCCTATGTCAACGATGTGACGACAGCCGCCGTTAACAATTTAAATTATAATACAAAGCTTGTGGCAAAATTTTATGATCGTGGATCGTTCTTTGCGGATAACTCAATTCGACGATAGCAGTCTTTAAATTTAATCTTCTTTAATGTTCCTAACTTATCGGCATTCGAGTTGACTACTGATCTCTGTAGTGCCTTATACCTAATTTTAAAACTTTGGGTCTAGTATAACAAACACAATATTAAAACTCTCTCATAAATAATGCCTTAGAATGGATATTAAAAGGCATTACTTTTAGGCTAGTATTTGATGAATGTTCAATTTACATAGTATATGTAAATTATAGGTCTAAAAGAAACATGAAAATATTACAAGTACCTACATAATATTATTTTTACAAGCATATACATTACAATAAAAAATAGCTACAATTACTAGGGGCTATCCATAAATTAAGTCACACTAATTTCTTGACTTTTTGATCCCTCCCCCGTCCTTGTCACAGCTGGTCACATTTGCGAGACCTTACCCCAAATGTGACGTCACTTATTATGAAATTTTACACCTAGAAATAATTAAATTAAAACAGCTGCTCAGAAATAAATATTCTCATTAATTGTTTTTTAATATTTACCAATTATTCGATTTTGAAACGTGACGTCACGTCGTCTTATACGAAAAATATTCCTTCAACACGAAAAAAATTACATTCTTAACTAAAACATTATAATACAAAAACACACCCTGTATGTTTTCTGTGCCCTCGTACCAAATTTCTTGTTTCGTGTGACATGAAATCAATAAACGAGACATCACAGACAATCACGGCCTTATATGAAATACATTTTATGTGTCGTATGAAATGAATCTCTGCTCCGGACAGGAATCAAACTAATACGTTTCTCTCAACGCTTCGCTGGGAACTTCACTACGAAAGATATTAATCGCCCGCTTCAACCAATTACCATGGTATATTATCAGTAATGTAGTTGATCAGATCAGAGTAACTATCCCTTGAATAGGTGACGTGACGATATTGTGATAAATGAACTTGTAAGCCAACTAACCTTAAAACAACGGCCGCACTCAGAGTCACTTAACGGTTACTTACGTAATCGATAAGTGTCAGATTATAACGATGACAATCGACGTTACCATTCGAGTGAAGAATGTAATATTTAGCAGGCATATATTTACAGGATACCACTTCCACAATTCCAATCGTATCTGCTTTAATGCTTGCATTACGTAGGAACATTTATTTCCAATTATTGTTTTCATTTCAACCTTATTAAATTACTATTTCTATAGGTATTGAAATACCACATAATATAATCACACATAATATACCACATAGCATTGTACTGAAGCTTGGTAGTTACAGGAACTGGATGGTGGAATATTCAATTTAAGATCCTCAGAAGACCCATAGTTGCTTTGACAAGAATGGTGCAGCGATAGAGATATTATATTTGCCTTTGAGGTAAAGACGGTATAGATGACGGAAACGATATAATACATAAAATTTACACGGCGTTGTAGCTTGTTCAAATGTTAGTTTATATTATAAATTCAATGGTACATAGCAGCTTAGTACCTGTAAAGTGTAGTCTCTTCTGACAAACATTATAAATGCAAAATCTCACGGTAGTATCCGGCGTTCTATGACAGTCAATCTTTGTGTCTGTGAACCTACAGAATTTATTATGAAGCCAAGAGTTCCCAAATATATTCTTATAAATAATGGAAGGAACTCATCGTTACTAGAGTGGGTATTAATTAAAGTGATGTCTACTTTAATATTTTACAAAGCTTTCGTTCCCTGTGACACGGGCTTTACGAGCAAATGGCATTAGAAAAAAATACTTAGGAAACTCTTAGGTATGATAGAGCGTTGAAGTAAAAATAAATCTGGGCTCGAATTTAATGAAAACTTGTTAAAATTTGGTTGTTGGAAAAAGCCATAATGTAAATGTGTGAGTTCGTAGCCACGCCGTGAATAAACTTTCTGGAAACATTTTTTACCCCGCGGTAGCCATTTGTTTTAATGATCGCCAGCTTCAGATTAAGTGTCCACCAAATTGTACTTTCGTGATTCACCAGATGTTCGGTTTGTATGATGATGATGTTGTACGATTAATTTGGTCCTGTTGATCAACTGAAATCATCCTATTAATAGAAAGTTTGTGAAGATGTTTGGATATTTGGATGTTTGGTCCTCAATCATGCAACAATTACTTAACCGCTTTGGCTGAAATTTGAAATTGAATTAGCCTATACTCTTGATTAACACATTAGCTACATTTTATGATGGAAAAGTTCAAGGTTCCCGCGGTATTTGTAAAAATAGATCTCTACCACGGGCGAAGCCGCGGGACTACTAATATTTCATTGAGAATAATTTAAAACATTCGATAGACAAACTATCTGTATAAACTACTGATAAGTAGTACCTAAGAGTAGGTATTACGTATCCTATAGTTTGCAGGTACGACCCTACCAGGTTTTCAGTTATAAATCAAAATTACTCACATAACCTAAAACTAATTCCAGGCTTAACTTAAATGAATAGGTAAATGCGTGAAAAATTTTCAGTTTTTATTTAAATTTACTGTGTGGTACGATAGGCTCTGGCACATTATAGGTAACTTTACAACCTTATTTTAATAAACCAACATTAATAACGAAATTATGTAAAATGATAAACTAAGTAGAGTTACCAAGATACACTTCCTGTATAGTAGGGCCTTTCAAAGCCTTTAAAGGCCTCCGCATTTATTGAACTTATAAAGGCCCTCAGCGTTGCAGGTAAGTGAATTTATCGTCACTTTATTGCAACTTCCGAAGCCTCAGAGTGCTTCCTTATTATTCTGCTTTCTGCAGGCCTGCCAGCTATATTCAATTAAGGCGCAGTACCTGCAGAGATTAGTCGAGCTTGCCTTTGATGGTAGACATTTTTTTTATTTAGAATAATTATGTTAAAAACCAAGCAACAGGAAGAAGACAAAATTTTATCAAGTTGAAATGCAAAGTGCAAAAGATGTTTATATAAGTAATATTCAAGCTTGGTTTGTTCGTGACATCAGATGTCTATTGCCAACAATTGCAAACAATGATGGAGAAGCTTACAACTCAACAACCAAGACTGGTCAATCGCTCTTCCCCATTGTTTCTCCACGACAACGCGCGAGCTTATACTTCACGACAGACCACGAGAAAAGGAAGATCGACGCTTTTGAGATGAGGTGCTGGAGACGCATGCTTCGAATCTCGTGGACTGAATTCCGAACTAACGTCTCTGTAATTCAAGAACTCGGCATATAACTAACAACGTCTTTTGATGTTAGTGTACTGTCCCATTTTAAAATTCTTTGGACACGTCTCCTGGAGAGGAAATACCTCAATCGAGCGCCTTGTTGTCCAGTATAACGTTGAAGGCACCATACCACGTGGGTGGTCAACCATGCGATGGACCGATCAAATCAAGTCTGCAGTGGGCGGTCCCTTGCATAAGTGTAAAAGACTAACCACAAAAAGGGAGAAGTGGCGAATGCACGTGAGGTAAACATCTGCTCCAAGTACAACATTGTTAAGACTACGAACGCTCTGGCAACAGCGATACGACGAAGAAGAAGATAGCCTACCTAGAAATACTTACAATGGCATAGACTTAGTACAATAACATTAACCCAACCAATGTGCGTAAATATTATATATAAGTAACTAATAATAATTATTCATGTTTCGACACGAATTTAGCGAAAATTATGTCCAAGTAAGGGACCTTTTAATCCTCCCTTTCAGTCTCCACATATTTCGTACCTGTCTATGATGTGTAGGTACACGCTCCTCATTATTTCATAGAATTTACAATGTTATTATTAACTGGTCCGTGGAAAACAAAATTAGCACAATGCTGCCCTCTGCTTAGTTGTTTTTGTATAATCATGCGAATGTTTACAACATAAATTATATTTTGTGTGTGGCTATTTTACATTAATTTTGCAGTAATATTGTTCTTTTATTCTTGCTGGGTGCGGTAATACGTCCGACCTTTGGACTAAACCTAAAATTTACCTAAATTATTAGAGGAATTAGTAAATTTTGTTAAATATTATTATAAAAAAAATATTGAAGTTATACGTTTAAGTTTACATTATATTGAAATTAGTATGTCTCCATCCAAAGCGAAATAGGTGCATTAAGGTCGTAGCTCATCTACACGACACCGCTCCCACCCAACCAAAGTATGAGAATTCAAATATAAACTTAAAATCGTGCTGGTGCACTTTACAGTAACAATAAAAATTAGCAGCCCGCGCGCGGGAAGCAAGCTTACCGCAACCTTGCCACTCAATAGTTGCATCTACAGAGCACGATTTAAAGTTTATATTTGAATTCTCATACTTTGGTTGGGTGGGAGCGGTGTCGTTTAGATGAGCTACGACCTTTACAGTTAACTTAATCCCACCAAAAACATAAATGTAAAAAAGGAGAGCCAAGTTCAATACAAAAATTATGCTTGGTTGTGGGCTTCGCCGCAAAAAGAAAGGAGATCTAAATGAGTGCCAAGTTCTATGCAAAATCTAAATATGTATTTATAGGAACAAAATAACATTATGAACAAGTATTAAACTCTATTTCTTTGCTTTATTGGATGCCTATAACAATTGCTGTTATTTAAAAAAGTGAGATCTTAAAGTAGGTTAGATTTGACTTGGCCAGTTTTTATCAGAATTAAAATGTTGAATAACTTTATAAAATCACTGATGTAATGAAAACTGGCCAAGTCAAATCTAACCTACTTTAAGATCTCACTTTTTTAAATAACAGCAATTGTTATAGGCATCCAATAAAGCAAAGAAATAGAGTTTAATACTTGTTCATAGTGTTATTTTGTTCCTATAAATACATATTTAGATTTTGCATAGAACTTGGCACTCATTTAGATCTCCTTTCTTTTTGCGGCGAAGCCCACAACCAAGCATAATTTTTGTATTGAACTTGGCTCTCCTTTTTTACATTTATGTTTTTGGTGGGATATCATTAATTTTTGTAAAGAAAAATATACGGTGTTCACAAATATTAGAGACTAAATTGACGTTTCATGGGTGGAAACGCGTAAAATTACGGGTGGGGCTGCGGTGCGGTCTACAACAGCTATGTTCGAATATCTATTTGGCGGACACTAGCGCCATTGATTAGGGTGGCATAACTCAGCAAACTTCACTCCGTTTACAACAGCCATGTTCATATACACAACAAAGGTCATATTGAAAATCAGTAGCCGTGGTTACCCTTTTTTTCCCCGGGGGGAAAAATGCATTACGCATACCACCCGGGCGCAGGGGGTACTCGAGTGGTTATGTGGGACTCCCGTATAGGCTAATGAGACCCACGGTATACCCACTAAAAACCCCCCCATCTTCCTTCTCGCCGCCTTGTTACGGGGTTACGGGAACGCTTTCGCACACATCCGCGACCCCGCCAGCGGCAGCCGCCCACAAGCGGCTCCATCGCGAAAGCCCTCCACGATGGGTGCACCAGTTGGTAAGGTGCGCCTCCCCCCTCGGCCTCCACCAGTACTGTAGCAGACTCCCCCCGAGTCTGCTACAAGGAGGCCATGGAAACCAGATAACTGGTACCCGGTGGAAGATTAAGTCTGTGGTTTTTCCACCGACCACACCTCGGCCGCAGAGGATAGGGCAAGCGGCGCACCGTAATACCGACATACCTCTTCTTCTGCAGCCCCACCAGTGCCGTTTTGGCGGAACGGCCCCGCCAGCTCGCAGGGGGTAGGGGGAGTGACGCGCCGTAATACCAACACGCCTCTCGCCCTGCGATCCCTCCACGGCCGCAGAAGATAGGAAGAACGGCGCACCGTAATACCGGCACTCCTCTTCTTCTGCGGTCCCACATCCACGCGCGTCCGCAGCGAACTTGTTCAGCCCGCTGGGAGCGCCCTTCTCGGGCCAACCGGCGGCCCAAACTGGCCGGCCCTGGTTGCCTCTTAGCTTCACCGTGGGTGACCAGTCCACGGTTACTAAGCCCCCCCGCCACGACAAGGCGGGCAACCCCCGGGGGGGAGCCCGCGGCATATGCTGAGTGCGTACCTTTTTTGTTGAGCAGTGCTGCAGCAGGTTATGTCGATTTTATAACTTATAATATTTTGTAAATGATTTATTTAGTGTAAATTTTATAACTTGTTGCAGTGCTTAGCAAAATAGATAATTTCTTTCTTTCTTTCGCATATCTATTTGTCACACACTAACGCCATTTAGATATGGCCATTATTGGAACCTCTATTTTTTGTAAACAGCTGGAAACTTTTTCAACTTTCCCTTCATATGAGATGGCCCTCGTTCTACCTCAATACTCCATGCGCTGAAGTATGTCATATTGAGCCCCGCGTGCACAGAGGCCTTAGTGCGAGTTTTACGTGACATAACGGGCTCACAATGTAAATGCGAGTTGGCTAAGATTTGTATGGGGCCGAAGCTTTTCTTTTCACTGCCGCTAGATGGCTCTGCTTCGGTATCATACAAATTTTGTATGGGGACACCACTTATTTTTCGACTTTTTCTAATTTTTTGATTTTTTCCTACGCTTACACACAATTACGAAGCTGGATTCCAAATTTCATCCTTCTAGGTTACCTGGAAGTAGGTTAGATTTAGGTACTATATGTCAGTCAGTCAGTCAGTACTAAAATTTACGACTTTTTGACCTCCATATCTTTATAACCGTTTGAGCTAGCTTCATGAAATTTGGGCTTCTACATGTCCTTATGTATATAATTAAACACACGTAGTTTTATGTGTTTACGTTAAAGAGGTTTTGAGTTATAGAAGGGTCAAAAGTGGCACCAAGTGGTTCGTGTAATATTACACTCGGCGCTGGCTAGCCAGTTCCTTTGCTTGAACTTGGCTTGACACGCTGCCGCGTGTCTAGATGAATGTATGACTTTAAACAAACTCCAAGCCTTGAAGAAAGTTACTCATATTTAAAACTCGTATTATAATATTCAATTCAAGACAACACGGATCAAACTCTTGATAAAATATTTTTTTAAATATGTTTTTGATGAAGCCGTCTTCATGTACATAAGTAGGTGATATGACAATACCTTAATTATTATATAAAAATCTTTTCAAACTTTTAAAGATATCAGTGTGAATTTAATTCAACATAAATCTCATAAAAACGTAACAATAACATAAAAATATTAATTTGTATTGTAACGAAAGATACAATTACATCAAATTCTACAACATTCAACAAATGGAACCACCTGTGTACTAGGAATTTCCTCGTTTGGAGCCAAATCCTGAACATCATTACCATAAAAATGTGTTGTCAGTACCGGAACTAAAGTAATAAGTAAGATTTTAACTCTGTAGGATTTGAGGAAGTAATCCTAATTCAGCCAGAAAGATTTGTATATTATTAAGCCACATGGTACTGAACTAACAAATGGTAATGACGAACTTTGCATTCTTTCAGAATTTTATTATATGTCAACACATGACATATATTAATATATTTTTTTACTTAGAAGTATAACTAAGCCCTTTTATTTAACAACCCTACTTAGGGTGTAGTTTTTGCCTAGAAGATATCGTGGAAAATTATCACAATCCGCATTAGAGCCGCTTGGTGGAATATATTCTGAGTCTCAAGAGGATAGACCCGTGCTCCGTAGGGGTCTGTTAATGGATGTAAGCCAAGTATAATGATATAGATGTAAAGGAATTAAGCAACAATGTTTAAATTTACTTAAGTGAACAATATATAAAATGGAATATATTAATATGTTTAGCGGTTGGTGTGTTTGCAATTGAATATTTAACAAACATCTGTTGTTGGTTTTTGGCCTATTATCTATTAATAGTTTGTAATATAAGTAATCAAGGTTCAAAATATGTGAAAATATAACGAACGGTGAATGACCTGAAGTCCAATACCTGAAAGAAAATTGGCCTATACGCATGAAATTTTCTAAAAAGATTCCTTGTTGCGGGAGAGTATTGAAAAATATTTTTAAAATTTCAGCCTGACTACTTATTTTTACTGCTTGTAAAGGAAAAATCAGAAAGTTTAATCTTCCTTTATTTTACGTAAATTCGGAAATCAAGTTCTATTGTTGGTATTCACCCAATAATAGGTATTATATTTAAAAATGTGATTCTACCTGTTTACTATAACATGAAAAACACAGAGACAATTTTTGTAGTGCAATATACATGTATCAATATACATGTTCATTTATCACATCGTCACGTCACCTATTCGAGGGATAGTTACTCTGATCTGATCAACTTTTGTTACTGAAAGTTATCGTGTGTTATAAAAAAAGAATAAAAAGTTATAAAAATTACACTTATAACGTATTAAATTTCATATTCGCAGTTACTTTAATATACATACGAGTATAGTAATATTATAAAGAGGAAAAATTTGATTGTTTGTGTGCATTAAATAGGCTCCGAAACTACTGAACCAATTTGAAAAATTCTTTCATTGTTGGGAAGCTACACTATCGCCGGGTGACATAGGCTATATTATATTTTCAAAAAAATTAGGGATCCTTAATAAAACTCCAATAACGTAACCCAAGGTGTAAAAAAATAAGAAAACTGAAGCAAAGCGAGGGCGGTTACTCATATAAAATTAACGTAAGTCTGTCGTGTATATAAAAGAAACCAGCAAGTTCAATAGTCTGAAGAAATGTTAGAGATAGTCTTAAATTAAAATCAAAAAACCCCCAACAGTTTTATTACATTAAACATTGATAAGAACACTCTCGAGTCAACATTCAAATATAAGAAACTAGATCGAAATCAGTTCATCCGTTTGAAAGTTACGACACCATAGATAGACATACAATTACACAGATACAGATATGTAGTTGTGCCAATGGGAACACTTAGTTGTGCCGTATCACCAGTTGTGCGGATTTAGTTGGTCCGTTAGGAAACCGCGTACACGGACACACAATATTGTAATCCGCGGCCAAAGCTGTGACTTCATTAGTTAACAGGTAAAATCAGTTCACTTTTACTTAAATCATACTTATTTTTCTTATTTCCTAATTTCTTATTTAGGTAACGGAATTCACGTGCTTATTTAGGTAACGGAAGGGGAGAACTCTGAAAGAAGCCAGCCAACTGTTAAGTTATATCAGTAGGTACAAGTTTGTTTTGATTGGGCCAAGTGTTCGGCCCTTTCTTTGTCGTAAACAATAATTTACCGTTTTCTATTTTTGACGAAAGGGGAGAATTGCTTAGGAAACCAGTCAATTTATGAGCAAACAAGTACAAGTTTCTTTGTGAGTGGGCCAAGAGTTTGGCTCTTTCTTAACCGTTAATAAATAATTAGCTATTTTTTGCGTTCTGTTACGAGTCGATATACAAGGCATAGTCTGAACTAATGATCCTAGAAAGGTACGTACGAGGCGGGAAAAACATCGTCGGCGACAATGTTTTCAAAACCCCACCCCGTACGTGTCCCGTCCTGTACGTGATCTCGCTGCGTATACACAGTCGCCCCCCGTTCACTCCGGAGAGCTAAGTAGCGATGCAAGTGTGTCATTACGTATATTATGCTAATCACCTTGTACAAAAATAATCATTATAAATACATCAGTTTTCATTACATAAAAATAATTTTGTACAAATATAATATAACATGTTATTACAATATTAATATTTCACCACCAGAAAAATTATATTATAAGAATTATATATTTTTTATGCTTTGAGCAGGCTAACGAGCAGACGGGTCACCTGATGGTAAGTGACATGGATATATTACTTTGTAGTGGTAACTGGCGTTCGATGACGTCATATAAGAATGAACATTTTTGTATTGTGTCCATGTTACCTATAGTCCCAGTATATATCATTAGATTGCGATTTTTTATAATGGTTTAAAACATCTAAAATGAAATTATAATATACAGGGTGTCGTGTCCCAGCGCGAAGTGACCGCCCGGCGTCTATTGATTATGTGGACAAAACTATCGACAAAAGCCATTAAAGTAAAGGTCTTATCGGTTTGGTTTATTTTTTATTAGCTTTTTAATTTTTTTGTAGAAAAACCTGACTTGTTGCACTATTTTCAAAATATTTTTTTTGTTTTTACATTTATTTTCATTCTGTTTTTTGTATTTATTAGCTGTTTTCATAGTTTATCTATTCGAGGTATAAAATATACCTTAAATTGAATACGACATTTTTAAAACACAAATTAAGTAAAATTTTTTTGAAAAAAATTTCCCTTTTTCATTGAATTTCGCTAAAAAGTTGGAAAAATGCCCTATGAATATTATTATTTTATTATTTTATTATTTATTATTAAATAATATGATATTATCTACAAAATCTCAAAAAATGTTTGTAGTTATCTCAGTTATTTACCGAACTACAAACTCTTGAAGTAAGGTGACAAATGCAAGATGCGATGCGGAAGATGCGGATGACAGATGCGTCGGCATATGTCATCCGCACCGTCCGCACGCACGCATTTCTGAAAATGCGGAAGGTATCCGAAATGCCGATAGTGTGCGGGCAATAAATATTCATTAACCTTCCTAAATTCATTTAGGCGTAAACATACTTAACCTTCTAAACCAGCAATATTCTATCTTGCCTTCGATGTATCTATGTATCTGCTTCAGTAAAAAAATATCCGAGTGGAACAACTGTAAACTTATTCAACATTATGCACTATTTTCTTATTGTAATCCGGTTTTAATTTGAAATCTGAAATATCTGTACAAATGTCATAGTTTGTAAAATGTTTTACAAAAAATGTGTGGATGGTGAATAAGAAGAAAAGGAAAGCTTAGCGGCGGTGGGCAGGTACCTTCGTTTTGCATCTCATATCAGAGGGCGGCAGAGTCATGCGCGGTTCTGAGGGGAAGGGAGTAGGGACCCGTGCTTTTTGCGTCTGTCATTCGCGCGCCGGGAGTCGACTTGAGCAGGCGGTCTTAGCTGCCGACTAAAGTTGACGCTCCGAGTTCGCGGGTCTTTTGGTCCCTAACGGTTTAAGGTAAGTAATTACACTTCTCATAATTTGTTTTTTTTTGTTATTTTCTTAAAATGTAATATTTTTTTGTTTTTAAGTTGATTTTTGTGTGTAATTATTATTTAAATATAGAAATGAAACCAGGAAAAGTATTTATTTATCAAAAATTACTTTTGAATTCCGGCAATTTCTCAAAGTGAAGAAATAAAAATATTATTTTCAGGCGGAATTAATTGTGTAACTTAATATTACATAATATTATAATTACTACGATTTCTTTTTGGTACGTCAAAAATTTCGAATTTATTAGTGCACTATTTTTATGTCTCACACAATTTTATATTATTTTATATTTAATAATATGTAAACTTTGATGGCAGGTTGATTTTCCGCGCCGCAAATCTTTATGCTTTTCCGCGGCAAAGTAACATTATAAATTGTTCGTAATTTTAACATTTGTAGAATGATATTTAAAAGTAATCATATTTTTAAAGGATGTGTACTAATCGATTAAATTAAATATATCGTGAGTACCTTAAATAAAAAATGTATATAATGAAAGAAAGAAAACAATTTTATTCAGACTAAATATCTTACAAACACGCAACAACTTACATCTAATAGAGTTAAGTTAAAATAAGAACATTCTTGAGAAGCTGTATGTATAATGATGAAACTAATGACTTTATTTTAAAATCGATATGAGTGTAAAACCTGGATACATATTTTTCTTTTATAAATTAAATTTTTTAAATGTTGTTTGTTTCTTTTTTTATTTATTTGATCTCCTTCTTATTGACATTTGTAAAATTACTATTTATGTCATCGCGTTTACAAATGTGGAATAGAGTAAAAGCGTGGTATTTTCCATACTTTACAATATTTTCGTGTGGAAAGAGAAAATAATTTCCGGACGTATGATACAACAGATTGTACGAACAAAACCCTATACAAATTTACTGATGGGTTATAATGGGCCAATATTAGAAGTGATTAAAACGAATCCTGTTTTTTTTCATTCCGAATGGTACAACTTAATAGGACTTTTAAGTGGTGTTGATCCAGCTCCCAGGTTCAGTGAACGTATAAAATAAAATTTCCAGTCAAAATATAAATTTCCCAGTCATAATTTATATTTTAAGTAGTTGATGGATGGAACTAGTTGACTATGAACTGGAATTATCAATAATTTATTAAATTACATCTGATGAATAATTAATTACTTTAAACAATGTTATGATTATTTGTACACAAAGCTTCATTAATTTTCGACTAGACAGCTGGTGCTGGTCACTCTATCGGTCTTTAAAAATAGGAAGACGTGTATCAAATATCGCGCCCGATTTTTCCGTATCTACTGAAATGAACAAGGTTGATATTTGGTATTGACAATAATATGGAGTTACGCGGCGTAAAGACAGACGGACATATTTAAAGTTATGACTTAATTTGGAGGGTAAATTTAGATACTGTTAGAAAGCGATGAACTTCTAAAACACACTGGGATATCCTGTAGGATAAAGATACACTAGGATATAGATTACGAATGTATGACATGGCCGGTGCGGCGGGCCGGCGCGGCGCGTGGCAGCCCTTCTGAAATTGACTCGACATGTCGAACGCGGCACGTTTTTGATACCAATAACATTATACCAAAGGTGCGGAGTGCGCCAGCCCTGACTACGCTTCGCCTTGTTTATGGGCTACGTTTATCTCATAAGATATTCTTAAAGCGTTTTCTGTGTGATTCGCTTGGGTAAAGGAATAATTTATCGCAATTTCGTTACGCGTCAGTGTTGGTCGGCGACGGAATGGTCTAATGGGAATAATGTAATAATAACGTGCGCTTGTGGGCAGACTCCTAAAGCAGCTTCAAAAATCTGGGTGAAGTCTTTAAAGATATTGGCTACTTTAAATAATAAATATATAACGTTATACACTCGTAGCCCACACCCGGATTCCTTGTGTCGTGAGTGCCATGGACAATACACTAAGTCAGTGTGTTCTTGACACACCCAGACCACGAACAGAATTTTAAATTCATCATTCACATCGACCCCATGACTCTTGATACGGCGGTTCGGCATAGTAACCATTACACCACGCGTGCCATCAAAGTGGCTAGGGGGAGCGGTGTTATGTGATTTTTACTTAAAACTCGTCGGTACTCATCCGGCGCATATTGGACATCCGGAATGTCGTGTGAACACAACGATGCATATTTTTGTTTGTCGATAGCCTATTTCCTGTAGCGTGCCACATCACTTGCTACGGTTGCAACTCTGAAACACTCATCTATTCAACTTTATGAACTCTTTTTCAATCTTTTACAAAAATTCTTTTTAAATTAATGTTTCCCCATCTTTCTTCATCATCCTATGACAGTATCCATAAACATTCAAAATGAAGTAATCATGATGGATTATGACCAATTTTTACACAAATTAGCGATCTTTCACTCGTAACCATAGTATCGACTTGAAACTTTGCCAAGAAGTAGTGATAGTACCGTCGTTAGTTGGAATCGTGCCAATTTGCCAACTTACAATTAATGTAAATTTATGTAATATTATCACAGGCCTATTACCTGCCTCTATTTGGTAGATGTTCAATCAGCTGGTAGGAACAGAATTATGGAAAGATAATTACCATAATAATTAGTAGGTATAGGCTATTAATTGACTAAGGGAGATCTCCAAAATCCCATACACCTCTGGGCTAAGAACATCATTAATGTAACGTATGTTACATTAACATACGTTACATTAACATACGTTCCAAATGATTCTTAGCTTATTTAATAAATCAATATTTTATTAACTCAAATAATTTTTCAAAAATTCCATGGGGTTAAAGAGAAATAATTGTAGCAATGGTAAAATTCTGAGTTGCAATTCCGTAATTAAGGCAATTCATCATCCAGTAGTTGAGTAAATTCGGTATTACGTGTTACGTTCGTAAGAGCAAAAATCCGTAAAATAAAACCACATTCGTAAGAAAAACACTGAAAGAACCAAGAAAGCAAACATATTTGTAAGCGAATGACACTGACTGACAGTATGTAAACGAATGATCGATGGTGATTTACAGTTTCACTTTGACATAATTATTACTATATAGCACTATGTAGCTTCTCTTCCAATGTTATTTAAGTAAATCAAACATGAATGATTCGAATAAAAATGGAGATGTTCGATTTCACGTTAATATTTTAATGGTAATAATTTACCTATTCCTGTTATTTTATAGTTTTCCGTTTGCTTACCATAACAACATAATTATGAAAGTGATGACGGACGGTAAAATATTTAGATTTTTGACTGAATATCCTTTTTCATAAAATCGATAGTGTTAGCAAAAATCGATCGTTAATATTGTTCATTCGAATAAACTATTTTTTAACTTTTAAAACACATTCCAGTTGTAACTTCATAATATTATTATTTGTTATATTTAATCAGCCACAAATCATTGAAGTATTATTACTCCAAAATCTAATTTTTTAAGGTATTGTATTATGGTTTCTGTAATGCCTGTAATGTCCTCACAAATTTACAATCTTATACTATTAGCCTATTATTAATATTATAAATGTGAAAACGTGTATAAAACAACGTTTTGAGCTCTGCAAACAGTATAAAAATGTGAAGTGAATACAAAATGTAAGGTAAACCTCGGGTCGGGTTGCTAAACTCACATTGAACTAAAATAAAATTTCCGCAGAAAATAAAAGCCTTAAATAGGTGTCAGCGCAGTCTTACTAGAATGTAGTTTCTTCTTTCTTTTGGTTCGCACAAGTGTGCTGACTCTAGGTGAAGTCAAGGGTAATAAGTAAAGTCGGGTACGATCGGAAATCTGCTAATGGCAGACTAAGTTTTTGTGGCTACGGTCTAACGACATGGGTGTTTTCTTGTAGTTTTATTGGCTTTTTATCCCATTATGTAATCGGCTTGACCATTAACCTTTATTTTATATTTTATTTTATACGCACTGCAATTGAACTGTGGGCACCTGGTACGATTCAAGCAAAGATTTTTTTTTATCTCGGGTACTCTAAAATTATTTTCTAAATCAAATTAATAATATTTATTGTTTAAATTAATCCAGAATCTTTATTACTAAAGTATATTATTACTGAAGTACATGCTGCAAGCTGCTGAATACCTACTCTATTTCATCTGAAGAAGAATTCACTTTAGACGATTAAAACCACGTGGTTCCAGTCTTGATAGATGCTGATGAGTATGCAATCTACAATTTGTCATCTTTTTTCGGTATAGATTAGATTGCAAAACTTTATAAAAGTTAAAACTATATAAGTAAATAGTAATGCCATAGGGCGGAAGTCTACAAATAAACAAAGTAGGAAGAATGAACCAATTTCTGCTCGTGAGAAAACTACATAATTTTGGTGCGCCAAAACCATTCTAAAAAGAAATCTAATTTAATCTGTATGCTCACAACATAGTGTACATAATTTTAATGTATATTCTCATACAGTGGAATGTAATTTCTTTTGAGAATAAAGTTTCTTTAACCACAAAACCACCTGCTCATCAGCTCGCGGGCCGCCTCACCCCTCCGCATCTACGCGGGTTTATATTACACTCTAGGGGTAGGGCAGACAAGATAACGTGGAGTCGGTTTTGCAGTGATTTGTTTCTGTTACTATAGTTATTTATAGTAACAGATGATATATAACAACATGATGATGATAGATAACAACAGTATATAGCAGTGATAGCCTAGCGGTTAGAACATTGGTCTTCCGAACCAAGGGGCCCAAGTTCAAATCCTGGCACGCACATCTAATTTTCAAATATTATGTACGTATTAGAAGTTAATTATCACTTGCTTCGGTGAAGGAAAACATCGTGAGGAAACCTGCACACCGGAGAGTTCTCCATAAAGTTCTCGAAGGTGTGTGAAGTCTACCAATCCGCACTTGGCCAGCGTGGTAGACTATGGCCTATACCCCTCACATTGTGAGAGGAGACCCCGAGCCCAGCAGTGGGACAATTATGGGTTGTTGCTTTGCTTTTTTTTTCTTTACTATTATAGTTAACGTTATATTCGACCAAATGACACTTTTGGAATTTACCAAAAATATACAAACAATGTAAATTTCTAAATTATATTAAACGTTACTTATAGATTTTGACTATTACAGAACCTATATTATAGTAATTGTATATTAGTTCAAATGTGCATTATATAAAATATCCGTTAGACCTACATATGTAATTATATCAATTAATCGTTATATAATTTGATCGTTATACTAAAAAAAGTAGGATATCAAGTGGTATTAGGTCAAATGATCGTTAGTACTTATACAGTGATAGTACTTAATATGTTATTCTGTCAACTGTAGCGCACCCGTGAGCGTCCTGCTGCAATAAAAGGCGAGGTTTGCCTTGTCATTTATTATGCGTATCGTGAAGGAGTGGAGTAATTGGTTTTCTTCGGCATTACTATCCGCCTTTGATATTCGATTCAATAAGAAAACAATGGTTTTTAACTAAGTTGATGCCTTGATCTTCGTCAAAATTATTTATCATGTGGGATTGTTATCAAGCATTAATGAAATAAAAAACGTTAATCAATATAAATAGGATTTTTTAATGTAAAACACACATTGGTTTCTATAAAATTATCGAAGTATTTAGATAAAATAACCGGAAGATTAAAAAAGGAACACCCTGTGGTAACACCAAACTAATTAATTTCTCGCGTGAAATTAATTATTTATTTAGATTTAAAAATGGTGAAGTTATTAAGCATGACTGAATTGCACATCAAATCAGTTTCAGTTCAATGGAAGCCTGGCAGGTTTACAGTTATTTTATCGTCTTCGTATTCCAATTTGATATAATAATTTTCGAAGCGCTTTTTGAGATCTGAGGAAATATAAACTTCCTACTATCTGAAATATAATTAAATAGATCGGACTAACTTACCAAGTGACGTCCGATCCTCAATTATGTGAAGTAATCTCGTCCTCATATTTTGTACTATGTAGTACGTGCTCTGTGCTACTTGCCGTCACAATGTTTAAAGATAAGCGCGTTCTTCATTCTCTGTGGTACGTCCCTAGCTCCATCCGTCCACCACTGGCAATGTCATTGTTTCAAAGCTCTACAACACAACTTTCAGAGAAGGGGTTAGAGTAGGCAATACAGATCATTATGAACGTTACTTGCGAAATACAAATTATTCTTCAAAGGATATCAGCAGTATGTAGGTATATTCTTTTAAGAATATTACCTGGGAAGGGTTGGGTCTAGGATGAGGACGAGATTACTTCACATAATTGAGGATCGGACGTCACTTGGTAAGTTAGTCCGATCTATTTAATTATGTTCCGTAATCTCGTCCTCATATTTTGTACTATGTAGATGTTCAAAGAAGAAAGTTGGGTTGATAATAATTCATTCATTAATAATTTCGTGATGATAATCACATACAATTAACAAATAATATTTATATTAAGTAAAGAAACATCCTCTTTTTATTGTATCATATATACTACAGTTTTAAAAAACACGTAAAGAAATGATAATAATAACTGTTAAATTGTCAGTCTCATACTGTGTAGGTGTCTTTATGCAAAGAGCATACATTTTGAGTTAATTGATTGAGACCACTAATCATTGGTCTTTTATAAAATAAAACAAAGGTGAACTAACCGGCTGCTTTCCTTATAACCTCAATAGTCCACAATAATGCCGGCATACGAGGCTTTCGAAGTAAAACATGTCTCTGGCCTGTAAATATGGCAGTGTCTAATCCACTATTAACCCGAACTTGTTTAATCTATCAGCTGATAGTTGCAGTGAGGTTGGTTGGTGCTGTTTCTTAACAGTTAGAATTAATGATTTACAATTTTGTCTCACATATTTTTGTAAGTGTAAATAATATAGTAGGATAGTTAGCCGGGCAGATATCTGTATTTTGTTTGAAAAACTGTAAAGTTAAATTATGTTGTATTTGATAAGAACCACAAGTTTTTCATAAATTTATTTTGAAAATTTGAAAATTTGAAAATTTTGATATTATATAATCAGAATTAACAGCAACATCCTTAATGCAGATAAAAGACAGCGTTAGTAAGGAGTGTACCTCTAAGCTAAGAGTCTAGAAATAGTCTAGAATCTACTATACTTGGATCCCATATACTCGTAATATCATATCGTATTATGCCGAGTTGAGGACCTTATTTTATTACGGAAATTGCTGACCTTATGGTATTCATTGAACTATATGAAACAACCTTCCAAAAGGATCCACATTGTAGCTCTGGCAGTGTGAAATTCATGCACCAAGAGCAGACCGGGATTACTTTTCTTAAAAATGTTCTCCTGACTATATGGCTGCAATCAGAGTAAGGCTCTTATATGTATAACGCGTGCAAGTCTGTAGAAGGAGATAAGAATAAATTAGTTATATTGAGGTTTAAATCTTATTTTTTCAGATATAGCTATGGAGTTCCAAAGTGGATACCAGGGCTGTGAGGGCCACATAGAAACCACAACTTTTGTCTTGTCTCCTATAATTTGCTTCAGCACTCTTCTTATAAGCGTGAATAGTGGAAATGCATAAAAGAACATGTCATTCCATCTCAAGATGAATGTATCTATAGAATATGCTTCTGGGTCTGAGAACCATGTTATAATTGTAATCCCGACATTTGTTGTTATTCCTATCAGCAAAGAGGACCATCTGCGGTTCATCGAATCTGCTTAGTATACTTTTATTTTATTTATTTATTTATCTTTATTAGATACACCACTGACTTATCACTATGCATTGATAACTATTGTAAGTAAATTGTTACAATTGTTCCATCCAGTGTGATTTGTCATCTAAGGCGTATACAACTTTCATAATCAATGTCACTCAGTTGGCATTCGATTTCAGATTTTGAACGTCTGGATTCACTCTCTGTGATGGAGTTTTCTTTTGAGCTGATGTAAAATGCATACACCCATATGACGTGTCTTCTCTCATTCCACTGCCATAGCTCTCTCGCTAAGTTATTGATATGTGGAAACCTTGTAGCTTTCATTTTCTTAACGTATGCTATAGCAATTGTGTTATCTTTCCAAAGCAAAACCTCGCAGTAATTACTTTAGATGCAAACGCTTTTAAACATTTAAAAGCTGTTCCTAATTTTATTTGAAAAGATTCTCTTCTTCTATCCTGTGTCCGTGACTCCTCACATTATTACAGACAAGTCCGCAATCTGCGAAGCATCTGAGGAAAACTGTAAACTAAAATTAAATTGTATAATTTTCCTGTTATTACTTTGGATGTGTGATGTCCACCATTCATTCAGATCTGATTGAATCCCTTTTGATAATATTATTGTTGCATTATAATTTCCATTATAATCTTTTAAAATCACTGTATTGTAGTTTTCCAGGGTTTTCGTATAGAAGATACCATATTCTATGGATTTACAAGCAACTACAAGAAGACCAAGTAATTGGGCAAATTCCAAAGTATAACAACTATGTTTTGATTATTATTATTACTATTATTATTTATTTTTATTTCATATCATCCATTAATATACATATTATAATAAAACTGTACTTTTAGTCTGCTTGTCTGGGCGTTTGTTCTGACTAATCTCAAGAACCGCGTTATAGTTAGGTGAAATTTTCACTGTTGTATTGCAGTAAGCTTGGATCGCCATTCAGTGCCTGTTTTATTGCAATTGGTTCATAAATAATAAAAAAGCCATGTCAATTTAAAAAGTACCGTCCATACATTTATTTACTCAAGTGTGGTTACCAATAGGTTTACCGAAGTGAAGCAAGGGCGTTTAGTAGTTGTTAACAAATTCGATAACATGGTCCCTCTTCTAGGGAAGATGATATTAGATATGGAACATGGAATAAAATCTAGCATAAATCCTAGATAAAGACAACCCTGACTGAGTTTTAAAGAACTTTTTTGTGAGTTAATAATAAACCTTAGATTCCCCAGTAGTCAATGTATTCTGCACACAATCATCATAGGAGTCTGCAATACACAAAGTATCATAAAGGTGACACCAAATTGTATAAGTTTCTAAAGGTTAAGAATCAACCTTCATGTCAAATTTGCCTCAGGATTATGAGGACAAAAATTGTCCCTGAGCAAGAAATATGATTGTATAGAACCTAGTTCCAATAGCTGTCCTACTTCGAGAGCAAACAAACTATTTTCTATTTTAGAAAAAATATTGTACTGTGGACAAAACAGTTCGCGTGGTCTTGCCTTTAAATAGCATTGTATAACCCCTTATACTGCCAATAATGGTTGGATTGGATGTAATATCACTTTTCACACCATTGGTTATAAAATAATCATAAGCCACCGCATTGTGTCTGAATCATGGTCGCTCTTGACCCCGATGTCGATGATGATGATACCTCAGTCACATAGGTGTTCAGACCAGGAAGAATTAGTGTCCTATGTGTAACCGATCATGGAATAAGTCAAATAACAGCCTTATTGAATCACTCAATACCTCAATGTGCTGTTTATTATTCGGTGACAGAATCATGTCATTGAAGCCTCCACACTGTAGAGATTGCTATAGATAGGACCACTTGCTGGTCACAGATTCTATTGTCACATTTGATACCACTGTCATTCATCACTGCCATAACTTCCCCATTTAAATTGGGTGGTACTAGAAGACATAAGTTCGAGAGAGGTTCGTGTTTCTTCAAAATGGTAGCTTTTAGGTCTGCATTGATGATCTACATCAGTGAGAATAGCTGACCAACGTGTAGCTATGCTCTCATATAAGTATGTAGAATTACACGTAGTTTGCTTACCATCCTGACCTAGGAGCTCTTCGCCGTCTGCTGGCAGATAGCTATCGTTCTTTACCTGGTGTGGTTGTATTGGCGAGGTACCTGTTCTTCCGTAGTAGTCTGCCCCCTCCCCTCTCTTTCTGTCTGACTGCGTCTCTGTCAGTTTTGGAAGTCAGAGTCGATGATCGGCTGTGGATATTAGAATTGAAGGAAAGGAGCGGCGCCTGCTTCTATGATTTCTCGAGCATCGGCTTGATCGACTCCGATCATGAGGCGAACGGCTTCTGGTTGTGCGACTAGAGTCTGTTCCATCCTCGTCTCTCGTAAAAGCTCCATGAATCCCTTCTCGCCGCGTAACATGCGGCACCACTAGCTAACCTCTCGTGAAAGCATATGCGTGGTGTGGTACCTATTTTATAGGTGGTGACAATATCCTGTCGCGTTACATGCGGGACCACTAGCTAACCTCTCGTGAAAGCATGTGCGTGGTGTGGTACCTATTTTTATAGGTGGTTACAATATCCTGTCGCGTTACATGCGGGACCACTAGCTAACCTCTCGTGAAAGCATGTGCGTGGTACCTACTTGTAATAGGTGGTCACAATATCTTATCGCGGAACACGCGGCACCACTAGCTAACCTCTCGTGAAAGCATGTGAGTGGTGTGGTACCTATTTTTATAAGTGGTTACAATATCCTGTGGCGTTACATGCGGGACCACTAGCTAACCTCTCGTGAAAGCATTTGCGTGGTACCTGTTTGGGTGGTAACAATATCTTGGGGCGTAAAATGTAGCACCATTAGCTAACCCCTCGTGAAAGCCGAAATATGGTAGTTACCTATTTGTTATAGGTAGACACAACATCGTTCTCATGGTTAACCTCTCGTGAAAACTCCAGAGACTAGTGTGTGCAATAAAATTTGTCGAAGTAACATCAGGGGCAAAAATCTGCCTTTAATTAAGCTAATAGAAGTTATCAAAACATACCGCCGTTTCTAAGACGGGATCTATTCATGCGTTTTTCCAACTCTAGAATCCGTTGACTCAATTATTTTTCATTTTCTCTTTTCATATTTTCATATTTTCATATTTTCCCATATTTAATTCAAATTAGGCGTACTATAATAACTGAAAAAGTACTGTGAAAGGACTGTAAAAACGATTATAAAATTCGAAAATAAAATGAAAATAAAATTTCGTGACAGCACGTTTTGCACAAAAAAGCACAATGACATTGCCAGTGGTGGACGGATGGAGCTAGGGACGTACCACAGAGAATGAAGAACGCGCTTATCTTTAAACATTGTGACGGCAAGTAGCACAGAGCACGTACTACATAGTACAAAATATGAGGACGAGATTACGGAACATAATCTACGTGGTGAATTCCATTTCCCCGGTAAATCCACGGTAGAAAGTAAAAACACGCTTTCATTATAGAAAACAATATAATCAGAACGAATTGCAGTGTTTGTTTGTAAATGGAAAATTTGAGAACGGCTGTACTAATCCAAATAGAAAAAGGGAAATTTAGGTTACATAATTTGAAATCAATATGATTGAATCTTCGAATTCAATTTGCAAATAGCCTAGTCTCTGTTGCGAGCGAATTTTTTGACCCGTTTCACTCAAGTGATATAAAAACCAAGGATTATTTTGTTTAAATGTAATATTTTTTTTCTGGAAACTTGTTATTAGTTGCATTATAACAAAATATATTATATAATAATATATTATATAATAATATATTATATAATAATATATTATATAATAATATTTTTTATAGAGCTTGAGGCATTAGACTCTTAGTTACCTAGCATTTACAATTTGATACTTGGAAAAAGTGCAAAATTCTAAATTGAAACAATACTCATATCTTTACCTATAATGAAATATGTCAGCAATGTAAGCATTTCACATTTTTTATACACTTTTAGGCCCGTACTGTTTATTATCTCGGCTTAAGCGCACGATCAGGTAAAAATTTTCTTTTTACATACGATTTGTCTATTATTATTTATTAATACCGACCTTAATTACAATTTACTGAGATCTTGAACAATAGCAAAAGTTGGAAATAAATTATACGCAAACGAAACCATATTAAATTCTAATAATATATACGTCGAAGTGTTAGCACAATAATTAGTGTTAGCACAACAACCAGATAACTTAAGCACAAGTTATTAATATATGTAATAACCACGTTGATCAACCGGCAGGTTGATATTAAACAAATTTGTCAACTTAATAGAAAAAAATGAGATGAAATTCTTGGAGGCTCTTTCATCAGGAACTAGCAAGAAACTTGTAGCCAGAAAAGAGATGCAGGAAACTTGAATACTTAAAAACTTGAATACTTAAAAAGTAAAATTTTCCTTTGTACAAAAAAGTGAACATTTTTCTATGTATATTACCGATAAACATTTTTTTTACATTTTTCTATGATCTAAGAAAATACTGTAAGCCAGTATTTTGTAATCATTAACAAATATCCAGTAAAATCTTGTATCTCGCAGAACCACAGAACCACAGAATAATAAAAGTAAGTATTTCTAGGTATTCAATGCCGTACTTCATTTGGAAGCTAAAGGGGTAAACCATCAGAGATAATGAAAAGCTGACTGAAGTGAGAAATATTGAAATTGTGAAACCATCGTAGAGAAGGTTAAAGTATAATAATTTAATTGAAATTTGATAGAACAAATGATTGTTGGCCCAACTATAAAAGTCAATAAAAATTTAATGAACTGTAGAATTATCAGACAAAGTGTAAATAAAGTTTACGATTTACAGCTCTTAAGTAGGGTCCTCACTGTGTTGGAATTTCAATTGAGCTGAAGCTTCGTTTCTGAAAGCTCTATTTCCGAGTTTCAGGCTGTAATTTGTATTTTCCAGCCTGTAATAAGCATTTTGCAGTGAATTTTCCCAAAGGAAGTCACGGAAATTTAAAATTAACAAGTACACAAATAGACTACGAAAGTCGGAACGTTTTTCCTTTTGTAATTGGACACCCGAACCAAATCACCACAAAAAGACTTCTTAACTACTTGCCCGATTTTAATGGAACAAAAAAAGGTGTATTCTAGACTTTAATGCTACACAAACATACATAAAGTTTAGTGATTTAACGGACCTATGGACATTTCTCTATTTTGTATTTTTTAAAGTTTCCAGGTAACTTGAATTTAATGTCCGAAACTATAATACAATTTATTAGACAGGTTAACGACACGTGGGTGCAAAATCTTTGAGATTAAAATGAACAAAATAATCTCTTTCTTTTGGTTTTCCATAGCTCATTAGAGAAACCGACAAAAAAAGTTTCGCCCGCAGGGGAGTATTATTTGCAAATTGAATTCAAGAAAATTCAACTTAACTTTAACTTATTTTTTCTTTCGGTCAAAATCTAATTTAGATTATTCCAAATACCCACCAAGTTTCAAACCGTAAAACAGCGCAGAAAATCTAAACTTTTCAAATAATTAAAAGTAGAAACGACAATACGTACAATAAACTTGACAAGTGCGAGTTAAACCCGCTCGGAGAGGGTTCGTTACTTTGATGATGTATTTACCGTTATTTTCCTATGTTATTTATTTTTGATTTTTTTTAAATCATAGACTTAAAAGTTCCTGTAATATTTAAGTAAAGAATTTTTTCAAAATTCTAGCGTCGGTAGTATCGGAGAATTTTCATTCTTTCTTGAATAATTTTAAAACTATCCATTTTAGAACTACAACAAAAATATATTTGAGATTCTTACAACAAGGCCTTTCATTTGAAATAACACACGACACGGTTTGCAAAACAGTTCTTGTTTAATTTTGATTTAGTTATTTTTTTAATTCAGTTGTTTACTTTCTACCTTCGTACAAAAAGTATACGAGTACCAAATTTCAACTCATTTGGTCCAGTAATTTCGGATCAAATTGGCTGTGAACGGCGGTCGCTCAGACGCACGAGTGATCTTATAAGGGTTCCGTTTTTCGTTTTTTGGTACGGCACCCTAAAAAAGTGATAAACTCGAAATGTTTGCAAAAAATTCAAAGCTATAAAGGCTACTTGTTAATGTGTAAATTTCCGTGCCGTCCATGTGGAAAGTTCAGTGCAAAATTACTAATTACAGGCTAAAATAGCCAGCAACTCGGAAATTAGAGCTTTCAGAATCGAAGCTGCAGTTCAGTTGCAATTCCGACACGGTAATGACCCAACTTACTGTCCCGATTGAAATGTATTTTGTCGAAAATCAAGTTATGAATCGTAAACGTTCTTTAACATTTTCTCTGACATTTCTTCAAACTATTGAACTTTTTTGACATTTTACCCGACTGCCAGGAAGGGTTATGATTTTATGATCTTTATCCTCATATCTTCCAAACCAATGGACCAATTAACATAATTAAGATATCATTAGATAGATGTTCTTAAATAGGTGACGTTAAAAAAAACAAATACCGTGACTGTGCGATGTCATTGTTTGAAGTATTAAAAAATCGGGCAAGTGCGTGTCAGTAGACTTCCGAAGTAGTAAGTTTATCGACTATTGCTGATTAACTACTTATGCTACCATAACCGTAATAGTTTTTCTTGTAAATTAATCATAAACCTAATTTGAGAATTTTTTCACTTGCCCAACTCCAACCGTAGCACTTTCAAACCAAATATTTCGCAAACAAAACTAGACCCAAAAATGGTCTTAGGATAACTATAATATTTTTGAAATACCTTTACAACGATACCTCACATTATGGGATTTGCAACGAAAATAAATTTTCATACTCACATTACCTGTAGGGGAGGTACCCAGAGCAAAAATAATTTTTCGATTCTACGATTTTGGAGTTTTAATAAAAATGTGTATACATGCCGAAAAAAGGTAACACTGTAACTATACATCAATTATGTACATAGCACACGCTAATGTGCCTTGTTTATATCTTAAATTATGACGTTTGGTTTATATAACTTTGCTTTGTTCCCACTAGATAACGTCTAAAATAAGTAGGCTTTGTTTGTGTTAGTAAAACGTTAGGGAAACCGGAAAATTGCATTCTCGCAGCCAAGCCTAAGCTATTTGCAAATTGAATTTCTAGCAATCAATCATGTTGCATTGAATGGTATCCAGAGCCGTCCCATGTACCCAATGAGTATACGATCAATTATAACTTGGCGTAACGATTCTGCAGTGTCACTATTAGCCTACAATCACATGACTGTGTGATTTATGAGCAAACACCACACACTTTTTGGTGACACAATCTATGTAGACAAGTTATTATCATGGGGTTAAAGGTAATAATAATAAATTATCTTTCAGTATATTAAAAATATTTATCAAGACACTTCAGTAATAAGGAACTTCATTCGGAAATTAAAAATATTTTCACTATAAAAATTAATTTCGCTTCTTAGCTCATAATGTATTTGCAATTGGGCTCTCAAAAACTTTCGATTGCGTTGAACTTAATCTACACTAATATTACATTATAAAGAGGAAAGATTTGTATTTTTTTTATTTTGGTTGTTTGTAACGAATAAACTCAAAAGCTACTGGACCAATTTCAAAAATTCTTTCACCAGTTTTGGTATGATTTTACAAGTACAGTCGAACAATTTATTGCACTATACACCAACACTAATAAACAAGATATGTCTGCGTAATGCTGACGAGTGCTTTACACGACGTTAACATAACGGCTTGTATGTGAATAACTCACTCACACACATACACAATTCTAAAATATAAGATTTCATTCATAAGGTAGTTTTTATTTTTATTTTTAGCAACTGTATCATCTATAGCTAAGTGTATTCTCTGTAACTAAGTGGTTTACGAGGCGGAATAAATATAGGTAGTAAGTTTGGTCCGCAAGTTCAAATCCTGGCGACATATTTTATGAATAAATCAACTTTAGTCTTGTCTTATTTATGATGAATAAATTCAAAAAGTACCTATATTAATGGAATAGATACCCCAAGACAAACAAAGAAAGATGAAAGATACACATAAAGAACAAAATGCTTGGATTTGATTTTTTTAAATAGACATAGTGCTATGTGTAAATGTGAGTAGGAAAAAAACACCTCGGAATAAAACGCTGTTTCTTCTAACGGGTCCCTTCTCACGGTAGGGTTTTGTTGAAGTAATGGTGTAATGTATTTTCAAAAAGAGTTTGTAAACCAAACCAATTTGAATAAAACATTTCTTTCCATTTCAAGTGTAATCTTCCCAAGATCCTTCCTATTTCATCAACAGGTGAAAGTTTGTTGCAATAAGGATAACTTTTAAATAAAAGTTTTCTCCGTTATTCCTTATTTCAGTAGCATTCAAATCCTGAGAAGGTAATTAGTTAATCATTTTTCATCTACGAGTATTATGTTCGGTTCAGCGAAAGGAAGTTCAGGGAATTTTAAATAATTAGGGAATTTTATTTCTGTACTCCAAATTACCCTTACTTGTATAATTAGAGCACTCATATAAATATTATAATAATTTTCTCAGTTTACTTAATTAGTAGGGAAAGTTGTCACCCTTCGTACGCTTTTTACATTTTTATTTTTTAATTTATGATCAATGGACTAAATTACATAGTTTTTGTGCTGAAGTGTGTTAAATATATTGTAGATCATCATTACAAATAAGTCTGAATAAACAATTCTAAAAACTAAAAAAGTTATAGTTAATTTTTCAGGATAAGATATTTGTACGAAGGCTCCCCACGTGCGGGGTACCTTCGTACTGCAGGTGGGGCACGTTCGTACACTATGGGGTAGATTCATACAGGGTAATTAAAAAGTAAATTAAAGTCGCAATATTTTCTTAAATCACAAAAATATGTATTTATCTTAAAACTAACATAATATTAAATAACTTTACTCATAATCAACATAAATAATTCTGATAGATATAACAAAAAAAATATATTTTACAATCAATTAACTTCCTAGTAATTTTTGCTTTGACAATCAGTATATTAGAGATCTTTGTAATTATCATTTGATATTTTTAACTTGAGGTAGGTAATTAATTAAAAATTAAATTAACTCTGGCTTTTCTTTCCTGCTCTTCTTTCTTAATTTCTCTCTGTTTGTGTCTCTCTTCTAGTTCATTTTTTATAAGTTATCGGTGTATGTACGAGATTTAACTGGTTTTCTTTCATACTGATTTTTCTATTTCTCACAATCGTAGGATAAGATCTTATTACATGGTGTTATGACAATATCAATAGTCGGTTTTGCTTCAGTCACTCACAGCGGTAGACGTGGAAGGTGCGCCAGTTTATAATAATTCTTGATGATCTTGAAGCAAGGAACGGCGAGTAACTCACGAGGATCAATTAGACTTCTCTATTATTATTTTACTCTCTAGCAGATCTTCTGATGGATTTTTAGATTTAAAGTAGATTTGAACGCGGCTTTTCTGAAGGATAAATATCTACTTCCTCAACAGCTGCTGATTTTACAGACTTTTCATAATCTTAATGGGTTCACGTAATCTTCTTTTTATAGTTCCGCACCATGATTCTACAAAAAAATATTATATTTTAATGTATTAATATAATAATAATATAATAGTTAAAACTTGTAATTTATGATAGGAAATGTGAGTTATATTTCAGTCAATATGTAGAAAAAATCAAAAACAAAGCTATTTAATGAAAGCGAAAGTTTTTGATTGAGATATAAAAATAATACCAAATATTATAATATTATCGTTGAATTAATAAAATATATATCTATTTTATTATAATATAATCTAAATTTGATATTTACGCGTTAGTTTGTGTAAATATGTTCTAAGGGGGAACATTCATACGCGTACGAATGTGCCCCCTGTAGTACTGTCCAAATGTACAGTCACGTGTAATAATATGTATACATTGTCACGTTTTCAAAAATATCTAAACTTGTAACAATCCAGAAAGAAGTGAACGACAATTCGTTCAAAATTAAGTAACCATTAAACGATGTCAAAATAAGGTATACACGTTTATTCCACATTAATGTAATCGAAACAAAATCATAAATATATTCACACTTCGAATATCATTTTTAATTATCCATGACAATTTCTATAACATGTATACAATTGTACACATGTAATAGACATTGTCATGGCTACATTAAAATGATATTGGAAGTGTATACTTACTTTTGCCGTTTTTGTAACTTCCTTTCAAACCTAACCTTCCAAACTAGGCTTTTTATTTAAAATTTAGTTAAAATTTACCAAAATGCTTAAGTAATTAAGTAGGCTGTGAGCAAGTCGTAAATTTCTTTGCGTTGTTGATCATTAGTTTTTAGTAAACCAAAGGGCATTCAAGATTTATTTTAAGATATATGAATATTTTAATTTATTTTTATTATTTTAATATTTAATTGTTAAAATGTAATTTCTACCAATAACTCATTCTGCATACATTGTGCCTTATTTTATTACTATAGTATCTATCCCTTTTTCATTTTAATTTTTACCCACAGCGGAAGGAACGAAACGAACGCGGTATATGCATTAGGGTTTAGAGGTTGTTTGTTAGTTAGTTTGTATGTATGTTACCGTTTTTTATGAAAACTACTAGGCCAATTTCATTGCAGTTTTTTGCATTCAAAAGGTATCACTAAAGAGCGGGTTTATAGATATATTTTATGTCGGTATGCCACCAGAGGGCGCTGCAGTAGCGTGATACGAGGAGGGGTTTTTCAATATTTGTATTTTTATCCTCTGCTGTCTGTACCTACACGCTGCTAACTATTCCAATTTTTTGTAATACGCTTTTATACACACCCTCGTAGTAAGTTTTTACCTGTATCGTAGGTGGCATAGATGACACATAACAATCACAATAACACCTATGACTCGAGTACCAACAAATATTTAACTGTTTCATAAATATGTGCCCCAGCCGGGAATCGCACCCGGGAATCTAATCACTTCGCAGGCAGAGTCGCTCTCGCTACCAACTAGGATACAGATAATTTCTACTTGGAAATTTGCAAGTATAATAATAATATCCAAATTCCGAATAAAACAATCAGGACACCTTTTTATTAGTACAACATTAATTAAGAAAGTTACACGTCTTATTTTGAATTGCTTTATTTACAAAAAAAAAATCCTTTCTCCAAATTAATTAAGTACGCCGTAAATATGCTCACCAAAATGTGGCACTTTCATTGGTCCAATTGGACCAAGGCTACCACAAAGTATGTATTTTATTTTTAACCGACTTCAAAAAAAGGAGGAGGTTCTCAATTCGACTGTATTTCTTTTTATGTTTGTTACCTCAGAACTTTGGACTGGGTGAACCGATTTGGATGATTCTTTTTTTAATCGAAAGCTGGTGCTTGTGGTGTAGTCCCACATAAAGGAGAACCCCAATTTTCGGCCTCGAACCATATGTAATCTGTGTTAGAACATCGGACTAGACAAGAGTAAACTATATACCAAAAAATTCGTCTTATTTATAAGATAAACATATTTAAATCTTAGCTTCAGCTGCTGTTGCCAAATGAACAAAATAATGCAAAAAAGTTTTCACAGTATTTACCTCATTACATACGATTTTATAATCGATTGAATCGATTGATATTGATCGATTGATTTAAAGATTAAAGATTTATTAAAAGTTTTTATTTTTCATAAAAACAGTTTTACAATAGACATAATATGATTGTAAACAACGACAATAGTTGAGACTGTGTCGCCGCTGTTTACGCCCACCTCGGAGAAGCAAGAAATACAAAAAATACCTTAAATCTATTACAATGACATATTTGTGTGGATGTGCGTGTTTGTGTGTGTGCGTTTGTGTATGCATGCGTGTGTGTGTGTGTGTGTTTGTTTGATGGAACATAATAATATATTTTATATATTATTTATTGATTATAATTATAATATTAATTTATTTTTTACATATTTTCGTATTCCATATAAATCAAAACTATGTAATATATTATAATTACCATTTAATCGTTACGCTAATTTTATTAAATTACATTTCGAATATTTTGACATCGATTAATCGACTGACAATAAAGATGATGTAATCCCTAATAATGTCATTTAGGTAACCATAGTATTTATAAATAACACCACTGTATTGTCATATTTCTCATCGATCTTTCATCTTTCTACGCGTGTTTTGTATATTTTTTATTTATTTATCCAACTTTATTTATTTAATTCCTGGAAAACTAGTGAAAAAACACTGATATAACCAAGCACAGATTGTCATGCAATTATTCAAAAATGATTTGCCATACGTAATATTTATCAGTTCTCATGATAGAATTTTCAAAAAATACAAAACCACGGTAACGGATAGTGGAATTCCACCCGAACCCTTTTTTGAAATTCATTTTTAACTCTATTTTCAGCAAATTTTCAGTACAAAACAGATTAAAAATTGACTTCTTTACAGTGTTGACATTCAGATAATGTTATTTATCCCCAAATTTGAATGCTTCCGATCAAACAAAACATGTTTTATCGCATGTTTTATAATCGAACGCTGCAGGGGACATCGCAAAACCGATGGTATTATTTTGTTTAATATAAAAATTTATATTAGGCAATAATTGCAACTTTTGTTGGTGTTACCGTAAATTTTAATAAAGAAGTTTACAAAAAAAATAAGATTTTATCTTTTTGAAATTTTATTTAATAAAATTCGAAGTATGAAGTCAGGGGACACGGTAAAAACGCAAGTTAAAATTTTTGGCGAAAATGCCCAACTATTAATTTTTTGAAGGTAGTATGAATAATACGCTTTAAAAATTATTATAACACTAGCTGTTACCCGCGACTTCGTACGCCGAAAATAAAGATTCCTTCATTATAAAACATGTATTTCGTAAATTGACTAACGAATAGTTTGCAAACAGACCACTCAATCGAAAAATGGACTTAGCAGACCCATATTATTTTTGAGAGACCTTTTCAACGATGCCCCGCACTATGGGGGAAAAAAATGATCCCCATAATACCTCTAGTAGAGGTACCCTAAAACATATTTTTAAAAATATTATTCTACCAATTTAAAGTTTAAATAAACATGTATATTCTTGCTAAATTACAGCTTTCTAGCACTAAGGGTATCTGCGATATGCTACGGACGGATGGATGGATGGACGGACGGACGGGTATGACGAAACTCGGAAACTATGAGAATTCTGTTTTGATTTCGGAACCCTAAAAAGAGTCATAAAAGGCGCTTCATAAATAACGAATCAATCAACTACATATAGCAAAATTTTACCTTATCTCTCAGGAACAGGTTTATTTTCCGGGATAAAAAGTATCTTATGTCCTTTCCCGACCTCAATTCTATATCTGTACCAAACATCAAAATCGGTTCAGTGATTTAGGCGTGAAAGAGTTATCCCTCAGGAACAGGTCTATTTTCCGGGATAAAAAGTATCATTATGTTCTTTAGCTCAGTTCTATATCTGTACTAAATTTCATCAAAATCGGTTCAGTGGCTTGAAAGAGTTTTATCCCTCAGGAACAGGTCTATTTTCCGGGATAAAAAGTATCATGTGTCCTTTCCCGAGCTCAATTCTAATCAGTACTAAATTTCATCAAAATCGGTTCCGTGGCTTGAAAGAGCTATCCCTCAGGAACAGGTCTATTTTCCGGGATGAAAAGTATCATATGTCCTTTCCCAAGCTCAATTCTATATCTGTACCAAACGTCAAAATCGGTTCAGTGATTTAGGCCTGAAAGAGTTATCCCTCAGGAACAGGTCTTTTTTCCGGGATAAAAAGTATCCTATGTTCATTCCCGAGCTCAATCCTATATCTGTACTAAATTTAATCAAAATCGGTTCAGTGGCTTGAAAGAGTTATCCCTCAAGAACAGGTCTATTTTCCGGGATAAAAAGTATCATATGTTCTTTAGCTCAGTTCTATATCTGTACTAAATTTCATCAAAATCGGTTCAGTGGCTTGAAAGAGTTATCCCTCAGGAACAGGTCTATTTTCCGGGATAAAAAGTATCATATGTTCTTTAGCTCAGTTCTATATCTGTACTAAATTTCATCAAAATCGGTTCAGTGGCTTGAAAGAGTTACCCCTCAGGAACAGGTCTATTTTCCGGGATAAAAAGTATCATTTGTCCTTTCCCGAGCTCAATTCTAATCAGTACTAAATTTCATCAAAATCGGTTCAGTGGCTTGAAAGAGCTATCCCTCAGGAACAGGTCTATTTTCCGGGATGAAAAGTATCATAATATGTCCTTTCCCAAGCTCAATTCTATATCTGTACAAAACATCAAAATCGGTTCTGTGATTTAGGCCTGAAAGAGTTATCCCTCAGGAACAGGTCTATTTTCCGAGATGAAAAGTATCATATTATGTCCTTTCCCGAGCTCAATTCTACGAGTATATCTGTACCAAACATCAAAATCGGTTCAGTGATTTAGGCGTGAAAGAGTTATCCCTAAGGAACAGGTCTATTTTCCGGGATAAAAAGTATGATATGTTCTTTATGATATGCTGAGTTACATATCTGTACTAAATTTCATCAAAATCGGTTCAGTGGTTTAGGCGTGAAAGAGTAGCAGACAGAGTTACTTTCGCATTTATAATATTAGTATAGATTGAGAAACGAATTAAAATAAACTGATTATATAAGCTCTTGTTTTATTGCAGTGGTCAACCAAAGGCTGAGATGATAATTAATAAAATTATTGTTGATAAAATTTTTTCTTTGTTTCGCAGATTGGCTTCAACCCATTAATGGCCCACTACTGGGCACGGGTCTCTCCTCTTGAGGAGGCTTAGAGTATACTCCACCACGCTGCTCCAGTTTTGGAGGGGTTAGTGGGCAACCCGACTGTCGGAAGTTTTCAAACCGCCCAAGGGCCTCCGACATGGCTTAACGACTGTTATGTTACGATAACAACCGGGACCGACGGCTTTACGTGCACTCCGAAGCACGGAAACGCTCAAAAAATGTTTGTCACTAGCGGTCACCCATCCAACTACCGACCGCGCCCGCTGTTGCTTAACTTTGTCGATCGCTTAGGATCGACGCAAGCCGCAGGGCTATGAGCGATTAATAAGAGTAAATTTAAAATATTTTCAAAAAAATAATATTTTAATAATAATTATGGATCAATATAAATTAAATCACAACAGCCTAATAGGGCTTTTGCAAAATCAGTAAATATCTTTAAAAATTAAATTGCCTATGACTGTATTTGTCATGATCACTTAATTCGACTAAAATAATGAGTAAAGTTACAAAAACGGCAAAAGTAAGTATACACTTCCAATATCATTTTAATGTAGCCATGACAATGTCTATTACATGTGTACAATTGTATACATGTTATAGAAATTGTCATGGATAGTTAAAAATGATATTCGAAGTGTGAATATATTTATGATTTTGTTTCGATTACATTAATGTGGAATAAACGTGTATACCTTATTTTGACATCGTTTAATGGTTACTTAATTTTGAACGAATTGTCGTTCACTTCTTTCTGGATTGTTACAAGTTTAGATATTTTTGAAAACGTGACAATGTATACATATTATTACACGTGACTGTACCTACCCCAGGACTTGCAAGAAATTTAATTTCAACTTTGAATTTCAAATTCAAATTTAGTTTAAGAAATATTACTTATTAAAACACAAAACAAACAATATTAACATGAATTCTTCATCTACAGTGGTAAAAAATATCAACAATTCTACTTAAAATCCGATGGTAAACTTTATTAACAAAATTACTCACCATGCGCGAAAACACTTTATGTGTTGGTAGCTCACACAGAGTGGCGCAATTTGCGCGATTTTCGCGGAACACCATGGCTGTCCATATGTCTACACACACAAGAAAACTCGTAGTTTCATGCCATTTAGTTTATTTGTTATTCTTACTGTATGAATGTGCCCCGCGTACGAAGGGTGACGACTTTCCCGACGACGTAATTAAATCCTGTTTATATTTATAATTAAAATTATCTGATAATATGTCTAAAAAAGCGTCACTTTTGAGAGCCATCAGCGTCGAACCCTATTTCATGTTTCCGAGGAGTAAGTTATTCTACAAAAACATTTATGAAATGGGGTATCTTTATTATTATTGTAGTATGAATTGGGGGAAAGGGTCTATACTCAATGCGTCCAAAAGGGTAGCCGTAAAACGCCAGTCAGACGCCAGAACGCTTGAATAAATAGTTTATCTAGATGAGACCGCTGAACATGCCACATTTCGTAGACGCTTTTAGACTACCGCTGCCTTGATTTGTAAGTAACAATAATTTTTTTTCACACTTGAAAGTTATATTAAGCATGTATTATATTTAGTTCACAAACCCATCAAAAAGCGGTATGTATCGGTCACTTATAGTCCAGGAATCGAAACGTGTAGTAGCACCTTGTACGGCGCGGCGCACAGTGGTTCCAATAGAACAAGCTAGCTAGACAAAATTATTTGTTGGGTTTGTTTGCTTGGTACGGCTTTCTGATGATGTTTTATGACAGTTTAAGTGCAAAATATATACAGGGTGGTCCAAAAGTATGGAAACCCCTGAATAACTCCTCAGGAATGCATTTTGGAGGAAAATGTTTTATTCAAAAGTTGTACTAGTTGTACTCGACTAACCGATGATGACCTTGAATTTGACCTTGACTGTGGTTTTGAAGGTCAAATCAAGGTCAACTTAATTTTTTTAAATAGTAACCCCTATTTTTTATTCCAGATTTGGAAAGGGCAGAAAATTTTACGCCTAAAACGACCTTAACCATGACCTTGAATGCTTAATCAAGGTCATTTTTCGAATTGAAAAGCCAATGTTCGAAGAATAATGCCAAACTTCTTAATTAAATTCACATCTAAACCTGTAATATCTGCAACTAGTTCAGGATTCTCAAAAAACCGACGTTCGCCACAGTAGTTCCAATAGAACAAGCTAGCTAGACAAAATTATTTATTGGGTTTGATTGCTTGGTATGGCTTTCTTATGATGGTTTATGACAATTTAAGTGCAAGATATATAAAAAAATGGAAGGTAGGATCACGGGTTCCAAGAAAACAAAAATTAATAATAGATATTTTGTATAATTGAGATACTTAAAAAATAACAATAGAAAAAGATTAACAACAGTCATAAAATACTTAACTAATGACTATTGCCATTTTTGTACTAAAATTGTTGATATTTTCATTTTAATTTCCCTCGCAGATTCATTCGTAATATTTCCAAAATCATTTTTCAGTGATAGAAAATCATATAGTCTATTATTAAGGTTCTCTTTCGGATGTTTCTGCCATTCATCAAAAACTCGATTTTCGAACCTGAGAATTCGTATTCTGAAAAACAGACGAAATAACAAAGTTGTACTCGATTGTGCAAGCTAAAATGGGCATCAATTGAAAGCTAACATATATGGCTATGACATATATAATTTCTAGCCCAGGTACATGAGGGTACAAGTACTTTCTGGTCCAATGAAAACAATAAACCGTCAAAAAACTACATATTTTTTTAAAATTGAGGTATTATAAAAAAACTGGGGTTAAGTATATTTATATATTAATTATAAATAAAAAGTACATACCTTTAACTTGAAGATCCATCACTAATATTATTCGAAAAACTTAAAACTCACTGACATTAATGTGTTTCTGCCATTCATCAAAAAACTCGATTTTCGAAACTGAGAATTCGTATTCTGAAAAACAGACGAAATAACAAATTTGTACTCAATTGTGCAAGCTAAAATGGGCATCAATTAAAAGCCAACATATATGGCTATGACATATATAATTTCCAGCCCAGGTACATGAGGGTACAAGTACTTTCTGGTCCAATGAAAACAATAAACCGTCAAAAAACTACATATTTTTTTAAAATTGAGGTATTATAAAAAAACTGGGGTTAAGTATATTTATATATTAATTATAAATAAAAAGTACATACCTTTAACTTGAAGATCCATCACTAATATTATTCAAAAAACTTAAAACTCACTGACATTAATGTTACTTCGGTAATCGCAAAAATGCAACTGATTTGTAATTTTTTCACCCTTTATTTTTATACTGCCCTAATTACCTAATTAGTGGTTGACATTAGTGCAAAATAATTCTCGGATTTGGGATAGTTGGGGTATTGGTTAGGGGCTCAGGTATAAAATTCCGGGAAATTCAAAATGACTTTTGTCCAGCTAGCTTGTTCTATTCGAACCACTGTGCGGCGGGTAGAGCCAATTTCGAATTTGTTATTGGCTGGGGGCTGTTGACATTAACCATTCAAACATTAGGTTACTTATATCAAGTTGAATTAAAAAAAACAACATAAAATAACATAAATTGTTTATTTAATTGTTTAATTTAATTAATTAAATTATTAATTAATAATTAATTAATTATTATTTATCAATTTAATTGCATTTACATTATTAATTAAATTAAATTTACCGAAAACTATTTGGCAGTATTTCATTGAAAGTTTCGATTTAATATATTACGTGTACGGTGGTTAATATTTTGACCAGCCCTCCTAAGTCCTAACTACCAATGTTTCTTTGCAAGCGCTTATAGCCCCGCAGCTTATGTCGACCCTAAATGATCGGGAAAGTTAAGCAAAAGTGGACGCGGTCGGTAATTGGATAGATGGCCACTTGTGGTCGCTAGTGACAAAAAAAATTTCATCACTTCCGTGATTCGGAGGTCACGTAAAGCCGTCGGTCTCGGTTGTTATCATAAAATAACAGTCGTTAAGCCATGTTGGAGGTCTCCAGGTGGTTATAAAAACTTCCGACACTTGGACCAACTCACTGACCCCTCCACCAACCCGTACTGAAAAACGTGGTGGAGTATGCTAGACCACAGATGATCTCTTAAGGGGAGAGAGTCATGCTCAGTTATGGGCCATTAATGGGTTGAAGACAATTTTTCTTTTAAATCAACGGCAACGTAATCGATTGAAAAGTTTACATATCGCACGCTTAATAATAAAGAGAAATAACTCAAAAATTGAAAAAATCTAGTTTTTGTAATAAAACGCAATAACAATGCGAAAAGAATAGGTAGAGTTCGACAGCCGTTCAATATGGACGAATATGAGCGAGATAAAAGATCGGTCGCCTCTTTCATTCCAAACGGATGGACCATGTTGTCTGTCAAAAAGCGATCCATTTAGTGATGCCCCAATCTTTGCAAAAAGTAGACGTGTGTTTTTGCGGCAGAAAGTCGATTGTTGCTGTTTACAGTTAAAACGTAAGTAGTTTATTCATATTTTTTAAATCATAAAAAGCTATGTTTCGATTTCATTCTATTTAATATTTAAAATGTGGCATTGTGAAATGCATAATTTGTACTTATTTCAGTTTAGTTTTAAATTGTTTTTGTGGTTTTAAAAAGTAACTTGAGTTATTTCAGTTTGTTTTTAAAATTCTATCACTTTTTTGTAACATTCTAACCTATTTCAGCTTATAACCAAAATGTAATAAGAGTTGGGTAAAATTTTTGTTTTTATCTCAGTTTATTAATTAATAGAAAAGTAAATTTAATTTATGTTTTTGTTTTATGGTTTTTTCTGATTAAATAGGCGCTACAAATATGAAAATGTTTTCACGAGGCCGAAAGATTTTAGGTTTACTAAATTTCCCAGCAGGCGATAATGAGGAAAAATTAGTATCAACACTAGGCAGTAGGCACTTATTATGTACTTCCTTATAAACACGTTGCTATTTCCAAATATACAGGTAAGTGCAACCCTAATCAAGTGCACGCACGCACGCACGCACGCACGCACGCACGCACGCACACGCACACGCACACGCACACGCACACACACACACACACACACGTATACACACACGCACGAACACACGTAACGATTAAGTTATTGTATATCTATTATAGATAACTGTGTTCTTGCTCCCACGCTGTTCGCCATCTATTTTGCAGCTGTAGTCAACGAGACGTTACAAAAATTATCTGCAGGCATCCACATTCGCTTCCGAACTGATGAAATGCTTTTCAACCTTGCTAGGCTGAAAGCCCGCACTAAAGTTTCATATAAAATGATCACCGAAATTATGTACGCGGATGACTTATGCTTTTTAGCAGATTCTCCAACTTCTCTACAATAGCTGATGACTGGTCTTGACGAGGCGTGTACCAAGTTCAGTCTTAAGATAAGTGTCAGTAAGACAGAAGTCATGACTACAGGCGCTTCAATAGACGGATCTCTGAAAATCTGTCTTGGTGAAGACGTTCTGAAGCGTGTAGATAAGTTCAAGTACCTGGGAAGCACAATAACATCACAGTGCAACCTTGATGCCGAAATAAACTGCAGAATCAGTGCTGCCTCAGCCTCTTTCGGCGAAATTAGAACTAAAGTCTTTCGTTCGCATAATCTAAAACTGGCTACAAAAATTGCAGTTTACAGAGCTATTATCCTGCCAAGCCTTATATGGCTCAGAGACATGGTACCTCTACCGCAGGCACATAAAGACATTAGACCAATTCCATCTCCGATGTCTGCGGGACATCATGAACATCCACTGGACGGACCGCATCAGAAATACTGAAGTTCTTCGACGCGCTAAGATCTGCGGCATTGAAGCATATCTGATGCGCCGTCAGCTAAGGTGGTGAGGTCATGTGTTCCGCATGCCAGACGAAAGGATAGCAAAGTGCATCTTTTATAGCGAGCTTCAAGATGGCAAGCGCAAGCACGGCGGACAGCTCTTGCGATACAAAGATGTACTCAAAAGACATATGATAAGTTGCAGTATTGACGTGGGAGTCATCTGCTGCAAACCGCCCGGAATGGAGACGTCTTGTAATGCAGAAGAGCGACGCCTTTGAAAACTCACGCAGAGACGAGCTCGACGCAAAAAGAGACGAGCTAAAAGCCAGACCACCAAAGGCTTTAAACTACCACTATAGTGGCGGCGTACTCACTTGTTCGAGATGCTCAAAAACATTTAAGGCCAAAATAGGCTACAAGTGCTACAACAGCCACATGAGAGCACACGACCGCGCGGACCAACGAGACGCCAGCTGCTGAGCCTGTCCAGCAGTCGCTGTGGCTGAAATCGGCTAAGATATTATTATTATTATAGATAACATGTTCTTCTCTTTTAATGTCTTTTTTCGTAATTTTCATACTTACTTCTGTTATTTCATAATAATTGGGTAAATCCTAGCTTCCCACAACACAGGGCATCCAGACTAGCTGGGAGCTAGTGTAGTTAATATTACGTGAACAAAGTTTATTAAATAAATCATTAAATTTTTATCAATTATTATTTTAATTAAACAAGTTGTATGAAAACAAAAAAGATTTTTTATAGAAATAGCCGGTAAACGAGCTGACGATCCCCTGATGGTAAGTGGCTATCGTCGCCCATGGACATCAGCAACACCAAAAGCATCACTGATGCGTTGCCGGCCACGAAAGAAAGAATTAAAAAAAGAAAGAAAGAACTGGCTCTCAAGCCTCCAACCGGAACACGACGAGTCGTTTGGCGGCTGACTCATGCTCAAGGGTGGTAGCTATCCAGGTGAACCCCATGGAAAAATAATACTAGTAATAATGGTATTAATTAACAATTAAAATCAATATTACCAATATAACCCCTCGAGGGGCCCTACCACCAGCGGGCCGGATTTAGTCGCCTCTTACGACACCCATACGGCGTGGGAAGAAGGACTTACGGGAACTTCTAAAAAAGGTCTTATTCCTCCATATTATCAAAACATCTACGATTATAATATGTTATCTGTTTAAGCTATTCTATTTTTTATGGCGATTTTACATTATTAAGTGCTAAGGTAAAAAGTTTTTATTTTTTTTAGAATCTTTGTTTGTTAGAATTTTTGATTTTGTTTTAAGCTTCAGATCTCAATTATTCCTGAGTCTAAATAGAATAAAAAGTGCCTTAGCAAGTATTTGAGGAGTCCTAATTTCATTAAGACAATATTTTTTAAACTTTTTGATATTTAGGTATCAAGATTCATAATATGTGCCTCTAAAATTTGAGTATTGAGTATTGATTAACGAGGCTGTTTTAGTTTATGCTAGAAGTTCCTATTTTTTAATGTTATTTTCATATTTTCTGTTTGTAAGTTTTAAGGTGCAAAGCTTTAAAAGTAAAAGTTTATGTTAATTAAATAGTATCCAAGCCAAGTCCTTGCTTTGTTTTTATTGTTTTCATCATCATTTTACTAATATTTCGGTGAATATAAAATTTATTTCAGTCTCAAATTATGCTTTTAAAAATAGAATAAATAAAAAAGAGCAACGTTTTGATATAAATTTCAGTAGTCCTATACTTACAGATCAAAAAAGATATAAGTTTAATTACTACCTATGATTTAATTTTTCTTTTAAAATTAAAGAGAACTATTTAGTGGTGTGCCATAACTGATGTGGGTTTGACTACTATGGTTTTGTAATAAACTGAAATAAGTCGCAGGTTTTTTTTTCTATTTAGTTTTTTTCGGGGTTCCTAATATTGTAAAATAGTAATTACTATACCAAATTCAAGGTGGAGATCTCTACTTTCAAATTCATTTTAATTTTACTTCGAAAATATGACTATATTTACGGTTTTTTTTCATTTAGTGCAACTAATCAAACATGCAAAACTTAAAACGTAATTTCCCGTAGTTTATAATTTTTGAGTTATTTCTCTTTATTATTAAGCGTGCGATATATGTAAATGTGTAAAGCTAGTTCCTTAATTTTGCGCGATGGTGTTGGTGGCCTCTAGTCGTTGAGAGTATTTATGGGCGCTGATTTACTATCAGATGGCCTTTCTTATTTACTGGCTTAACAAAACAAGCTGGCAATTTTCATAGTCTATATTTATAGTGTGTTTTTTGAGATCAAATTTTATGCACCTTTTATCTTTTTAATTCTATGATGTGGGACTTTTTCTATATAGGTATAATATTATGTTAACCATTGGTGTAAATTTTCCTTCACCATTAAATTATTATATAGAAATCTATTTCCATATTCGCTAGTGGCATATTTATTAAAACAAAATATTCATTACAAAATGCGGCTGATAAAGAACAAAGGAATTGATTGAAATTTGGTCAAAACATTGGGTAGTAAGCGACTGCAATGCGTCAGGTATTGATTTGAAGCTGGTGCCAGATTCACGATGCCAAGGGCAAAATTTTGTTTTCGATCGTGACCCTGACCTCCAATTTATTTTTAAAATTACCTTCCTAATTTTAAAACCATGACCATACAATACATTCTATTACGAATTATCTGCCAATCTATCATTATGCAATTGTACCTAAACAGTAACTTACATCATAAAAGTAATAATTATGTTTTAAACTTAGTTTCTATCACGAAAAATAAATAAATATTGCAAAAATTTTCTAACATCAAAGTGTTATAACACAAAGGGTGGTCTGCTCAATAAATATAAGCTACGTTTTGACATCAATTTAGCCATATATATGTAGTAATTACTTTAATAATTATCGCAGAAGCCGTCCATAGTCACACGTACCAAGCCGCAACTCAAAAGCCTAACTAGAGAAAGGTATACAGATTAAACAACTACTATTGTTGTAAGCTCGATCACAGAGAATTTTATTTTCTCACAAATATAAGATAAAGTAATAGTGAAAATAGGTAAATAAAGACCCTTCGATTTTTCCCCTAAATAAAACTAGCGAAAGTGAGTCCATTTTATATCGCTATAGCTGTAGCTAGAATAAATATTCTCTGTCCGCGTTCCTCATTTTTGTATGAAACATTTGTATCTATAATATCCATTTGTAAGAAAGGCTATTAAAAAAATCCATGTCTTTCGTAGGCACTCAACTTTGGGATCCCCATTTCGTCTTTGAATGGTTCAACAAATATTTTATTTTGTGAGTACGAGTATTGTTTGAGAAACCTTTTAAGACAAATATTAAACTCGTAATACATACCCAAGGTTTAAAGATTACATACGATCTTGTTCTAATTTACCACAAGTGTATTATTATTATTATATTAGAGTAAAAATAATAATAATTAGGTACGAGAGCGGATTTGACAAATTGAAATACGACACATAATTAGACATTAAGAAACAACATTAGTCTATTGTCGTGAACGTTGTACGTTGTGCCTAATGTGTTAAAAAATTGGTTTTTAAATATAACTTCATTTGACAAAAATGTCAATGAAAAATAGCATATTATTTTCGGGAAAAGCTTATTTTCTTTTCAATACCTACTTTTACCTATTACAAAAAATGTTTTTCTCTTAATGTACGTCCACGGAGAAAATTGAAAAAGACTGCATTTCGCTAATGGACGTAGCGGTAATCTAGCTTATTATTATTTATTTTTAAAAATATTTGGTGGAACTCTATACCAAACCATTATCTCGCATTAATGGAATGTCATTGTGACGTGAATGTGTAGTGTATAGGGGTTGGGTTTAGTGACATGCATTGTTAGCCTTAGCTCGTGACACACCTTTTGTGATACGAGATGAAAAGTGGAGCTAAGTTAATTATACACCACAACTATAACTACAGGTGTCTCAAATGCCCTCTTATGCCTGTTTGATTTATTAGTCCAATAGATTTTGTTTTTAACAATGTACGTAAATACTTACATAGAGTGGATTAAATTTTATGTTGATATTAACTATGTAGTGTTTGATTAGTAGTATTCTTGAATTTCTGTAAATGGAAACAACTTTGATTTTAAACACGTCGGGCTCCAGCCAATGTAGGTACGTAAATCCAAGACCAGATCCCTCCTATTGGAGCGCCTGAGGTTATATTATGCGGTATAATCTTTTCACCTTTTGTAGAACCTCTTTAAATAACTTCATACTCTTAAAACGACTTATCTTCTTATTAACTAGGTGTTAATAAGAAGTAAATAATACTTATGGGACCTACAAACTTACCACAGTTCCTCCTACAGTCCTATTCGAGATTTCTCACAGATGTCTTTGAGCGGCAAGAACATAACACTGGATGTTCGTTTGCTATCCTTATTACATACCACTTATAACTTTTAACAAAAAAATAACCATCTTCAAAGAAGCACTCTTTAAACAGTAATATAATAAAATGAGAACATCATCAACTTACCTACTGGAAGTCAATTAAATAGGCATTATTAGGAACAACTCAAAAACTACTCGCCAAATCTCGCTCAAATTTTAATTGAACTACGTGACAAGAACGGATTCGGATATAAAAATAATCATCAATCGGTGCACCCAGCGAAAAGTTATGAGGTAAAAAGGTCGAATTGAGAACCTCTTCCTTTTTTTGAAGTCTGTTAAAAATCGTGGTCGTTAACCAGTCTGACATGATGCTTCTAAAATCGACCGTGATTGATTGTTACAGCCATTTCGGTCGCAATGTTGGAGAGTAAATAGTAATTTAGGTTCACCGCTTCCCACTCTATCAGCAAAACGTAGTGTGCCTTCCATGTCAATGATTTCCGTCCGCGTTGGTGGTCCCTTACTCAGGTGGCTTGTGGATAGCTTATCGAATAGTTACACAAAGGAGGAAAATAAATAACTTCTTTCGTACAATAGTATATTATAATGAACTTGAAACTACTTAGGTACTTTTTTCTGACAAGTTGTAGTATATCCAGCGCGGATTGGTTAGTTGCCAAACCAAGGGTCGGAAGTTTATAAGTCACCCGGATTTTAGATAGTTCCAACCTACTTCTAAAGTGAACACAAGGGTGGTTATCAGGTTCAAATTATTCGTTTGTCATAAATTATTATTTAACATGACGAGGGTTTGGGATGCGGGCTCAACTTTGAGGAGGTAAAGGAGATGAGAAGGTAAGTTAGTTTGATTCTTGTTAACTGAAAACAATAGATGTAAAAACATTTTGGTTACAACGAAGCATTAGGGATTATAACTTTTTGTCCCAAAACCAATTGGATCTACTCGAACCTATACCATAAATACCGTTGAAATTATCATAATAGTTTTTAATTCTAATTGCTACCTACTTTACTATTATGTTCTCGCAAAACTTCACGCTTGTGATTTGTTCCTCAGGGGCCATGTATTTTGAAAAATACGAGAACAACTAATATTATCGTTTTACTGCAAGTACATATTATTACGAATACATAAAGTAGGTACTATGATTTTTGAATTTCAATGTCTTGTTTTCTGCTTTACATTTACATAAATTCAATAGTTAAATCAAAAGTTATGTTCCTTATCATATCTAAAAAGGAACATAAGAAACTAGTAGGGGGTTTATGAAATTCAAATAATTTAATTTAGTGGAGCTATGAGGTTTTTCGGTCAGTCAGTTTATTGATTGATTTAACAATTATAGTATAAATTTTAAAATAATAAAAAAACCGCATGCTGCATAAAAAAGCTTTACTTTTTTATCTTTTTGAAAGTCTTATGATTAGCTCTTTAATTTAGTACGTACCCATATTGCAGTATCGATTTATTTTTATTTTTATAATGGCATCTCGCAGCCACGATATTTTTAAATTCACTTATCCACAGACACTTGGGTTATCAAGACGAATCTAAAGATATCTTAATTATATAAATCCGTTCCGGGGTTTGAAAGATATGATATGATTTGTAATAAATATATGCATATAAGATACGCGCGAAAAACATGACCCTTCCTGGCAGTCGGGTATATAAGCAATGAACATAATTTTGAGTAGATTATACTGGTGCGAACTGTTTGACATCTAGGTATACTAATATTATAAAGTGGAAAGATTTGATTGTTTGTTTGCATTGAATAAGCTCCGAAACTACCGAACCGATTTGAAAAATTCTTACACTGTTGGGAAGCTACTCTATCCCCAGGTGACATAGGCTATATTATATATTTTTTACTATTTTCCCCGAAGCGAAGCGAGGGCGATTTCCTAGTAAGTTATAATCACCATAACGCAGTCTACAAATAGTGCTGATTGCAATTATGGATACGGTAATACGAGTATAATGGTTATTAATTACTAATGATCCGCTCATGTTTCAATTTGTATACGATCGGCCGTTTGGCATCGAGATGCACTGTAATGGACGGCTAGTGGTAAAATTTGACAAATAATTCTGGAGGCAGAAAGTAAGTTTCCGGTTTACTTTCCATTTCAGCTGTCGGATATCCTCGTCGGAGATAATTCTAGTGCCATAGGAACGTTAGTTTAATTATTAAGCTTGCCCACGGTTTCTCCGGACTGTAATAGAGAAAAACCGGGCTTGCTGGTAAACGCACTCAGATAGTAGAACTGGTTGCAAAATAGTTGAAGGCTTTTACTATTTTAGGGTTCCGTACGAAAAAACGGAACCTTTATAGGATCACTCGTGCATCTGGGCAACCACCGTTCACAGCCAATTTATTAATGTACTTTCTTGTGACCCAAACACGAAGAAATAAACAACTGAATTTTGAAAAAAAATTAACAAAATAAAAATTAAACAAAAACTGTTTTGCAAACCGTATTGTGTGGTATGCCAAATGAAAGAACTTGTTGTAAGGATTTCAAATATATTTTTGTAATAGTTTTGCAACAGATAGTTTTAAAATTATTCATGAAAGAACGAAAATTAAAGCCAAAAATTGACCATTCTCCCCCTTATCTTCTAAACTACTACGCTAACATTTTGAAAGAAATACAGAGAATAGTTCTTTACTTAAATATTACAGGAAAACATATAAGACCTCTATGTTCTTAAAAAAAAAACGGCAAAAATAAATAAAATAGAAAAATAACGGTAAATACACATAACAACGTACGAAACCCTCTACAAACGAGTTAAAACTTGTCAAGTTTATTCTATTTTACCTCTAAATGCTGGTAATTATCTACATTTACTCTCTAGCTAGTGGTTATAGATTAATAACAAGTTGGTCAGATCCAAATATTTTATTGAAATAGGTTTCATGTAAATTACAACAGCTACCAAATACTAGAAACAGTAAATAATATTACTGTTATAAATTTAATTCACGAAGTAATATCGGATAATAATCTTAAACACACTTAACATATTTACAACAAAGATTGTAACATGTTACATAGCGAACTTTGAAATGAATTTGCTTTCATTCCCGGACCAGAATCGTTTCGAGATTGCAAACAACAAACAAATTTTTTGTTTCTTCTCATTTTTAGACGTCAAAGAATATTAAATTGGATCGTAATACATACACAAACAGCAATTACCCACGCTTTGCTCTCGTCATTTACAGATAACAGCAGAGTATTTGATATATCAAATGATAACCTGCACTTGATGGAACAGTGGATAGATGATTAAATTTCCTATTATATCTATACTAATAATATTATAAAGAGGAAAGATTTGAGTACATAGGCTCCCGAAGCGATTCACTAGTGTTATTATATTTTTATGTATTAGGAAGTATGTGGAATAAGATCCTAATATAAAAAGTTTTAAATAAAAAGTCGAACCCCCTTCAAACTTGAAAATATAAAAGAGTTTATTACATTGATTATTATAATCAATCTACGATATAATCTGCGACAAAAAGTATCATTTCAAGCTTCTCGTAGTTTTGCCTAAATTTTCGCCTATAGCATTTAAATTTTGCCACAAAATAATGTCCTCATTCGTTGTGTACGTACATTTAGTTATAATAAATCAGTTTCGGCTTCAGTCTGGACTAACTTTTGGAAATCTAGTATGATTCACTGAGTACACTTAGGTACAGGATCGTACAGGTAGGTATATGCAATTGCATCAATCGCAAACCACCGACAACCGTCATAAATTGCGTTACCTCGAATAACTACGGTACAGTGCAACTTCATATGTAAGTCCCCGGGAGCGACATTGAATTTGGTTGGTTTGGTTGTTTATTTGTGCGTCCGTCTGTACGCAAACAGCAGGCGGTGTTTAAACTGTTTAGCTTCTTTTTCACCAAGCGCGGTATCAAATTTAGGAAAATAATAAGTAAAAACACTTCGCTCAATAACGTAGCTGTGACTTCAACCCATTAATGGTCCACTGCTAAATACCTACAAAGTTTTCATCTTGAGCATACTGTACCACGCTGTCCAAAGCGGAATTATCAACCCAAATGTCGAATGTTTTCATGCTGTCTGAAGGTCTCCGAAATGGCTCAACGATTGTTATGTTACGATGAATCGGCACCTACGGCATTACGTGCCCTCTGAAGCATGGAAAAGCACTCTCCCAATGTCCTTTTTAAGAAATAACATAGCTAAGATATTACAAACACGAAACCATGATATTTGTCTTACCTACTGAGTTTTTGAGGTAATCGTAATCTGGATAGCACGGTAGAACAATTGTGAAACATCAAACGGTAGTTTAATTACGGTAAAAAATTCGATAAAAATGCTGCACTACATATTTGTCTGGCTTCGGACAAACAAGAAGGTATTTTTATTACTTTGTGAACAGGACTTATTTTTATTGTTCCACGCAATGATATTATATGTATAAAAGAGGTAGATGGGTTACTAGCGCGCCGACGGCGAAGAGCGAAAGAGTAGTCAATTGACCACGCTTGCTCGCATTACTCGCAGTCGCTCTCTCAATACTCTGTGGATACGCACGCTTTTATTTTTGTCAGAAGTGCTGGAGATTTGACATACAGCGTTAAAATGCCTTCGTGTGTTATGCGTAAATGCGCTAATTACTTACGTAAAAAAAATAAAATTCATGGAATAACATACCACAAGTAAGGAATCATGATTTATTGCATTTTATTTCATTTCAATAATTCTCTAACAAAATAAGTATGGCGGCATGACAGCGCGCCAGCTTGGCGCCAGCCGAACGTAAGGCGATTTGTGACGCGAGCGACAAACACTAGCTGTCTTTTTCACTATTATGGTTTTAGTAATGCTATCCCTTTTACATAATTTAACAAGCGCTGATTGGTCGCAGTGTGTCGTAGCTGTTTTCGGAACAGATTTTTCGCTTGATTTGTAAGGGCATAACGTATCTTTAATAAACATCATTGGTTCCACGGGCGTTTTTCGGCTTAATCGATAATATAAATAAAGACCCTACACTAGTTCAATTACAGTATATTACACTACGGTATACTGCAATAGGTATTTGTGAACTAATCAGGCGTGTTGTTTGCGATCATCATTCGATGACTTGGTTGTTCTACGCTGTTCTACGTTTAGTTAGTTATTCGACGAAATGTTTTTTCAATGTATTGTATTCGGCGAATTGTAACTCGGTAAATTTTCCGCAGACGGTATTTATAGTACCTACGTATGTGAATGTTTTCACTAATTTATATATGTTATAACATTTGATTCTTAATATTATTTGAAAAAAACTACTCGGTAATATTAAATAAAAACACCTTGTACCTAATTCTCAATATAAGAAACACACAATACGAACTTTGTCCATCAAGCAACACCAGGTGCATTTAGCTCCGTTAAGAGTGAGCTATTAGGTCAAGATAACAATGTGGAAGAAACAACAAATGTGACCCTTCTAAAGCTGATCCATTAGCAAGAATTGTGATTATTTTGTAAAGCTTTCGTGTTACTGTTTAATCCCAAAGGTACAGTAACATACTTTTTTCCTTGTATCTCATGGGAGTAATGGGTATTGGGAAATATTGCGGGATATATTTTATCATGCTTTATGGTTAGTATTTTCAATGGGTTCAATATAAAGTATATAGTAATAACATAAGAATTATCATCACAACTCACAACAACACTAATGTGAGGGGTATCTACCAGAAAAGTATTACTTTTTTATGAGTTCAATTTAGATAAACCACTATGATTGAACTTTTACATTTCGGTTTGTTTTATTTTATGGAAATAACTGGCAAACGAGCTGACGATCCACCTGATGGTAAGTGGTTATCGTCGCTCACGGACATCAGCAACACCAAAAGCATCACTCATGCGTTGCCGGCCAAGAAAGAGAGAAGAAAAAGAAAGAAAGAACTGGCTCTCAAGCCCCCAGCCGGAACACGACGAGTCGTTTGGCGGCTGACTCATGTTCAAGCGTGGTAGCTATCCAGGCAAACTTCATGGAGAAACAATAATAGTAATAATGGTATTAATTAACAGTTAAAATCAATATTACTAGTAACTATATAATCCCTCGAGGGGCCCTACCACCGGCGGGCCGGATTTAGTCGCCTCTTACGACACCATCCGGCGTGGGATTGGGGTTAGTATTAAGCCGCCCCAATACGGCTAAATAACCTATAATAACCGAAAATAACCTATAAATATCTTTTAGGATTACCTTTGTATGTATTATCTTTACATTCGTATAAATGAAATCGAATAAAAAATTCGGTGACCATTGATTGCGAGGCATAGTTTGCATAATTATACCGTTTATTCCCTGAGTACTGTTTACCACAGCGCCGTTGATTTATGTTTATTTTTAACGTATTTGTAAACACGTGAATCGGATTGACAAATTTGCTGTGAATAAACATTATTTTTGTTGTTTTTATTATGTTAGTGGTCATATAATAACTTATCGTCTACTAATTATAGTACTGATCTCCAAATCTACTACCAATGCCGAATCGAGGATTTATGGAAGGTTATAGTATTCTCAACGATGATAACCAAATTCTCGGTATGGTGTAACTATAATATGGTTTAAATGTTATCCATACAAGACACAGGACATAGATATTGGTAGCTCGAAGCTTATCTCTCGGATCCAATCGTCTAAAAAAGGAAATCTGAAAAAGTAGATCTGTTGAGGCAAGGTCCGGTGAGTACGGTGGAAGACTATTCGAGCTTCCAGCTGTAATTCTTCTAGCTTTGCGATGGTCTGTCGTGAAGTGTGAGCTCGCGCGTTGTCGTGCAAAAGCAATGGGGAAGAACGATTTACCAGTCTTGGCTGTTAAATTGACAGCTTTTCCATCATTGTTTGCAATTGTTGGCAATAGACATCTGACGTTACTGTTGTGCCATTCGGTAAGAAGGTGTGATGTACAAGTCCGGTACTGGACCACCAGGCAGTCACCATTATCTTCCTATAAGTATTATTTTTTAGCGCACTGATTAGGTGCACATGCTTCGACGCACAAGTCTCGCCGTTGGTCGCTTAGTTCGTTTGACACCCACTTACGTATATCTTGCTTTTTATCTTTCCGATTTGACGCAAATACTTCAGTGTTGTTTTGACACTAATTCCAAAGCCCGCAGCAAGCTCAGCCGTAAATTGAATTGAATCTGCTTCCACTATCTCCTTCAATTCGTCATTATCGACAATGGTTTCCGGCCGACTGCGAGGATCTTTCTTCAACTCAAAATTTCCAGATTTAAAACGATTGAATCAATAATGGACTGTGTTTATGTAAACAGTGTAAGGCCCGTACACGTCGTTAATATTTCGTGTTGAAATGAAATGAAAAAGTTTTATTCGAAGTAGGTTTGTTACAAACACTTTCCGAATGTTTGTTTTCGAATGTTGTTTTGAATATTCAAATAATCTAAAATTTTAACAAAAAAGACTTCAAATGAAGTAGATCCTTTCCAATGACAATAAAAAAAGAATCATGGAAATCGGTTGGCGTCTTATTGAGTTATTCGTCCATTTGACGCGCACATACTTAATGCAAATTTAAGACATATTGTTTTCTCATGGATGCCACCTTTTTGTAGTTGGTTAATATTGTAGGAATTTTCAGTTTATCCGTGGCGCCAATAACTACACCTATATTAAAGACCTATTATTATGTGTACAATAAAAATAATTTGTATTGCATTGTATTGTAATTGCGCTGGCTTCGCTGTTGTTTGTAGTTTAAAAGGTTATTAGGGGTTTTTAAAATTGACATGTACCTTTTTTATCCGTCAGTGGTTTGAAATAAAACTAACAGTAAACGATACACTAGCCATCCGATTTGCGTGTTTAATTGAATCCGTGATGAATTTAAATCATAAAATTTTAACATTAAAATTATTAACATTTTAAACGTATTGTGGAACAACGTCCAACACAGTTTCATGGATTTATTCACGTACGTAAATACTTCACTTTTTGTACAAAGCCCCAAAATAATTTGAATTCGTCCACGCATCGCAATTATTATTCACAATATCACCGTATGATTTTCTCTTCTTCTATTATAATACTTCTTTGTCTCTATTTGTTGCGAAACATTAAAAATAAAAAAGTTTAACTGACTTACTAATAGAATTTGTATCGATGCGATGCGTCACTTTGTATGAATAATTCAGTTATGAGAGGACAGCAACGTCGATGGAGCTGATGCATTTTTGTGAAATTGTTCAGTCTTTTATTATTTAAATTTCCTTTAAAAGCTAGCGTTAGTTTAAATCTTAAATGATTTTTATTTTATTCCTCAATCCGAAACAATACTATTTGATGGCGTCCAAACTGGGGCATTTGCTTTAGACAAGATCTTTATAATTATCTCGAATTCAATGTAAAACGAATCTTATCTATTTTATATACTTTTGAAATCAAAGGAGTTCGTTAGGTGCCTACTAATTTTAATCGGGTATTTACCGGAAAAGTGTATATGTGTGTGTAAGTGTTAAAAACGTGCAACAGTAATTGGTTACAAATAATAAACTATCTACCTACTTACCGAGCAGAATAGAAACTGCTATCCGTCATTGTTATCACTAAATAATTGATTATCTGTTGCTTAAATACCATGTTGTTTTGACAATTTACAAGCAACCAACAGGTAGGTGATAACAACCACAGACATGTATAACAACCGCATAAGTTATTGATTATCATCTCCACGGTTATCAATGTTTATCTCGTAGCTGTAAAATAATATTGATAGTTCATTATCAAAGACTGTAATAAAATGTATAAATGCTCTCAAAATGTGTTGTAATATTGTGATAGTATAATTACATAACAATAATTAATAATGTCAATAAATTAGTAAATGCCCTCGCTTCACTTTGGGAATCTTTGGTAAATCTTGGTTAAAGTTTTCGTTTTAACGAAGTCAAAGTCAAAGTCACAGTCAAAATATTTTATTCATATAGGTATCATTGATACACTTATGCACGTCATTTTTTTGGCTTTTCGGAAGGTGCTTTGTCATGGAGGAGAAGAAAAGCCTAAAGAAACTCCTCAGCACATCTTTAAAAAAAATATTACAAAAAAGATAGTATCATACAAAAGTTTAATATTCTGAGTGGAACTGGTTGCAGAGCTAAATATTTCCATGCGTCTTTGTCATTTAAATACTCGTCTACACTATAATATCCCTTGCCTAACAATTGTGTTTTTACACGTTTTTTGAAAGATTCTATTGGCAAGTCACGTCTTAATTTTGGGATTTTATTATAGAAATGTACACCAAGCCCTATAAAAGATCGTTGCACTTTACTTAGGCGGAACGAAGGCGTAATTAATTGATACATTTCAAAATTTTGTTTATACGCTTTTATATTCTTCCTTATAAAAACTACATTATTAAAGGTATACTGGGAAGCTGCTGTAAGTATACGTATTACCTTGAACTTTTCATGCAAAGATTCCCGAGACTTAAGTTTATAGATAGCCCTAACAGCCCTTTTTTGGAGTATGAAAATTTGTTCTATATTGGCTGCTTTGCCTCACAGCAAGATGGCATAAGACATAACACTGTGGAAATAAGCAAAATAAACTATCCTAGCAGTTTCGACGTCAGTATACTGCCTTATTTTCCTAACAGCATAAGCAGCCCTACCAAGTTTTGTCGCGAGATTTGTTATAGAAACTATAAGGGTTCCGATTTTTCTTTGGATCGGAACCCTAAAAAGGAGTACAGAGGTTTTCCTTTCACATAATAATATAAAGAACCTATTAATATAAATATATGTCAAATTTTGATTTTAGTTTTGGTTCTTAAATGTATAATACAGTTTGGTACGAATGGTAACGATATTTAAGTATCATGAATAGCCATGACTGTGATACATGTAAATGTCGATTTATCGATTACAATAATATGACAAGCATAGTAACAAGTTCCGTTGCTAAACTTTACATAAAATTGGATGGTATAAAATACGCTAGTAGGAATTTTCTTAAGCTCTTTGTGCTTTGGAGGGCACGTAAATTTGTGGGTCCTGGTTGCTATCATACGATAACTGGTTGTCATTAAGTCATATCGGAGGCTTTCGAATGGCATTAGAACTTCCGAGACTTGACGTAAAGTGGGCCATTAATGGGTTGAAGCCATTAATCAATCAAAGATAACGAAGCGCAAAGTTTCACCGATCACAGTGACACATCGATGCATATGACTCGCCAGTAGATCCCTATAGCACATATTTTCAAGTGTTTATAAAAATAAATTTTTTATTGAAAATCAAACATGGAAAGATTTTCTCAAAAAAAATGGTTGTCTGTAAAGTCGGTTTACGGACGGTAGTTTAACGTGACAACGTCATGACAAAACATTGATGAAATGATTGCATACTTTTATAGATAAAATTGAATCATTTTAATTAAATTACCATTATTTTGTATAGGAAAAGGAGTGAAACGAAATCTACATTTTGATTCATAAATTAACTTTTATTTGCACAAATTAATTCAAATATGTTTATTATGTTTATTACTTCGATGAACAGATTATTTACAAGTAACAATGTAAAGGAAGAGAGATACATGCAGCACGAACCGAGCGCTTCGGCCGATCGCGCGATCGTAGCCGATCGTGCCTCTCTATCGCTTGTTCCGCGCTCTCGCTCGCGGAACGTGACATGACGTCACGGAACGTGACAGTGAGTCATGCTTTTTCGTGCGTGCACCGGACGTTCATCGTTTTAATAGACGAAGCACGTCAAAAAAACCATCTTCATTGTATTTTTTATTATTATTATTTTTGATTTCCCATAGATCATTCGGCTTAGCCTGCCAAGAAAGAGAAGAAAAAGAAAGAAAGACTGAACTGGATCTCAAGCCTCTAGGAACACGACGGAACGTTTAGCGACTGACTCAATTAAAACACGATAAAACATTTTACGGTTGACGAAGGTACCTACCACCTGGTAGATAGGTAAGAAGACCTGACGCAAGCTGACCTTTAACATTGGAAACCTCAAGCCTGAAACTAGAAACCTTGAGCAATTACTGCCCTCCAGATATCAGGGATCCTTAATTAATTGATAATACCAGCATGATCACAAGATAAAATAGGGATTCCAATTATCTTACCACCAAGTATTATATAGTACGATATGATATATTGATTGTGCGAACGTGTGATAACGTTATTGTACCCTCTTAACTCATTTGCTGAGTATATGGCACTCAATTATGCAAACGGAAATGAGAGTCGATAGACAAGAGCAGCGTTTATTAATTAAGTGGACATAATGTATTACGAGTACACCAAATTTAATATAGTAGTCGCGTGGGAGCTTTATAACGAGTACTAAAACATTCAACTTAGGCTCAAAACTAACTTACTGATCGACAATAACGTCGAACCAAAGTTAATATTGAAATTCAGACGCTAAAACATAAAGACAATGGCTTACACCTGCGCTGTGCCACGCTGTGCAACAAAATACCAGATATTATCATTATGATGGAAAGCTCAAAGCCCTGCTCCGCTAACAATACTTGTCCGTAATGTAAATAGACATAATTAATGTCAATATTATATACCACGATTTTTTTTATATCAAATACTTATTTAAATACTAATCACCACAAGAAAAATAATATTATAATTTTAAATAACACAAGGATATAACAAATGTTTGTCAGTTCAGCAGAATAATTTCACCATTAAATTTTTCTTTTCTGGCTTAACTTCTCACAATTTGCCGCCTTGTTACTTGCCATTCAAGGACGCAATAAAAGCAGATAAGGACGACAATAAGTGTCGTTTATGAAAGAAAATATTTTCTTAAAGCGTGTCCTGTTTATTATCGACTTTTGAGGGATTTTCTTTTCCTTAAGATTAGTATTTAATATGTAGCAAAGTTACTGTTTTATTAGTAGAAGCAATTAATAACTTAACCATTGTAAGGGACGTAAGTTTAGTAACAACATAAGTTACAACAGGACCAGCCAGTAATTTTTGATAATGAGTAAAATAATAAAGTCGAGACTGACAATTTTAGTTTTTGATGATGTTATGTAAGCAAATACTACCGAAAATTCATTTAACAAAAACTTTGTCCTCTTCCATGTCTACACATATTGGATTCGATAATATATTATGTTTCACTAAAATAATATTTTAGTTTTTTTTCTATGGTTGGAAATAAACAGGGAAATACCAGGGAAGTATCAAGTAGAAGAAAAGGTTAAAGGTAGAGAACGTACTTTAAAGATGAACGCGAAGGCACGTTTTTGCTTGACCTGACGCATGTCAGTGGCAAATTTTTAAGAAGACGATCTCTTATTCTTGCTGTTTACAGGTATTAAGTAGATAACTAAATTTTAACCAAACTTTAAGTCAATTAATACATGTAAAAGGACAATTTAGTATTTAAAATTTAGTACGCAAGTAAAGAAGGAATTTAGGAAATTTTCTATTTTTCAGTTAAGTCGGTAGGTGGGGCCTTTAATCATTGGGCCTTTATAATTAACACGTTTGGACAGGCACATTTAGTAAAATGCATAAGTAATTGAGTACGTTATGAAGACTACGAATTCCCTGCGGTGCGGTGTCGTTGTTCATTCTTGAGTGAACTAAAGACCATGCAAATTTTAATTTAGTTTAATATTTAGTGTAAGACTTCCCTCACGATTTATCTGTACGTTTGGACGCGCACTACATATTAATCACCTAAAATTTAGTTATGTGTCTACTTAACTACTTTACATGTAAACCAGACTTTACTGCTGTATTCATATTACCTACAAAAATTTCAGTCGAAGATTTACGACTGTACTCTTTATTAATTAATGGCTTAGAGTCGTAAATATAATGTTGATATTACGATATCGTTTTATGCATTTTATAGCTCTCACTTGTTCAATATTATGTTTCAATATAAAACTCGTAAATAAAGTAATCGCCCTTTTATTGGCTGTAGCGATCGTGCTAACGTGTGTTGATGTTTTACTATTTTAAATATTGTATGTTTAAAGTTTATCTTCTGTTTCAGTTTTAAATAATTTTACATTAAAAAATCTCATTATTTACTCTCTTGTTTCTCTTTGTTCATATTTTTATTTCCTTGTTTCAAAGAAAAAATTTCTATTTAGTAATATTGCACTACTTTTACGGTCTCTGCACATCCTGTAGGTTGACTGGAGAATACTATTTAATATTAAATCTACCAACAGTTCAGCTTGTAAACCCAGCTTTAAGTAGATACAGCCTTTTAAGGTTCAGTAAAGATTAAATAAATCTATCTATAATACGAGTTGGGCTTTTCTGTACATTTATTTATTTATTCTTTATTGAACCTTACAAGTAATGGAACAAAAGGCGGATGCTAAAAGCACAGACATCTGTGGCTAAAAGCATTCTCTGCCAGTCAACCTTAGGGCAGTGGGAGAACAAAGGAGGCGGTAACAACAAAGAGAGATAAAAAGAGAAGAGTAAAAGTAATGTTATTAAGGAAAAAAAATGTTAAAAACGATATTGAATATTTTTTAATAATTTCGATTAGGGGGCACTTCAATAATGTGTTATAGCACAAAAATATTTTTTTTAGAATTATTGTAATTTACAGTGTAGTGATTGTCGGTATGATGCGTGATGAACCGTGATAAAGTGTTGCGTGATTGAAGTGCATGATAGTGAACAAGTTGAAAGTTTAAAAACTAACAGCACTGTTTTATAGTATCCATGTACTATTGTACTGCACAGTGATTCTACAATAAAATTAATCAATGCAAATAATGATTATCGAAAACACAGTTAAAATAATCCACAGTATAACACAAAATAAACTTATCAATTGTCAACATAACTTAACTTAGGTACTGCTATTACAGGATATCGGTGGCGCGAAGTCACAAGATTTTACTGTATGTTAGTATAAATTAGTTCATTGCCCACGCGTCGCTAGTCTGGCGCAAGCGCAATATGTCACGGGCATGTCGAGGTCATCAGTGACGAGAACCAATAAGGTTTTCTCCTACAAAAAATCGCTCAACGCGGCTATAAATTCCTAGAGAAGCTATGTCCTAGAGAAGCGTGTACATCCTGTACACGTGTTTTTTTCTTACGATGCCAGTAGGAAAAGAGGGAAAGACATGTTATCTTACTTTATATTTTGTTTAATTATCATGTGTCTGGAATTCACACACAAATTACCATAGCAAACATGGCAGCGGGTCGGAGTCATCTGAATGCAAATTAGCCCGTGAATTGCGTGAAGACTCATGAAATGCTTTTACTCCATTTGCAAATGAAAAAATATTAAAGCAATTTTATGTAGGTAAGTAACATAAAATAAAATGAAAAGTGTATAATTAAATAATTAGTAATTTTATCCTACAATATTGGATGTTTTATGCGTATCTAAAGTTAACGTACCAAATGAGTATGAACGCACTTAATTCTAAACCCGGAAAGCAATTGACATATTTTTAGGGTTCCGTTTTGTTTACGGATAATAATAATATAATATGTTGTTTTTGTTGTTGTTGTTGTTGTTGTTGTTATATGTTGTTGTATATATATGGGTGGTTCTTCAAAATTTGGTTAACTTGCTGTTAGCAGCATTTTTCGCATATTAATATCTATTTTATCCAATATTTGCAACTACTAAGCGATAATATGAAGTTCATGTAATTTGGTCACTCACTTTGATTTATATCGTAATATTTTATATTTCCGAAAATCGCTTCTTCCTACTCCAAATATCAGTCCCTAGCCATGTAAGATCTCCCAAATTTAGCAAGCATTTCATTGTTATTCTAATTCTCTAAATAATACTTTGATTTAATTTGACTTAAACACGTTTATTATTAAATTATTAACTTAGTTATTGCGATTTAATTTTTAATAATAATAACATTCATCATATTATTTCACGTTAAAAAGTGTAAGCGTTAAGAAATATCAGTCCCTAGCTATTTGCGAAATACGTAAATACGCGCCATATAAGCTTACGGCGTTTTTCATAACTTACTCAAGCGAAAGCATCGATGTGACATTAGTTGTAAACATGACCAATACCGCGTCAGCCATTTCGTTTTTAGTCGGTCGACGACTTTGATACGGAAGCACGTGCTGTGCCAGTCAAACTCTCAGTCCCTAGGTAAGTCGTTTCAAAAATAGTTAATTAATAATAGAACTCATTACTTATTGTAAATCTGAGCATTATCTGCCTTGTTATTTTGATCACCTGCTGGTTTTTAAGTTTTTATTAAATAATAGGTTATGTTTGATTTTGCTTTGATTCGTCAGTCCCTAGACCGTCAGGCCCTCGTCGTAAAAGTGACTAGTGCCTGATATCACACCTAGGAACTGACGATTATACTGCGTGATCCATGGTTTTAATAATAAAATATGTGTATTTGTTGCAGAATATGGCACCTAAAAAGAAAACATTACTTTTCAGGGAGTAACTTGCCAAAAAAAATTCTGAACAGGCAAAGATACGTTTGGAAAAAATTAAAAACGACAAACCGTCATCGGACGAAGACAATATTCCTGAAGTTCCTATTATAAACAATGGAAGAAGAGCTGAAGCTAAAAGAAGAAGTATGATTCAATGAAAAAAAAAAAGAAATGGCATAACGCGGTATTGGTACCTAATGAAAAGGAAGGACTCACTCATTAATAATTTGAAGAAAAAACTTGCCAGCGATCAACAAAGAAACAGAAGACTGAAACGTAAAATGACGATAAATTAAAAAGCACTTACACCAAAAAGTGAATTTGAAGCCATGGCTAACGACCCTAATCAAAAATCATAATTATTATTAGATAAAAAGATTGACATACAGCAGAAAAAACCTCCTCCTCCTGTGATGATGTTGGATATAAACGTTATAACTTAAGGACTTTAACGTACCAAAGCGATACAAAGCGGCTTCAAGTTTCAGATGTTTTAATTAATATTAATATGTACTTAAGTTATTTCATTTTGTTAAAGTTAATAATTGCAATAAACATGTGATTAAACACACTAACCGTCTTTGGCATCAGTCCCTTATCATGTCTCGTCAGTCCCTAGATAAATGATTTCAAAAAAACTTGAATTTCTTTTAAAATACTCAGTAAAGTGACTGGCCCTTTTAGATGCAACAAAGTATATATTATACCCACAGTATACAATTAGAAATTTACTGATAACCATCTAAAAATATCTTTGTCAAAATTAGGCCATAAGTTAACCAAATTTTGAAGAACCACCCATATATATATGTTGTAATTGTAATACCTTTATAGTTTCATGCCCATCAGTCCATTTGCAGCATAAGGTAGGGCAGGATTGGCTTCAGTGCAAGTAAGCAGTTACCCACACTTCATACTTTGTCAGTTCTTGGTGAAAGCTGTATTTACCTACCTGTCATTCGTTTCGCATGCAGCTTAAGACATTTTATTTTGTACAGTACAAATTGTATTATAATTCACATAGAGACTGTTGGTGAACCTTAATTAATAAATTTTTAGACTTTCCTCAATTTGGCGCGTTTTATACATCCTATAGCCTAGAGGTTCTACTCTCTAAACGAAATGTCAACCCATCTCAACCTTTATAATATTTGATCCTTAATTATTTTAGTAACTTTACTTACCTTAAAACTTAAAATCCTTTGCACATATTAACAAAAATAGAGGGATTTTTCTGCGTTGTATGCTGTAAAATATCTTTTATCAAAGGTTAGACCAATATTTTTTACGGCAACGTCACTCACAGCGCACTGTGCCACAAAGGAATGGTTCGACACCACAGCTCGACACCATAAAGTGAGTTCGTGTAACTTTTAATTAGTTCTCGCTGCAAAACCCTTTACCTGGAAAATCTGTCCGGTACCCACGTTCTATTTTAACAATGAAATTTCCGTAGCGAGAAATTTGAGCGGCGTTTTGAATAGCCGCATCAGTAGTTTTAATAATAAAAGTTATAAAATCTATGACGAAAATTAGCAGCAAAAGACAATGGTGGAAATTAAATTAATTCTGTTGATTGTACTTATTTAATAACAATTTGTGCAAAATAACACTTCATAGGTATTATCAATACCTTTAAGTTAGTTTTAATATAACCGTGTACCTATTATAATTACCCCAAATAGGTATCCTTTATATTATCCAATAAATTAAGATAGTGTTTCATGTATGATTCGTATTACATTAGCGGCCTTAAACTTTATTGCATTGTTATACCGCACCATGTGTAATATTTATCGTCGTTACAACTTTTAAATGAGGCTATGTTTATAGTATAGTATTATTATTACATTATTTTATTTTTACAAAAAGAACAATACTTTTGGAAATTCTTGTTGGTACATAATTTATGGAGTGCAGTGAACATTTCAGGCCATAGGGCAAGCAAAGTAAAATACCGTGTATATAAGTTTTATCTATTTTCTCAGACATATAATAATTGTGGTTGCTAATAAATAAAGCCAGCCATACATGATCAAGTTTACTTGTCAAGTGTGCAGCGGACATGATGCGGTATCCAGTTTGCATGAGCGGTCTTCTATGCGAATACCACTCAAGATCAAGGAACCGCCCATGATTCTTAACATAGTCGGAACTGCAAAATTGCATTTATTTATTTATTTCATAAAACGTTCCAAAATAACCAAGTCTATCATCAGCTGAAAAGAAAAATATTATTTTATGCATAGTTTTTTTAGTTACGAAAATTAAAAACGTCGGGTATTACCTTGATAGCTCGCTAACAATGTCAGATAATAACTACTAACGTTGTTAGCGGTACGTGGGGGTGGGTGAGCGAGCGCAATATCTCCCACTTCAGACTATGTTAGCGGAGCCAACGGAAGTTGCATTGCCACTTGTTTCTTTCAACATTTTATTGTTAATCCTTTACTTTATAACACCTTTCACAATGTCTACTAGATCAGCACGTTTACTTAAACTAGCTACTGGACGTGGTGAAGAAAAACATGGTAATAGAATTAAAAATGCCGATGAAAACATTTTGACCAAAGCAAAACCTAATGTGAAAACAGATATTTATTTTTATTTATTATATAACTTTTGCGTTTTTTAACAAAATAATTTATGGTTTAATACTATTGTGAATTTAAAACTAGATAATAGAAATTACACTAGCATTTTCTTACACGTAATTTAAAATTGTAGGATTTACCACATTCCACGTTGTTAATCGGTTTTTAAAATGAGTTAAACGTCGTTAGTACCACATCCAACGTTGATAATCGGTTTTCGCACAAGTAACAATGTCGGTTGTGGTACTTCTGACAAATCAGTATTAAGGTCGTAGCCCATCTAAACGACACCGCTCCCACCCAACCAAAGTATGAGAATTCAAATATAAACTTTTAATCGTGTTCTGTAGATGCAACTATTGAGTGGCAAGGTTGCGGTAAGCTTGCTTCCCGCGCGCGGGCTGCTAATTTTTGTTGTTACTGTAAAGTGCACCTACAGGGCACGATTTAAAGTTTATATTTGAATTCTCATACTTTGGTTGGGTGGGAGCGGTGCCGTTTAGATGGGCTACGACCTTTGGCCTTACCCTGTTAAAAAGGTTACAAGTGACTTTTCTCATATTTACACATTAAATACCGGCTTAAAGACTTTTTTAATGGTCATGGGCGAAACGTAACAAGTAGACTTGATTATGTATGGCTCGCTTTACATTAACCTTTTGACCTCCAATGTTGCAAACTGTGCCGTGAATGACGCAAACGGACGACTTACAAATGTCATTTTTCTCCTGAAAGACCTTCAAAAATTTATGTATTTTAGATGTCAACATTGATTTCACAAATAGATTACATATGATTGTAAAAAATGTTTAAATTTTAAACCTACAGAAATTTATGTAAACTCAAAAAAATCAGACAAGATTACATATACATGAGACTGCTTTGGTTTCGTGGTAAACAAAGTCAAGGTTGTGATACCTTTTATTCATATTTTATTTATAGAGCCATTATTCACTTGACCTCGACTTACATACATATTATTATGTCTGCATGAGTACATATTTTTTGAAATAATAAGTCGAACCGCCCCCAAGCTTGATAAAGTGATATATGTATATATTTTAATGAAAAACTGAACTTCCTACTTAGGGTGCTTTTCCTCCAGAGATGTGTTATGTTACGTTGCTATGGATGCGTTTGATATCCACCAATCATGTTCATTGGTGGAAATCAATCAATTTATTGAATCAATAATATTTATTGGATTTCACATCTTAAGCCGGCGCCAGATACAGCTCAAACATTTGAACACTTTTTTTGAAGACTTTGAAAATACATTTGAACACATATTGTCGCAACCTGCCAAACATGTTTTGCAATCATTTTTCTCCACAGTATGCTGGTAGACGACAAACAACATGGACGAAAATTTTGTGGATGCTTTTATTATTTAAGTGCTTGTAATTATTGATTACATGTGCAAAACAAGTAAGTACATAACCGTTTTACATTAGAAAAAAAAATTTGCTGTAAAAAGTAAAAATAAAAAAATTTGGTGTACTTGGTGTGCATTATACTTTGAAGTACGAGCATGATTTATAAAAGTTATAAGTTACAACAAAATGTCTTCCAATGTCCAGTTAGATGATCGAAAGTCATAATCATGCCACACCAAGTAGTTTTGTTCGGATTTAGTATTCTATCAACGACCTACCGCGTACACCCTTTCGCCACAGCAACGATCCCGCAAATGGACTTTGCGCAAGTGTGGCAGGCTACGCAAACATTTGAACACATTCCAAGTTTGAACGCTTTGATGTGCGCTAAAAAACCGATACCGCATGGCAAAGTGCAAATATTTGTTCAAACATTGAACACATATTCAAAGTCCCGTGCCACACTTATCAATCAAAGAAGTGTTCAAATGTTTGAAGCTGTATCTGGCGCCGGCATTAGCAGCATAGCTGTATAGCACATCTCTGGTGGAAAAGCACCCTGATTCATGTACTTTAAGTATCTTTCTATACGCTGTCACTATTGTAAGACAGTGCCAAGCTTTTATTGCGATTACAGATTAACGTTGAAATTGTGAAATCGTAAACGATTAAATTTACAGATTTGTTTGGATAAATTGAATTAAAATTAAGTTATGTCGGAGCTTATCTTGGTTTGGGCCACAAGGGATGCAAGGGGGATTATTTATTAATTCTATTACTTGCTAACGTTAATAACTACATTGAATATTTTTTGTGCTTTAGAGGCTCTATCCATCTTTGTGTTTGACTGTACCTTTTTGAACTTGAACTGTCTCAATCAATAAGGCCCGGTTTGCATTACACCCTCCTTTAGTCGTAGGCTACATATGTCACGATATCTAAGCTCTTTAGATAAACTTTAAAAAGCCATATAAGAAACTTGTACTTATGTAATTTCAAATGAAAGGACTTAACTCATTTTAAACATATTACTCGTATTACTTTCTTTGTATCAGGATTCTAACGTTTACGTTTTCAGTTTTCGAACTCTTATCTTGGTGTGTTCTTACAAAACACTCACATGAGACTCATATTATGTCCTCTTATAGGTTTTGTATAATATACATACTTAGGAAAGGTATAAGAGATGATCCCCTTAAAGCTGGCTATTTACGATCAAGTGTACTTGTCAAGTTTGCAGTTTGAATTGATGCGGCATCCAGTATCCAGTGTGCATGAGAAAGCTATATGGCTAGATAGCCATACCGTGGCCATACACCGTCAAGTTTACTGGACACAACGTCAAGACCGCTGCAATCTTGACAAGTATACTTGATCATGTACGGTCAGTATAGGAAAAATCATTGAAGTTAACATGATTTTCAAATCGATGTAGATTTAAAAATCAATGTTGAATGTTAGCATGAAATCATAAAGAATTTATCTGTCAACGTGTTGTCATAATCAAAAGTTCAACTTTAATAATCTTTCATTGCAATATTTATCTATTTTTTAAATCCTACTAAAGCAATATCTTGGACACCCTAGTCTCCCAGATGGTATATAGAGTATTCTAGGCAGCTGACTACAAAATACTTTGTAATTTTTTGACATATTATTATGGTTGGTCCACCCTCAAGCTATCTGCCCTCTACGGTTGATCCACTACTTACGGGACACCGGTATATGTAACAAAATAAATAAATGAACATAATTTCTTTATCTGAATTGATTTGAATAATCAAATTATTAGAACTTAATATTGTCATTATGACATAAAGTCGTATGGAAACAATCATAACAATCAGAAAACGACTATAATGCAATGTCGTAAGGGTTATTTTACGTCTTTTTTAACTTTGACTTAACTTTTCAATATATTTAGTTCTAAAATGTTTATAAGGAGCAAGAGAATTATGTATATTCATTTGCATTCGACAATAGCTGATGCTTACATTAGTACCCGAAGTAACTAATTGGAAACGAACTGTATCCACGTATTTTAACTTATTTAATAATAATAATAATAATAAAACTGTTTATTGCCACACACATATAAAAAAAATACAAGATACAAAAAATAATACAACTGAAAGACAATGAATAGACAAAACACAAATGAAACAAAAATAAAACTTAATAATAAGCAGTGTGGGCAAAGGAGGAGGCTCAGCTTCTGCTAACCCGGGACCTTGGTCCCGAGTAGCGCTGTTTTTCAGCCACCACCCAATCCCCGAGTTGTTATGAGGGGAATGTTAGTGCTCCCCGTTTCCCAGCCGTAGAAAAAAAAGTAACAGAAAAACATTTCATCCACAGTGGTTTTACATTTACTTATAGAATTATGATTAAGGATCTGTATATAATAAAAGGAATCTATATTTAAATTATTAATTTACACTATATTCGTATACTTAATTTACATTATTACTAAATATATTGGTTCTTGTGTGTGTGTGTGTGTGCGTGCGTGTGTGTGTGTGTGTGTGCGTGCGTGTGTGTGTGTGTGTGTGTATTTCTCTGTATGTGTGGCTTCTACTTTTATCTTACATTTTATAATTGCAAATATTTTTATCATCGATCAATCATTTTTTTAATACGGTCCAATACACATTAAATATCTACCATTACAGAAATCATAGAAGACTCGTCAAACAATATCCCGTAGATCAATTGCAAAACAGTCCCTATTAAAAATATAAACAAATTTTATTTTTTATATTTATAAATATATCTGTAATAATTACTGTTATAGAATTCAAACCATAACAAAAATAAATGTATTTTATTAATGAAACTTAGTTTTTCCTTTATTTAACTTCATATTTCGTTATAGCTTTTTTTAAAATATTAACATTTCTGCCGGGCGTCCTGCGACGGCCAATTTTTTATATATCTACTGCAACTTTATATTAATCCGTTTTTTCTTGTTTCAGATTTCTTCACCTCTTCTTTGATCCTCGTGATTATTTTCGTATCTCCTTCAGTTTTATTTATTTTTAAGTGATATTTTTTTGTTTTACGGTGTGAACTAAATTTATTTACGTAGTTTGTGTTCGTGTTCAAAATGTTTTCCATTTTGTTTGGTGTTACTAATTTTTTTGGACATGTGTTAAAAACAATCAGTGACTATAAGTGACGTTTACGTGTGATATTGTGACGCGATAGAGACGCATGTTCGTTGTTGTTTGGTGAGAAGGAGACAGCTAACAACCATGTCGCTGCCAATGAAGCGTTCTTACTCCTCGGAGGGCGGGCACGCTTCCAAGCGTGACTGGAAAATGCGCCTGAGCCTTCGGAGCCGAAGCGGCCATAGCGTTGTAAGTACACCTTGATTTAATACATAACTATAATATAAGTTCACACCTTTACACGTACATTAGTTTGTCGCAGGCATTGGAAATGTCAGTGAACTGGGCTACGGAATTTCATTACCTAATAACTCCTCGTTATGCTCGCATAATTTATTTCTTGTAAATATCTTATGTCTAAAATGTATTCGATTCGAATACAAATTCTCATTAACATAATAATATCTATGTTATATTACACACATAACATGTAAACATATCTACATAATTATTAATTATCACTTTCATACAAACTTCCGTATTACTCGTATAACTCCGTGAGGGTAGAACTTCAAAGTAACTCTGTAAGCCGTAAAATTAAGAAAGTTTAAGTACATTGAAAAAAACTTTAATCTCGGATTTAATTTTCTGACGATGAAGTATTATGGCGTCCATAGTTTAATATAGGTCGGATCGCATGAAACTGTTCCGTTTGTAGGCAGTAGGTATGTCCACTATATGCAGAACTGACAGCGATGGAATGGCCGATCATTTGTCAATGCCAGGCAGATGAGTGTTCTTGTGTGAAATGAATTTGAAATGACAAAAAACAATTGATTGTAGTTGTTTGGAAAGGAAAAATAATATCCTGTACCAACTAAAAAATATAACATTTTCTTTTTCATTCATTTGATTTTCACATTTCTTTATATGTTACCGGAACACATTGGAAATACCCTACCGTCGTCTACCCTAAAAAAAAACTAATTTATTAGAGTAGATAAAGTCAAAGTTAAAGTCAAAATATTTTATTCATATAGGTATCACTGATACACTTATGCACATTTTTTTTTATTGGATATTGGCTTCAACCCATTAATGACCCACTACTGAGCAAGGGTCTCTACTATTATATATACATATATGAGTAGATACTCGTATTAGTAGAAAGTTAATTCAAAAATAATATAAAGTTCCAAAAAAAAATTTATAAGTATCAAAGATATTTTACTAACGTATGATATCATTGAGTCTCTTAATATTTACAAGCGATCAACTAGTAATGCTTTTTATAACGCAACGAATTGAGAGGGGATAGTCAATACAAGGGATATCGGGCTGAGCTCTTCTAAAATCAATGATATCCTCTCGTTGCTAAGATACTTCATCTCTCATGACAACACTTCCTTTATTTCCGGTAGAAAAAATAAATACGTAGTCGAAATAACAGAGTCGTGTTATTACACACAATCTATTGGTTGGACTAATGGATTCGTAATTATAGCGAAATGAGTAAAATAATAAATGAGTTTAGGCATGAGCACAGTCTGTGCCACGGGGTCGAAATATAGACGAACAAAATAATATTATTATGAATAGTAGTAAAGTTTAGATTCACAAATAAAATAATGATCTTTTATGTAGGTAAATTTTTGTATAAAAATAATTTAGACTTCTGATATTTTCAATGGACAAGACAAAATTCGAGGATAGAAAAGGTTCGAGGATAGGCGCCTCAATGAAGGCGGTCATTAGGTATATTCCAGGGATACATTTCGAAAGGTAGGAGTCAAGATGAACGGACTCCTTTTAGCGGTGAATAGACACCCTTGCGTTTTTGTGGCGTAAAATCCCACAAGGTTGGCATCACCCCATTCGGAGACTGCCTGAAGTGTAAGATGCATACGTTCCACCATGCCCTTCAGACTGTATATTGGCTTTACCGGCCCGACCCTTTGGCAGGTATCTCTACACAAAAGTGCTGTCGTTTGCGTATCTATAGGAGATACCGGGTATGAGCCGTGTATGAGATCGTTGATGTGCAACAGAAATAGTGATGCGGATGTGATACCGGCCAAGAAAGAGAAAAGAAAATGGAATACCTAAAGTGTTTGAGGATAACTTACATTTACTTATTATTAATAATTAAAAAGGGAAAGCATAATGTTATGTTATCTATTTCAATATTTTTTAGGAATTTCCTGTAACTCATTTGACAAACAATACTTTTACTAAAGCACAATAAAAATAATTTAATCAGTATGCTTTAAATAAGTAGTCAGTTAAAGAAAATGGTAAAATATGCGTAATATTTTCAACCAAATACTCAAAAGTATTTGATTTTATTTTTGTTATATTTTTCTTTATTTGGAAAAATACACATAATTTTAAATTTTACATCATAAATAAATCTACTTTTGTTTGCTTCTTTACAACACAAGAAAACAAAAAGAAAATAAGGATACACAACCGAATTAAGAATTACTTTTATAAGGATATAATTATAAGGATCGCTTTTGTCCTAAATCACTTTTTCAATATTCCCGATAAACTAGTATAACGGTAGTATTTAAGCATATTTGATAAGACTAATTGCACTCATTCTGAATTAATATTTCGGTAAAAATCATTCTTACCTTATCGCCAGCAGTGTAAGCACTGACTAGCTATGTTAGTTTGTTTTTGCTTAGAGGGATCGTCAATTTAGCGGGCTTTTCTACAATTTTGATTTGGAGATAGAGCAATGGCAATAATGCAGTAGGTACCACCAGTCGATTGACACAAGTTTCATCACTGGCCGCCGATACGAAGTTTCTTCAAAATGGTGGTACCAATGGTGGTGGTGGTGGTTGGTAGGTATGCCAACTATAACAATGCCCTTTACGACTAAAATATTTTTATAAAGTTTATTGTTAATTTTAAACAATATTTTATTAAAAAAAACTGTTGGATAAATTGTAGTAGCTACTCATACTTTATTTAAATGTCGCAGTAATCAGTCACCTAGTTCCAAGGCTTGAAACAATATTGTTTTCCATTTCAAACTCCTTTTATCCCCATGGGTTGTGAGTACGGTTGTTTCCTTCGTTCATCCGATTCAAAACCTTTGTTCCAGTATTGACATTTTGCTCATTATCGTTTTCCTCATTCGTAGATTATCTTGCCTTCGGTTTCATTTTGCACATTAAACTTATTGTTAAGTTCCTTTTCAAATCCATAATATTTAGATTTACCTAAGGTTCTCTGGTTAATATTTTCCAGTTATTATAAAAAAGTAAATAAAGTTTAACTTCTAAGGATATTTCCGTACATGGCGTTAATATGTTGATAACTCAAAAAATCATGCTTTACAGAACGGTCAGTTTTAAATATTTTTAAGTTCAGAGCGTACAGGCTCCTTCGGCATTTTGATACATATTCGAGTCGGCTTGGCGATATTACTTTTCCATTCAGGTTGACGTATGCGTTAGCGGCTTTTTGTCGAATCGAATACATGTATAGATCTCCTTATATTATGTCTGTTTGTTCTTTTGGCGTAAACGACTCTCTAATGGTTAATAAACTTGACAAGTCCTAGTTAAACTTGCTTGCAGAAGGTTCCGTATGTTAATTATGAATACATAATTAACATTAATTAACGGCAAAAATTAATACTATAAAATAGAAAAATAACGGTGTATTTACCGTCATAATTATATCACACGGTTAATATTTTATAATATTAATTTTTGCCGTTTATTTTAAGATCATCGACTTTTCATAGGTTTTCCTACTCCAAGTCCTAATTCCAAAGTACAAATTCCAAACAAATGAATTTGAACTTTTGTATGAGACCGAGTCATTGCACGCGACTCACAGATCAAATAATACGGTCACTCTAAGGCTGAGGCCAAACGAGTTTATTTATTTGAGCTGGAGTCGTGAAAAATGAGTTGCTTGCATTTGGTTTTATAACGTTGTTAACTCGATTGACTGAAACTTAGTTTATACAATATTCTCAAAAGTATCTCGTTGTGTAGTCAATAGTTCGCTCGATTAATAATGGAAAATTCGCTCCCAAAGTGAAAAACAAATACGCTCTCTCGACTTATGAGTGGAAAATTCTGATAAAAATGTTAAACAGTTAAACTTTGAACAAAAACTAATTTATTTAATTTAATATTACTAATATCATAAAAATATGTCTTAGCTTAAAACCTAGGTTTTGCTTTGCCACCATCAGTTTTAAGGAAAAAAAATATTTACTATAATTTATTTATATTCACCGAAAATTTATTAGATAAAAGGTATGTTATATAGATATAACTAATATTTTTGTTGTTTAATAAATATACTTTCTTAGTTCAAAAGCCGTACAATTCGAATACAATCGAAAATTAATTATGTCGTTATTTTGCGACGTAATTCAAACATTTGGTGCTCATTTTAATGACTGTTATCAACAGTTTGTACGTATGCGAAAAATTGGTAATTACAAAGTTCAACTTCAAAGGAAATATTAGTGAACCTAAGAGCATAGTGCGGTAAGAACGGGTGCCAAGAACTTGTTACGCTATGTTATTTAGTGAATTGAGTATCTCAATGAAATTTTTTTTTGTTATAAATGGAAAGTTCATAATACGAGTATATAAATTTTATAATAAATCTATTTTAGTGTTATTTTATTCGCTATAATTTAAAAGTTATATCGAATTAAAAAATTTTTGAATCCAATACCAAAAACACGCCGTCAGTTCCCGAATAAACCCGAGCGCGCGTGTGACGTCACTTTGTTAATTGCTATTCATTGCAGCATACAGCTGATACTGTGTTTTGACTTTTAACTGTAAAATCTTGATACTATCGTCAATAAATATATCAAAAATGCTAAACCTTAAAAGTTATCATGCTTGCTTAGTACTACTCATATTTGTACTGTTATTATTGTACTGTACTGTACTGTTACTGTACTGTTATTCATTTTGGGACTTGTAGTCCCCAAATAGGAGAATTGAACTACACAAACGATTATTTCGCGCTTCCGACGTTAAGGACCGTAATTTCCAATAATCTTCCTCATTACTTGGCCGAGGATCAAGGGATAGCAGAACAAACTATCCAATTTTGTTTCTTATTTCAGTGATTTTGGCTCCGTTGATGAGTTAATAGGGTTATTCTCTTCTTAGAAAGGAACAGATAAATGAGAGTTTCAACCTATTACAACATATAACACAGGAAATTGTCAGAGCTTTCCTGCATCTATCGCGCTAAGCTAAATTGACTGCCTGAAGCAATCCAATGCTGATAACGTAACACACAGTTAGCTGCACCTATCAGCCGTCTATGTCCTGACAGTTTCTGACATACAAGTAGCTTAACTCAGTCGCTGAGCTCAGTCAATCCGTTCGATAGGCACAGACCTTTTACTAAAACCAACCTTGACTAAGGGTGGGTTGTTCGTACATTTTAACCGCAGCTAACTTTAACTTTAGCTATTATCAACCGAATGTCAAAATGGCAGCCCTATGGGCTCGCACTTTTTGTCATTCGGTCGGTAATAGCTAAAGATAGATGCGGTTAAAAAGTACGAACAACCCACACTAAGTGTGGTGGATAGGTGAATGCAGAAGCTTATTGTATTGCATTCCGCTGCCTAAACAATAACAAGGATCCGAATCTCACGTTTTTAGGGTTCCGAAGTAAAATCGGAACCCTTATAGTTTCTCCTCAAAGTCATCTATCTTCCCTTTTTATGAGAACACAAATCAAGACATATATTTGCATAACATAATATATTAGGTATTAGGTATATGATCCTGTTATTCCATTTTCCTTACAATTTACATGGAAATTAGGTAGTATGAATATTATAATCAGTCTTGTTTGATCATGATCCTATTCCATATATTGATCCAATTTTCTGACGATGAAGTATTATGGCGTCCATAGTTTAATATGGGTCGGATCGCATGAAACTGTTCCGTTTGTAAGCAGTAGGTATGTCCACTATATGCAGAACTGACAGCGATGGAATTGCCGATCATTTGTCTATGCCAGGCAGACGAGTGTTCTTGTGTGAAATGAATTTGAAATTACAAAAAACAATTGATTGTAGTTGTTTGTTTGAGATCAGAGGAAAAGGAAAAATAATATCCTGTACCAACTAAAAAATATAACATTTTCTTTTTCATTCATTTGATTTTCACATTTCTTTATATGTTACCGGAACACATTGGAAAAGTGCAACTTATTCAGCGTTAACTGGTCGTCTACCCTAAAAAAAACAAACTAATTTATTAGAGTAGATTCTTAGTAGAAAGTTCATTCAAAAGTAATATAAAGTTGCGAGAAAAGAAATAATTTATAATTATCAAAGATATTTTACTAACGTATGATATCATTGATTCTCTTAATATTTACAAGCGATCAACTAGTAATGCTTTTTATAACGCAACGAATTGAGAGGGGATAGTCAATACCAGGGATATCGGGCTGAGCTCTTCTAAAATCAATGATATCCTCTCGTTGCTAAGATACTTCATCTCTCATGACAACACTTCCTTTATTTCCGGTAGAAAAAATAAATACGTAGTCGAAATAACAGAGTCGTGTTATTACACACAATCTATTGGTTGGACTAATGGATTCGTAATTATAGCGAAATGAGTAAAATAATAAATGAGTTTAGGCATGAGCACAGTCTGTGCCACGGGGTCGAAATATAGACGAACAAAATAATATTATTATGAATAGTAGTAAAGTTTAGATTCACAAATAAAATAATGATCTTGTATGTAGGTAAATTTTTGTGTAAAAATAATTTAGACTTCTGATATTTTCAATGGACAAGACAAAATTCGAGGATAGGAAAGGTTCGAGGACAGGCGCCTCAATGAAGGCGGTCATTAGGTATATTCCAGGGATACATATCGAAAGGTAGGAGTCAAGATGAACGGACTCCTTTTAGCGGTGAATAGACACCCTTGCGTTTTAGTGGCGTAAAATCCCACAAGGTTGGCATCACCCCATTCGGAGACTGCCTGAAGTGTAAGATGCATACGCTCCACCATGCCCTTCAGACTGTATAATATTGTCTTTACCGGCCCGACTCTTTGGCAGGTATCTGTACACAACAGTGCTGTCGTCTGCGTATCGATCTCATACACGGCTCATACCCGGTATCTCCTATACCGGGTATGAGCCGTGTATGAGATCGTTGATGTGCAGCAGAAATAGTGATGCGGATGTGATACCGGCCAAGAAAGAGAAAATAAATTGGAAGAATACGTAAAGTATTACTTATTATTAATAATTAAAAAGGGAAAGCATAATGTTATGTTATCTATTTCAATATTTTTTAGGAATTTCCTGTAACTCAATTGACAAACAATACTTTTACTAAAGCACAATAAAAATAATTTAATCAGTATGCCTTAAATAAGTAGTCAGTTAAAGGAAATGGTAAAATATGCGTAATATTTTCAACCAAATACTCAAAAGTATTTGATTTTATTTTTGTTACATTTTTCTTTATTTGGAAAAATACACATAATTTTATCTTTTACACCATAAATAAATCTACTTTTGTTTGCTTCTTTACAACACAAGAAAACAAAAAGAAACACAACACAATCGAATTAAAGATTACTTTTATAAGGATATATAAGGATTACTTTTGTCCTAAATCACTTTTTCAATATTACCGATAAACTAGTATAACGGTAGTATTTAAGCATATTTGGTAAGACTAATTGCACTCATTCTGAATTAATATTTCGGTAAAAATCATTCTTACCTTATCGCCAGCAGTGTAAGCACTGACTAGCTATGTTAGTTTGTTTTTGTTTAGAGGGATCGTCAATTTAGCGGGCTTTTCTACAATTTTGATTTGGAGATAGAGCAATGGCAATAATGCAGTAGGTACCACCAGTCGATTGGCACAAGTTTCATCACTGGCCGCCGATACGAAGTTTCTTCAAAATGGTGGTACTTGTAGGTATGCCAACTATAACAATGCCCTTTACGACTAAAATATTTTTATAAAGTTTATTGTTAATTTTAAACAATATTTTATTAAAGAAAATGTTGGATAAATTGTAATAGCTACTCGTATACTTTATTTAAATGTCGCAGTAATCAGTCACCTAGTTCCAAGGCTTGAAACATTATTGTTTTCCATTTCAAACTCCTTTTATCCCCATGGGTTGTGAGTACGGTTGTTTCCTTCGTTCATCCGATTCAAAACCTTTGTTCCAGTATTGACATTTTGCTCATTATCGTTTTCCTCATTCGTAGATTATCTTGCCTTCGGTTTCATTTTGCACATTAAACTTATTGTTAAGTTCCTTTTCAAATCCATAATATTTAGATTTACCTAAGGTTCTCTGGTTAATATAAAAAAGTAAATAAAGTTTAATTTCTAAGGATATTTCCGTACATGGCGTTAATATGTTGATAACTCAAAAAATCATACTTTTCAGAACGGTCAGTTTTAAATATTTTTCAGTTCAGAGCATACAGGCTCCTTCGGCATTTTGATACATATTCGAGTCAGCTTGGCGGTATTATTTTCCATTCAGGTTGACGTATGCGTTAGCGGCTTTTTGTCGAATCGAATACATGTATAGATCTCCATATATTATGTCTGTTTGTTCTTTTGGCGTAAACGACTCTCGCCGAATCTAATGGTTAATAAACTTGACAAGTGCTAGTTAAACTTGCTTGAAGAGGGTTCCGTATGTTAATTATGTATTTACCGTTATTTTTCTATTTTATAATATTAATTTTTGCCGTTTAGTTTAAGACCATCGACTTTTCATAGGTTTTCCTGTTATATTTAAGTAAATAGTTCTTTATATTTGTTCAAAATGCTTCTTTGTATTTTTCCAAAATTCTAGCATCAGTAGTTTCGGAGATAAGGAGGATGGTAAATTTTTGGCTTTAATTTCTTGAATACTTTTAAAACTATTCATTGTAGAACTATAACAAAAATATATTTGAAATCCTTACAACAAGCCTTTTCATTTGACATATACACGATGCAGTTTGCAAAACAGTTTTTGTTTAATTTTGATTTCGTAAAAATTGTTGTTGTTTTTTCAAAATTCAGTTGTTTACTTTATACCTTCGGCTTTGGGTCACAAAAATACACATGAGTACCAATCAATTAATTTGGTAGTTTTGGAATAAATTGGCTGTGAACGGCGCGGCGGTCGCCCAGACGCACGAGTGTTCATAATTATTAAGCGTTCGGTTTTTCGTTTTTTCGTACGGAACCTTAAAAAAAGATTCAGGGTTAAATCTATACAAATTTTAGTGAGTTTTACGTTTTGTTATGCCTTTACGCCTTAGAGAGAGGCCAAATGAGCGTATTTTTTGAGCTGTGCGTCGCGTAAAATTATATCATAATAATATGTCTTAGCTTAAAACCTAGGTTTTGCTTTGCCACCATCAGTTTTAAGGAAAAAAATTATTTATATTCACAGAAAATTTATTAGATAAAAGGTATACAAAGGTAAGTAATATATTTTTTTGGTTTAATAAATATACTTAGTTCAAAAGCCGTACAATTCGAATACAATCTAAAATTAATTATGTCGTTATTTTGCGACGTAATTCAAACATTTTAATGACTGTTATCAACAGTTTGTACGTATGTGAAAAATTGGTAATTATAAAGTTCAACTTCAAAGGAAATATTAGTGAACCTAAGAGCATAGTGCGGTAAGAACGGGTTCCAAGAACTTGTTACGCTATGTTATTTAGTGAATTGAGTATTTCAATGAATTTTTTTTTGTTATAAATGGAAAGTTCATAATACGAGTATATAAATTTTATAATAAAACTATTTTAGTGTTATTTTTTGAATCCAATACCGAAAACACGCCGGCAGTTCCCAAATAAACCTGAGCGCGCGTGTGACGTCACTTTGTTAATTGCTATTCATTGCAGCATACAGCTGATACTGTGTTTTGACTTTTAACTGTAAAATCTTGATACTATCGTCAATAAATATATCAAAAATGCTAAACCTTAAAAGTTATCATGCTTGCTTAGTACCACTCATATTTGTACTGTTATTATTGTATGTACCTACTGTACTGTACTGTTACTATACTGTTATTCATTTTGGGACTTGTAGTCCCCAAATAGGAGAATTGAACTACACAAACGATTATTTCGCGCTTCCGACGTTAAGGACCGTAATTTCCAATAATCTTCCTCATTACTTGGCCGAGGATCAAGGGATAGAAGAACAAACTATCCAATTTTGTTTCTTATTTCAGTGATTTTGGCTCCGTTGATGAGTTAATAGGGTTATTCTCTTCTTAGAAAGGAACAGATAAATGAGAGTTTCAATCTATTACAATATATAACACAGGAAATTGACAGAGCTTTCCTGCATCTATCGCGCTAAGCTAAATTGACTGCCTGAAGCAATCCAATGCTGATAACGCAACACACAGTTAGCTGCACCTATCAGCCGTCTATGTCGTGACAGTTTCTGACGTACAAGTAGCTTAACTCAGTCGCTGAGCTCAGTCGATCCGTTCGATAGGCACAGACCTCTTACTAAAACCAACCTTGACTAATCTAACCCTATGGGCTCGCACATTTTGTCATTCGGTCGGTAATAGCTAAAGATAGATGCGGTTAAAAAGTACGAACAACCCACACTAAGTGTGGTGGATAGGTGAATGCAGAAGCTTATTGTATTGCATTCCGCTGCCTAAACAATAACAAGGATCCGAATCTCACGTTTTTAGGGTTCCGAAGTAAAATCGGAACCCTTATAGTTTCTCCTCAAAGTCATCTATCTTCCCTTTTTATGAGAACACAAATCAAGACATATATTTGCATAACATATATTAAGTATTAGGTATATGATCCTGTTATTCCATTTTCCTTACAATTTACATGGAAATTAGGTAGTATGAATATTATAATCAGTCTTGTTTGATCATGATCCTATTCCATATATTGATCCAATAATCCCCTGACGTGCATAATTTAAATAACATTGACACAGCGTTAGTCATTTCGTCGAATTCGGGAATATAGTGCACATCTCTGTAAACCAGGCTACAATACAATGCTTTTAGATTAATAAAGGCTTACTTTATAAACGTAATCCTGTGCATGCAATAATTTCATAGATGAATGACGACGCTGATGACTTATAAATAGTATCAGAATCCAGTTAGTTATTTATTTGGACCACTAATATGTAATACATAAATAATTAGACAACACAAATAATACATCATTTTATCACCCATGACCCGAGCTCAAATATTTATTAGACACAAATATCTGCCTTGGCCGGAAAACGAACCTGGGACACATCACTTCGCCGGCAGGGTCACTGCCAATTAGACTAAAGGATCGTCGTGTAAATAAATAGAAATGATATATCTATATCAATAAAAAATAAGATTGATATAATTAGGTGGTAGGTACTCAGCCCAGCAACCGTTGAAATAAGAAATCTAACACTTATTGTCTTTTCAGCTGACAAAGCAGATTAGCACTGAAGAATAAGAATTGAGAATAACTCACTAAAGTATTCAGAAAAAAAACTGATGTTGAATAATAAAATCCTTTGTAATTTTCACTAGATACAGTGAATTTTCCCAATTATCCGATTAGTTATATCAATTTATAATTACAAATATTGACAATATTCGCACTCGGACGCGTTTTCAATTATTCGTTAATCCTTAATAACACTGATGCAACACAATATTCACAATTGTGAACAAATATGAAGTTTTACTGCAGCTTGAAAATATACCTAATCTCTTCATTATCGGATTACTTACAAGTAGCGAACGAGGTTCACGTCGCAGGTATATTAATATAAAATTTTCTGAAATGTTATTCAATATTATGTAAAAGTGAGAATATAATGTTATTATATAATATAGAATATAACTAGTTATAACTAGTGGATACCCAACGTGTACCACTACGCTAAAATAATTCTGATGACAATGACATATCAGTATCTTTGTGCTGACAGTCTGTTTATGCGCCATCTTTAGGTGCATATTATCTTCAAATTGTTGTATGGGAAAAGTGGAAAAATGGCTTTATCAATGGACTGAATGCACCTAATGCATTGTTTTAGTGGTCTCAAACCACTTTCGGATTATTACCTTTCAAATGAAACAATTTTGAGGCATATCCGTTGGATGGTTTCAGAGTCTTTAAAGGACATACGTACTAGCATTTTTTGTGTTTTATTTATATAGATTATAACCTAATGTTTAAAAACATGAGAGGTGTTAAGGGACACCCGGATGGAACGAAGTTCCTTTCGATTTAAGTATTGTTGAATCACGCTAGTAGCGCCATCTCTGTAAAACTCTCTGAATCACTTAAAAAAAAGTGTCGTCATTCGTAAGAATCAAAAAGTGTCGTATTTTTCCGTCTAGCCCCCTTTCACAACGCGCGATAAGGAACTTCGTTCCAACTATAAAAAATATTCTTTTTCATTTATAGTGAGAATAAAACTGTAATAGATCTTAAAATCCAATATCGCCAACGTTTACCCGTAACATTTCATTTGGTTTCATTTCACCTGGTTCAATCGCCATCGAGAAGAAGGAATGGCCTAAGAAATTTTCAACACGTGTTTTTATTTATTACTTAATCAAAACAATAGTTACAGACTAAATTTTTAACCTACGTAGAAGTACATTCGCATTCACTACTTCTTTCGCATACACACTCGTATACATTTATGCGAAAGTGGTAACTATATGCAAAAAATACGAAATACACTCGTACGCACTATATGCATCGTGTAATATATGTACTATATGCATAGGTAACTATAGAATGAACTCTATTTCTGCGGTTTATACACAACCGATAGACTTGATTAAAGCGACTAAAGTTGCACAAAGTCATTCTGTTGGCAAATTTACGAGGCATTCAGACGTTAACTGATATCGCTGCGTCTATAACATGGTAATTTGTACTCTAAAATCTTTGTAATACGATTGAAGAAACAATAAACCACATTAAGATTGAAAACCCACGAGGGCGATTTAATTTGGCCTTTTAATATACCTATTCTCGTTTTGGAATTTAACACCTGCTTGTTATTTTCTTTGTACTTTAAAATAGCGTAATGGGCTTCACATTATCGATTAAAAATGGGTATACAACTATTTTACAATAACACGATTGCCTACGATGGCAACTACTTACAATAACAATATGGGATGAGTTGGCACTGAAATGATTAAAGGCTGATGTTGGTCTCACAGTGCTACTCTTAAAATCTGAGAAGAAGGATCTGATACTTTCCTAGCTAAGATAATAATTTATTACATAATTGTCTCTCTGCTCGGCTTATCCTCTATACTATACAGGGAATGTTAAATTTACGTAATAAATAATATTCTTCACACAGGAAAAGCCAGATAGACGTCAGCTGATATGCCGGATTTCTTGCGGCATTTGATTTCCATTTCGATTCAAAGATCCGATTATTTGATTTGAACTACATTCGGATACTGATGTTCTGTCACAGCATAATGTTACTTGATACTATTGAACATCAGCCGGAGTTTTTCAAAGAATTAGAAAGAAATTGTAGAGTTAACGTAATAACGTAGAAAGTTTCAAATATTCTGAATCTTAGTACCTACTTTGTCTTCCTTTTATCGATTACACCGATAGATCTATGTGTTATTGCGTAATGGTTCTTAAAAAATGCTAAGCGTTTTTGTGCTATGGACACCACACAAAGACAAGAACATACACACCCAGACCGAGAACAGAAATTAAAACTCATAATTCAAATTTCCTCAATCGAACCCAGGACCCTTGGTAAGTCAGTCCGGCTTACTAACCATTATGCCATACTGCTCATCAAGTGTTTGAGATAATTAAGATAATAACAAGTGCTTGACAAATTAATGAAACTTTAGTATTTACTCATTATGTAACAAGTACCAAAAACTTATTTATTGAATAATCTAAAATTAAAAAAAAAAGGGTGCGTGTACTTTTGTACGCGCGTGAGAAGTTATACTTCTTTGACATGAAAAAAAAATCAAAAAACAATATTAAAAAAACATTGTTCAAAATACAATATTCAAAAACAGCAATACTAAAAATAAAAATGAAATAATATTTTGAAATAATTTAATTTACGAATCTCTATAGCCAAACTATATGTGTTAAGCGCCATCTGTGATTAATTTTGTAGTATATTCTAATATTACTTTGCTACGTATCGTAATAGTTCTCGTAATAGAACATAGATGGTGTTTTTACAATTGCAAAAACAAATCAATTGTAAATCTTTTTTTTTCTGTTTTTACAATTGTAAAAACACCATCTATGTTCTATTACGAGAACTATTACGATACCATGCTGTAAAACCAGTTTTTGTGGGGGGGAGGGAAAGAAAGATTTTATTCAGTTCAGTTGAAGAATAATTTATTTTCCGACAGGCATTAAACTTTAATACAGATTAAGGAGAGAAAAAGAATGTGCTCCTAGTCCCAAAGACAAGTATCGATTACTATTTACTACTACAGTCCGTTTACAGTTATTTTACCTCTGACAAGCTGTCATTACCTTCCCATTAGATTAGCATTACTTGCTGTCAAGTGACGAGTGTTGTAAAAGTTCCCGATTTATCGGGAGATCTACTGATTTTGGTTATCGTCTCCCGATATCCCGTTTTAGCGACCGTTTCTCCCGATTTTTTGCATTTTCTACCAATGTAATATAATATTGAAAATTAAAATAGAAAATAGTGTTATAAATACAAAAAACAAAAGAAACTGAGTCGCTCAATGAAAATACAGAAGAATTTTGGGCAAATGTAGGTACATATTATAGCATAAAACGTGGTCATTGCTCACTAAATCGTGTTCTAATATTTTTCCAACTGAATCAATTATAGGTCTATTACACACAAAAAAATTAAAAAATACAAAAAACCCGACTGCGTATAAAACATGTGCGACATATTCAGGATAAGTTTTGTAAAATGGATGGAAGCTTAGACGCGGAAATTGATAAATTTATTAAAGAATTGAAAGACGAGTGTGATACGGAATCTGAGAGCAGTTTTGATGATTCATGTTCGTCCGATAGTGATTATTTATCATTAGGCGTGCGTTTGGATCATTCGCATGCCAACCCAATTTAAAGCAATTCAATTTGTTGTAATTTTAATATAACTACCGAGAATGTGAACTGATTAGTTAGGAGACTGTAAAATAATACATTATTTTATTTGAACGTGTATCATTTTTACTATCGTTACTTTTGGATCAACCTAGTAAATAATATTTATATACATCAGAAGAAACATGTAATATTTCATGTTAGGGAATCGTACAAACTAAACATTACAACACACAGCTAAGGTTAACCAACTTTACTTAATAAATTAATAATGTAGTTTTTATAAGGAAGAATATAAACGCGTATAAACAAAATTTTGATATTAATAATCGCCAAACAAAAAGAATGTATCAATTAATTACGCCTTCGTTCCGCCAAAGTAAAGTGCAACGATCTTTCATAGGGCTTGGTGTACATTTCTATAATAAAATCCCAAAATTAATACGTGACTTGCCAATAGAATCTACGAGTTTAATGGTTAAAACTAAGTTGGCGGGTGTCTATTATACTATCTACTACTTAAATGGTTTTTACCCAAAACGAATGTCATAAAAAGGTTGTATAATAAAAGCTATTGCATATTTCAAGAGATTTTATTAGTTATCATTTATATTAATAGTTCGTCTAGTTGTGCAGGAGGCGCTATATTTCGTTGGTACCTTGCCCAATCAAGATACCATAACATACTCATTGTAAGTATGGCCACAGCAAACTACTGATCTTCTAAAGATGTATAGGGTACGTTATCCAGTGTTCAGGACTTATTCTGAACCTTTGTCAGTCACAAAACAGGCGATTAAGTAGTCCATATTCATATAGTATTGGTTTGCCAGAAATTGTAGCGAAACTGCGAAAACACATTCACCAAAACACAAGTACGAAATCGAATACAACAGTAAATTAAAATAACTGTGTGCGTGTCGATGAGTTTCAATAGTAAATAGGACTCCAAATAGGTACGCTGAAAATATTTAATAGAAAAATACAAAAAACCACGCGTAGAAACATGAAAGATCGATGACAAATATGACAGTACAGTGGTGTTATTTATAAATACTATGGTTACCAAAATGACATTATTAGGGATTACATCATCTTTGTTGTCAATCGATTAATCGATGTCAAAATATTCGAAATGTAATTTAATAAAATTAGCGTAACGATTGAATGGTAATTCTAAATATATTACATAGTTTTAATATGTATGGAATACGAAAACATGTAAGAAATAAATTAATATTATAATTATAATTAACAAATAATACATAAAATATATTATTATATTCCATCAATCGATTATTATGAATCAATTCAATCGATTATAAAATCGTTTGTAATGAGGTAAATACTGTGAAAAGTTTTTTGTATACAGAAAAAATACAGAATTGAGCTAACTTCACGATGCAGAATTTAGGTGTCGGTGTGCGCGCGCATCGTAGAAATTCACTCTCATCATTTTTCACCATCGCGCCAAAAGAAGTATAACTTCAAAAAACCGACTTCAAATGAAGTACATCCTTTCCAATAACAATAAAAAAAGAATCAACGAAGTCGGTTGGCGTGATATTGAGTTATTCGTCCATTTGACGCACACATACTTAAAGCAAAGTTAAGACTTATATGGTTTTCTCGTGGATGCCATTGTCAGAATTCGCTCAAATTTAAGTGGAACTACATGACAAGCACCAGCTTTCGATTAAAAAAAAGAATCGTCAAAATCGGTTCACCAAGTCAAAAGTTGCGAGGTAACAAATATAAAAAAATACAGTCGTATTAAGAACGTCCTTTTTTGAAGTCGGTTAAAAAAGAATCAAAATACACATACGTTTAAACATTTAGTGTAAAGGGTATAACGGATACAGAGAAGTGACGTTGCACAGGGTGATATTCATTAGAAACGTTCGTCGAAGTGGTTTAATAATAGCGTGCGTTCTATTTTACTCGACATAGACGTGTACCATTGTTAGGCTTTGAAAGGGATAACGGAGTAATCTGGCAACGGAAATAGACTATTGCACGACTTGATTAACACACGAAATATTCTGTAATATTCCATGATGTGTGCATTAAATTATTCTCAGTTTACTAAATGACGGAACATTAAGGATCTGTTGAACGAAGAGTTCTGTTATTTGTACTTGAAATGGATAAGGAATTTTTTTAGTGATATTGGATTAAAACACTAAAATGAGTATGTATTATATGTGTAATTCAAATATATAATAAAGATATAAAGTAATAATCTATAAGTTACTAGGTTAATGTGAACATTATTTTCATATCATCAACTCAATCGGATAAAAACTGAACAATTAACGAATGTATTAAAGAAAAAATTGTTCGAATGCAATACGATCGAATTTCGAACAGTTTTATGAAAAAGGTGACATTCGGTAAAAAAACAAAATAAGGATAAAATCCATTTTCAAAGGATGTCACTGCTGCCGGCATATTTTTAACGACAGTTATTCACACAAGTATCGATTTTCTCTTACAATAGAATTCTTTTTCAATGTCGCGCTCGGTCTAAGCAACGCCTATCGGATTTTCCGGTTCCAGCTGTCAGTTCATCACACCTGCGTTATTCTCTGCCTTATTGAGCAACAGCTTTTGTACTTCTCCATTGGTTTTCTCATGTAAGTAATATGAGCTTATTTAATTCTTTGAAGATCGAATACTATACTGAATTGTCTACTATTAAATACTATATCTATCTAGGAATTGAACTGTACCCAGATCACCTGAGCTGAAAACGAAAATTTAAAGTAACTACCTAATAGGTTTTGAATCCAATACTTTTATCTCTTGTTGCTTAATTTATTATTTTTTGTTCACTGATTGCTTAAGATTTAAAATCATGTAACCAGGGATATTTTACTAGAGAGGTATGAACGCTACTTACGTTCATACCCCAAGTTCAGTTTTTGATCCGCTACGACATCTTTCAATTGCCTAATAGTGGCCATACATGATCAGGTGTAATTGTCAAGTTTGTAGTTTGACTTGATGCGACATCCGGTATCCAGTGTCTATATGGCCAGATAGCTATGCTGTGGCCATACACCGTCAAGTTTACTGGATGCCGCGTCAAGTCCGCTGCAAACTTGACAAGTATACTTGATCGCGTATGGCCACCATAACATTACAACGATTTTATTAATTAGTTTTATTCATTACACGCATCCATTATGGTTATTATTAAAATTTACTATTAAGTTTTTTTTTTGTTAAAATATGGTTTGAATATTGTACCTACAATTACACCTTACACTTCTCATTGATTATATCTATTACGCATCTTATGTGCCATAATTATGTCTGAATGAAATTACGAAATGTAGCTGAATTATACTGCCTCAATTTCTGCGCGCTCTTGGCATGTCTACCTCATTTTATACATATTATAATATAATATCATTAAGTGAAACTAAAACATATTAAGGTAAGAGCACCTAATTCCACGGTATTTTCATCATAACTACGAGTATAATAGAAAGAACAGTAAAAAAAAAGTATTTATGAAACCTTTCTGTAGACCTGTAACCTTTCTGTGGCTATTTTTATCAGAAGTTATGTATCTTATTTTTGAAATATCCTCACAGTTTGACAAGACAATTTTATTAAAAATGTTAAATTATTCAAAGAACGTGAAAAAGTTACAAGGCACCTAAATCCGAGGTAAATATCCTAATTCTGAGGCATTTTGTTCCTAATTCCGGGTATACAGAATATAAAGGAAAGGAGGTGTGGTGAATGATTAATGATGTTCAAAAATCAAGTCTATTTATTGTCTTTGGATTTTTTAATCAATCTTCATCGCTGTGTAATATATTAACAAATGGCATCAAAATATGTTACTTACTTAGATAGTAAAATAACATAATATATTAACGAACGGATTTTTGTACGGTTTTCACCAAGAATAATATTATTTCTGAGGAAGGTTTAGGTGTATAATTCATTATGGCTTTATGTAAATAGACCGAATTCCACGCGAGCGAAGCAGTGTACGGAAGCTAGTTTTAAATAAAATATAGTAAACAATATTGTTACTTAAATTCCTATATTTCTATAAATTGAATATACATTGCTAATGGATATTATCTTTGTTTTATACAAAGTATTATATAAATAGACTTATTCAATTAAGCATTATCAAGTTTTATCTAGTTTAATTTCAAGCTTTGTATGTTCGAACTACGTATCTTATGTTATGTTAGTTGTAAATTATGGAATAAATAAATAAATAAATAAATAAATAAATTTTCATTATGACACTAAGTCAGTAATTAAATTTTGGAATCGATATTAATAATTCAATATAATCCTATTATAATAGAATTATAAGTCTCCTATGAAACAAGAATATAAATCAAAAGTCCGTTCTCAGCTGACATCTCATCATAAACTATCTCCCTGCCAAATTTCATCTTAATCGGTTCGGTAGTTTCTGATTTTTTTGTTTAACCAGTGCGCAGTGGTGAGTCGCTTTTCACTTTTATATACAGGTTGGAAATAAACAGAATGAAGGAAAAGTACCCTGAATATTGGTGAAGGCAAATTTTACTCTAAGGAAACATTATTTTATTTTCAAAAATAACTAAAACTGCATTCAAAGTTTTTTTTTAAAATCATCTGCTTGAGCCGGGAATCAAACCAGTGAAATGTTAAAAATAAAACATCCTGTATTTTATGATATTAAGCAACGCTAAGCATACGCATATAACTTATCTGGATAATTATTATATTCAGGGTAAAAAGTAAATTAATTTCAATTGAAAACAAGGCCCACAGGCCACAACAAAGCCCGCCTTGACCTTACATTTGATATTTAAATAAGTACTTCAAAATTCAACCCCACCCATGTGTCCGCAGGCGATTACCATTATCATACGAACGGATTTTACGAATGGTTTGACCAAAGGTACCTACGAGAGCCTGTAATAATAATATGGTTCTCCAAACTTTTGGTATAAATATGTAACATCTACTACTAAAATATTATTAATATGTGCCTACATTCAGTCATTCCTCTTAACTAACCGGGATTAAGGTAAACGCGCCTATTACCGCCAGTTTAAGCCGACTTTGTATGAACTTCAGAAAATTAGATATATGCTGTTATGCTAGAAAAGGTGTTTTAATTTATTCTTTAACATGATTAAATATCCTATGATATTCAGTACGTAAATTCAGTATTAAATCACACAATATTTAATAAATAATAATTGAATCTAAAATAGCGATTGCTTCTATTACCGACGCATGGATGATGTTTGTTTCTAATACCGTTTTTTATGTTTCTATTACCGACCACTAAACTAGTATAAAATTAAAAAGCTGCCTGCCATCAAAAAAGATATCATGATATTATACCTTTTTGAAATCCTTATGCTGAGCTCTTTAGTTTGATACCCATACTGCATTATTCGATTTATTTTTATTTTTTGATACTTCAAACAGTGACATCTCACAGCCACCTTTTTTTTAATGACACTTATTTAAGAATACTTGGTTTATCAAAACGAATCTAACGATATCTTAATTGTATTATTTGGTCCAGCCGTTTGGACGATACGAAGTAATAAAAAATATTACAGACATACATAATATACTTAGATGATCACTTCGGTGATCGGTGGATAGGGCGAGGAGGACTGTGCCATGGCCGGCGCGCTCCCCGGACCTCACACCGATGGATTTCTATTTGTGGGGGGAGGTTAAAAGTTTTGTGTATGCTGCGGAGTATTCGAACAGAGACGAATTAAAATTAAGAATAGTGACTGCTTTTGATAAAGTTCGAAGTGAAGTGTTCTTGTGCTAAACTGCGTAAAGGACAATTTGTGCAAACGTGCTGAACTCTGCATCACTCGAGGAGGTGAGCATTTTGGACATCTGTTGTGTGTAAATAATAAAATCAATACGTAAAACTTCAATCATTGTAAATAAACCCCAATTTAATCATTGTAAATAGGTATGATTCCCCCGTGTGGTGCCGGGTCCACTTTGTAAAATAGCACCACTCCTACTTCTTCCTGGAATGTCGTAAAAGGCGACTAATAGGATATTCCAAGAGACAGGCAGCAGTGTCTCCCTGCGGACTAAGAACATCTACTGCAGTCACCAACACGCACTGGTCAAGCGTGGTGACTACCGGCTACAACCCCCTTATGATAGCCACAACCAAGCCTCGGCCCAAAGTCCCCGGCAGACCCGCTATTCCTAGTTACGGTGTCGGCTATGGTAACGGCGGGGCAGGGGGTGTTAAGAATCACCGGCAGAGATCGGGCTACCAATCTCAAAAACGACTTCTGCACCTGGCAACATATAACACCAGGACACTGAGGACCGACGACCAGGTGAAAGAGCTGAAAGAAGAGATAGACAAGTTAAACTGGAGTATTGTGGGTTTATCTGATGTCGGGTGTGGTGTCGGGTTTCTCGTTCACAAGTCCCTCGTCAACAACATTGTGCAAGTTGGGAGCGTGTCGTCCAGGGTAGCGTACCTTACACTCAGAATATCCAAACGGTATTCTTTGAAGGTTGTACAGGTATATGCGCCGACTTCAACACATCCTGACAATGAGGTTGAGGTTATGTATGAGGACATAAGCAGAGCCATATATACCTCTAAAGCTCATTTCAATGTTGTGATGGGGGACTTCAAACGCGAGACTGGGCATACAAAGCGGCGCCGAGATGAAAGTGGGTCCCTACGGTCCTACACATTGGACGACGGAACTACCGAGGACACTTGGTGGCTAACTTTTTGGAGAAGGAAGGTCTCTTCATGATGAACTCCTTCTTCAGAAAGAAGCCGCAACGCAAGTGGACTTGGATTAGTCCTGATAGTTCCATGAAAAGCGAGATAGACTTTATTCTGACAGACAAACGGCACATATTTAATGATGTCTCTGTAATCAGCAGGTTTAAAACCGGAAGCGATCACCGACTTGTAAAAGGCACATTAAATATCGACCTGAAGCTGGAACGGTCACGCCTGATGAAGTCTACGCTTCGCCCAACACCTATCCAAATCCAGGGATCCGAAAACTTTCAACTAGAGCTGCAAAACCGTTTTGCGTACCGAGAATCGTGCACGTCAGTGGACGAGTATAACACCAGGATGGTAACAACTGTCCACGAGGTAGGGTCGAAGTATTTCAAGACCCACCCTAGTGGTAGATCTCAGGTTCTCTCAAAACAAACTCTCGGTCTTATGAGGGATCGACGAGAACTATGTGTGCAGTCTCCAACCTCTATGAAGGAATACCGACGGCTCAATGAACAGATCTCTAAGTGCAGGCAACGCGATTTGCGAAAACACAACGCCATGAATTGAAGACCGAGTCCAGCACCATGGTGTCATCGAAACCCGAAGTTCCGAGGGAGATTGAGAGATACTACGGACGGAGATACTCAGAACTTTTGACTTAGTGAACTGATTTTGATGATTCTTTTTTTATTCGAAAGCTAGTGCTTGTCATGTGTCTCACTTAAATTTGAGCGAATTCTGACAATGGCATCCATGAGAAAACCATATTAGTCTTAACGTTGCTTTAAGAATGTACGCGTCAAATGGACGAATACCTAACTCAATATCACGCCAACCGATTTCGATGATCCTTTTTTATTGTTATTGGAAAGGATGTAGGTACTTCATTTGAAGTCAGTTTTTTTATTTTAGGTTATTCAAAAAAATAAGTTTTTGGTACTTGTTACATAATGAGTAAACACTAAAGTTTCATTAATTTGTTAATCACTTGTTATTATCTTTATTATCTCAAACAATTGACGAGCATAATGGTTAGTAAGCCGGACTGCTTCAACAAGGGTCCTGGGTTCGATTGAGGAAATTAGAATTATGAGTTTTAATTTCTGCTCTCGGTCTGGGTGTGTATGTTCTTGTCTTTGTGTGGTGTCCATAGCACAAAAACGCTTGGCATTTTTTAAGTACCATTGCGAAATAACACTTATAGATCTATAGATGAAATCGATAAAAGAAGACAAAGTACTAGGAGGCAGAATATTTGAAACTTTCTACAGTGTTTAGAAATGTAAGAACGTTATGTGCAATTGCATCTTAATTGTATCAGGCGCTGCGTCGCTTGTATGGGAGTGGCCCATCTTGATTTTTCATTCACCGTCACTACTAATAAACCGATAGCTGCGAGAGCGATCAGACTTCTGAATTTTATTTCTTCAACCTGAGTATTCCACGGTGCCCCAACATTGGTCCATTACGAGCCGGATGAAGATAATATTATCCAGGAAATATAAATAATTGCGGAAAAGGCGAAGAAATAGGGGAAGATACACTTTAACGGCGAACGACGTGTCGACATCGAGGTTATAACCAGCACACCGGCAGGAGTCAAAGTGTATTTCCAGTGTTAAGCCAGTATAATTTTTATTTATATTTATTGCACCCAACACTCAATATTCAGGTAAATATTCAGGAAATTGTCTGAATATCTAAGGTCAGTACATACCATTATTTTTCACTTAATGTACCTACATAGTTACGTTGCATTAGGTTTATTTCTTTGTTAAAACAATAGTTAAAGTACTTAAAATACAGTACAGTAGCTTAAAGTTACATCATTTAGCTATTTGTTAAAAATTAAACCTAAATTAGCTTAATTTATTGTGTAACTGTGCCACTTGGTGGATTTATTAGATAATACATATGTTATTAGGTACATAAGTAGGTAGTAAATACTTAGATATTTTAGCTCATATTTATTAGTAGCAGTTATTTATTATTTTAATTAGGTAAATTCTTCAATTGTTCGTGTATTAATAACAATAGTTTAAACTGTAGTTGAACTTAGTCCCACTTAGTATCTACATGCTGGTATTCCATCAATTGTAATTGTAATTAGGTATAAATTTAGTTAATATTCTTTATTGTATCAATTCCAGGTCGTTTGGCATTTGCTTCCCATAATGACGGACATAAAGGAGCTTAAAAAGAAGCGTGGAATTTATAAGGGGAGATTAACTGTTTTTTCTGCCTTTCTATCATCTTTAAACCCTTCAGAACTGACAGACGTTCAGGTAATAGAACTTCAGTTGCGTATCTCAAAATTGGAGGAACTATTCAATGAGGAATTTGAGCAGGTACAACTAGAATTAGAGCTTTCAATGGAAAACCCTGAAAGTGAATCGTCGGAACGAATAAAAATTGAGTCACAATATTTTTCATTACTAGCTAAAGCAAAGCATTTAATAAATTCCTTTTCAAAATCAAACGATGAAACCTCAATATCTAGCCGCAGAGGTTCTAAACCTGTACATTTACCTACTATAAATTTGCCAAAATTTAGCGGTTTGTATGATAATTGGCTATGTTTCCGAGATACCTTTACTAGTCTCATTCATAACAATGACGACATTGATCCTATTAATAAATTCCACTACCTAAAGTCGTCTTTGGATGGGTGTGCAGCTGTAATGTTACAGTCATACGAGTTTTCTGCTCAAAATTATGAAGTGGCTTGGAATCTTCTTTGCGAAAGGTTTGATAACAAACGACTACTTGTCCAGAATCATGTTACAGCCTTGTTCAATTTAGAACAGCTCAATAAAGAATCTTCCATATATTTAAAACGCATGATTGACCAAGTAAATAAAAATATTCGAGCACTAAGTGCATTAGGTGAACCAGTTACTAGTTGGGATACTTTATTAATTTATATAATCAGTCAAAAATTAGATAATAAGACGTTGCGTGAATGGGAGGAATTTAAAGGTAATTTTGATAAAAATGAGTCAATTCTGTTTACAAATTTCATTACATTTTTACAAAATAGGGCAGATGTATTAGAAAATTTAGAGTTGCGAAATGCAGTTCAGTCAAAAACGGTACCTGTTCATTCACAGTCCAAGAATCACAAAATAAAAGCAATGGTTTCTGTGGATAAAGGTTCACCGACTTCACCGACTAATTCTTGTTGTCCGAATTGCAACGCAGATCACAGCTTACACACTTGTCCTCAATTTTTGTCTCTCAGTAACAGCGAAAGATTAAAATTGTTACACAAATATAAGGTTTGTTATAACTGTTTTCGTCGTGGTCATTATTCTAATAACTGCAAGAAACCAGGTTGTAAAATATGTAAACGTAAACACCATACGCTTGTACATGTTTCAGATCACAAACAAAATAGTACTGATATTGTCGAACCGACTATTAATGACGTTCAGTGCAGCGATTACAATGTCAAGGTCACGGCTCATCCTTTCACTCCCGTAAGCGGCGCCTCCGTAGCCCTCTCGGCAAACGTCATTGCGCATACGCACGGCGGCAGCCCGCAGTCGCATTCAATTTACCACGGCAATGTTCTATTATCGACGGCTCAAATCAAGTTATATGATAACAATAACCGTGAGTTTACTGCTCGCGCGCTGCTTGATTCTGGTAGCTCGTCATGTTTAATTACTGAAAGACTACAGAGACACATGAATTTACCATTCGTTAAAGTTAGTAAGTCCGTCCAAGGAATAAATAATTCGGTTTCACGCGTAGGAAAAATGTGTCGAGTGCACATTAAATCATTAAATGAAAACTACTGTACCGAGCTTCAATGTTTTGTGTTACCGACTATAACCGATAACATTCCTGTGAGACATATAGACGTTCGTAATTTAAATATTCCATCGGATATTCAGTTATCGGATCCTAAGTTTTATACGCCTGCTGCTATTGACGTGATTATTGGCGCAGATGTTTTTTGGAATTTGTTAGGACCGGAAAGGATATCTTTGGGTGACGGAAAACCGATACTTTGTCAAACTAGACTAGGTTGGCTAGTTTGTGGCCCAGTTAACGGCGGCTATATATCGTCGGGTTCTTCCACGCCTATTAAATGTAATTTTGTTAAATTGTCAATTAATGATAATTCTTCACCCTTAATTAATTATTGTGATGACATTCAAAACCAATTAACGCGTTTTTGGCAACTTGAGGAAGTTCGCCATCAGTCATCGGCCTACTCTGAAGAAGAGAGGCTGTGTGAAGAACACTTTATTAAAAATACTACGCGGTTGGAAGACGGCCGTTTCTGCGTAAGGATTCCTTTAAAGGACTCAACAGACAGATTAGGAGATTCATTGCAACGAGCAAAACGTTGTTTTCTATCACTTGAGCGTAGAAATCAGAATCGTCCTGAATTTTATAAAATGTATAAGGATTTTATGTCTGAGTATTTGCTCTTAGGTCATATGATTGAGAGTGATATTAATAACGTAGGAACCGACTGTTACTTCATGCCCCACAGTGGGGTGCTGCGTGAACATAGTACTAGCACGAAATTAAGAGTAGTGTTTAATGCGAGCTCGCCTAGTACTTCGGGAGTTTCCCTTAATAATATTATGATGGTAGGACCTACCGTCCAAGATGATTTGTTATCAATATTACTGAGGTTTAGGTATTATAAATATATACTTTCTGCGGACGTGGAGAAAATGTACAGGCAAGTATCCGTACATCCCTCAGACAGGCATTTGCAACAAATTGTTTGGCGTGACGACCCATCTAGTGTCTTGAAGGCATTTAAATTGACTACGGTAACGTATGGTACTGCGAACGGTGGTTATTTAGCAACGCGGTGCTTAAAGCAAATTGGTCTGGAGTGTGCTGATCAAAGGGTCTCAGAGGTCATCATTCATGACTTTTATGTCGACGACCTCCTGACAGGTGAGGATGACCTTAAGAAAGCCATCATTTTGCGTGACAAGGTTACTGATGCTCTTGCTTCTGCTTGCATGCCTTTACGGAAGTGGAAGTCCAATGAGCCTACCCTGCTTCCAGACGCGTCTATGCACTCGTCTCTCAATTTAAATATGGGAGAGACTGAGGTAGCAAAGACACTTGGACTTTGTTGGCATACGCAATCTGATGACCTGCGTTTCCCTATAAGTATCCCTCAGCAGCTCGGGACTACTAAGCGTGACATACTAGCAGTCATAGCCCGCATATTTGACCCGTTAGGTCTGTTATCGCCTTGTGTTATTCGCATGAAACACCTGTTGCAAAAGCTTTGGTTAGAAAAGCTGTCATGGGATGATTTATTGCCAGACCACGTAAGCAAAGCCTGGAATAACATAATTAAAGCTTTACCAGTGCTTGATGAGCTGAGGATCCCTCGTCGTGTCGTCTGTGAGTCTAATGAATTGTTAGAGCTTCATATATTCACTGATGCGTCAGAACAAGCTTACGGTGCTTGTGTCTACATGCGCAGCGTTAGTGAGCAAGGAGTGCAGGTTCGGTTACTTGTCGCCAAAAGTCGCGTTGCGCCGATAAAACCATTAACCATACCGCGTCTTGAGTTATGCGCCGCTTTAGTAGGTGCTCGCCTTTATGAGAAGGTGGTTGGTTCAATACGCGCTCCAGTTTCTAACGTCACCTTTTGGACTGACTCAATGGTGGTGCTGGGATGGTTAAAAATGCTACCTATTAAGTTAAACACGTTTGTGCGCAATCGTGTCGCGGAAATTTTAGAGACCACCAGCTCAGCCACATGGAGACATGTACCAACTCAAGATAATCCCGCAGATTTAATATCACGTGGAGTGGACATTAACTCCATGCAATCTTTGGATATGTGGTGGACTGGTCCTTCATTTTTACTAGAGGATAGGGACTCCTGGCCCTCACCTCAAAAACCTTATGCATCTTTACCAGAAGTAAAGACAGAAGTTTCACTTCATTCAACCATAGTTGATAACAATAATTATTTTATAGATTTTAAACGTTTTTCCAGTTTGCTACGACTTCAGCGAGTAATCGCGTATGTTTTACGTTTCGTAAATGCGTGTAGAAAACGCAAAGCGTCTTCTAGTTATTTAAATACTGACGAGTTACAGAAGTCATTAAATATCATTATAATTCATTCGCAAATGGAATCATTCCCTGAATATAATTTATTATTAAACAATCGTACTTTACCTAAGAAATGTTCACTTTTGAAACTTAATCCTTTTCTCGATGATGATAAAATAATGCGTGTTGGCGGTCGCTTATCTAATTCAAGTTTCGCATACGAGAAAAAACATCCAATTTTAATACAGTCCTCTCATCATTTTGCCAAACTTTTATTTCAAAGAGAGCACGTTAAATTGATGCATGATGGACCTCAAATGTTATTAGCAACTATACGCGAGACCTATTGGCCGTTAGGTGGTAGGAACCTTGCTAAAGCCACCTATCGAAACTGCGTTCTTTGTCAGCGTATGAAGGGACAAACTATTGTACCGCAAATGGGAAACTTGCCATCGGACCGACTTTCGCCAGCTGCTTACCCATTCCAGAACGTAGGTGTAGATTATGCCGGCCCTATTAATTCTGTTAGTCGGCAGGGTCGTGGAAGTAGACTAGTCAAGGTATACATTGCACTTTTTATTTGTTTTACGACGAAAGCCATTCACTTAGAATTGGTGGGAGACTTGACAAGTCACAGTTATTTGCAGGCTCTCCATAGATTTATCTCACGAAGGGGGAAACCTCTCAACATTTATTCCGACAATGGAACAACATTTGTAGGTGCCTTTCATGAAATTTCTAAGTTCCTTAAAGATAATTCAAGTTCTATTCCTGAAAGTTTGGCTAACGAAGGCATTAAATTTCACTTCATACCAGCCTATGCGCCGCATATGGGCGGTTTATGGGAAGCAGGTGTCAAATCGACAAAATACCACTTAATTAGAGTGCTGGGACATTGTCACTTGACGTACGAAGAGCTTAACACAACTTTGACTCAAATTGAGGCGATACTGAACTCTAGACCCTTAACGCCTCTCTCTTCGGATGCTGATGATTTGATGCCACTCACACCTGGCCATTTTCTCATTGGACGGCCTTTAACTTCCCTGCCAGCCAAGGGTATCGAAGACTGCTCTGTTCGTCATCTGACACGCTACCAACGTATCGAACAACTTCGTCAGCATTTTTGGTCAAGATGGAGCAAGGAATACATTAGCGAGCTTCAGCAACGAGTAAAATGGCGCTCCTGTAAGGGCACGTTGAAGCTCAATTCCCTTGTTCTAATCAAGGACGACAATTTGCCGCCGCTAAAGTGGAAGCTGGGTCGCGTGGTTCACCTCCATCCAGGGACGGATGGTATCAGCAGAGTAGCAGATGTAAGAACGGCTACGGGCGTGGTTCGACGAGCGTTTTCAAAACTTTGTCCCCTTTTAGACGTTTGTTGAAAGACTAGCTTTCAACGGCTGGGGGTATGTTTAGAAATGTAAGAACGTTATGTGCAATTGCATCTTAATTGTATCAGGCGCTGCGTCGCTTGTATGGGAGTGGCCCATCTTGATTTTTCATTCACCGTCACTACTAATAAACCGATAGCTGCGAGAGCGATCAGACTTCTGAATTTTATTTCTTCAACCTGAGTATTCCACGGTGCCCCAACATACAGTATTACGGTAACTCTACAATTTCTTTATAATTCTTTGAAAAACTCCGGCTCATGTTCAATAGTATCAATAACATTATGCTGTGAACAGCAGTATCCGAATGTAGTTCAAATCAAATAATCGGATCTTTGAATGGACATAGAAATCAAATGCCGCAAGAAATCCGGCATATCAGCTGACGTGTATCTGGCTTTTCCTGTGTGAAGAATATTATTTGCTTGATCTTGGATCCACGAAACTTTATCTACATCATCATCTGCAAAGTATTTCGAAAACCATTCGATGAGTTTCGAAAGGTGTTCCGTGAAAAGGGCCATCAAGTGTTGTGACACAACCAATTCATTAGATGCCGCATATTTAAACAATTGAGGTAACCAATCTTGACCGCCGCCTTCATTCATTTTTTTATCCACAACTGCAGTTTCTTTCTAAACGTCGCAATCTTCTCCAACAGTTTCAGATAGTGCGTGTTGTTGCCTTTGCTTTATAATATAAGTGCCCGCGAATTTTGGGAACACACACGCACACTTTGGGAAACCCTGCTCTATACTATACAGGGTAATGTTAAATTTATGTAATAAATAATATTCTTCACACAGGAAAAGCCAGATACACGTCAGCTGATATGCCGGATTTCTTGCGGCATTTGATTTCTATGTCCATTCAAAGATCCGATTATTTGATTTGAACTACATTCGGATACTGCTGTTCACAGCATAATGTTATTGATACTATTGAACATGAGCCGGAGTTTTTCAAAGAATTATAAAGAAATTGTAGAGTTACCGTAATACTGTAGAAAGTTTCAAATATTCTGCCTCCTAGTACTTTGTCTTCTTTTATCGATTTCATCTATAGATCTATAAGTGTTATTTCGCAATGGTACTTAAAAAATGCCAAGCGTTTTTGTGCTATGGACACCACACAAAGACAAGAACATACACACCCAGACCGAGAGCAGAAATTAAAACTCATAATTCTAATTTCCTCAATCGAACCCAGGACCCTTGTTGAAGCAGTCCGGCTTACTAACCATTATGCCATACTGCTCGTCAATTGTTTGAGATAATAAAGATAATAACAAGTGATTAACAAATTAATGAAACTTTAGTGTTTACTCATTATGTAACAAGTACCAAAAACTTATTTTTTTGAATAACCTAAAATAAAAAAACTGACTTCAAATGAAGTACCTACATCCTTTCCAATAACAATAAAAAAGGATCATCGAAATCGGTTGGCGTGATATTGAGTTAGGTATTCGTCCATTTGACGCGTACATTCTTAAAGCAACGTTAAGACTAATATGGTTTTCTCATGGATGCCATTGTCAGAATTCGCTCAAATTTAAGTGAGACACATGACAAGCACTAGCTTTCGAATAAAAAAAGAATCATCAAAATCAGTTCACTAAGTCAAAAGTTCTGAGTTAACAAACATAAAAAAATACAGTCGAATTAAGAACCTCCATTTTTGAAGTCGGTTAAAAAAAATACCCAAATTATAATACACATAATGTTTAAACATGTAGTGTAAAGGGTACGGATACAGAGAAGTGACGTTGCATAGGGTGATATTCATTAGAAACGTTCGTCGAAGTGGTTTAATAATAGCGTTGTGCGTTCTATTTTACTCGACATAGACGTGTACCATTGTTAGGCTTTGAAAGGGATAACGGAGTAATCTAGCAACGGAAATAGACTATTGCACGACTTGATTAACACACGAAATATTCTGTAATATTCCATGATGTGTGCATTAAATTATTCTCAGTTTACTAAATGACGGAAGATTAAGTATCTGTTGAACGAAGAGTTCTGTTAACATGTTTAACAGAACTCTTCGTTCGTTCAATGGATAGGGATTTTTTTAGTGATATTGGATTAAAACACTAAAATGAGTATGTATTATATTATGTGTAATCAATGATATAAAGCAATAATCTATAAGTTACTAGGTTAATACGAACATTAGTTTCATATCATCAACTCAATCGGATAAAAATTGAACAATTAACAAATGTATTAAAGAAAAAATTGTTCGAATGCAATAAGTTACCTTTTTTTCGATTACGATCGAATTTCGAACAGTTTTATAAAAAAGGTGACATTTGGTAAGAAAACAAAATTAGAATAAAATCCATTTTCAAAGGACACTGTCACTGCTGCCGGCATATTTTTAACGACAGTTATTCACACAACGTATCGATTTTCTCTTACAATAGACTTCTTTTTCAATGTCGCGCTCGGTCTAAGCAACGCCTATCGGATTTTCCGGTTCCAGCTGTCAGTTCATCACACCTGCGTTATTCTCTGCCTTATTGAGCAACAGCTTTTGTACTTTTCCATTGGTTTTCTCATGTAAGTATTAAGAGTTTATTTAATTCTTTGAAGATCGAATACTATACTGAATTGTCTACTATTAAATACTAACTATATCTATCTAGGAATTGAACTGTACCCAGATCACCTGAGCTGAAAACGAAAATTTAAAGTAACTACCTAATAGGTTTTGAATCCAATACTTTTATCTCTTGTTGCTTAATTTATTATTTTTTGTTCACTGATTGCTTAAGATTTAAAATCATGTAACCAGGGATATTTTACTAGAGAGGTATGAACGCTACTTACGTTCATACCCCAAGTTCAGTTTTTGATCCGCTACGACATCTTTCAATTGCCTAATAGTGGCCATACATGATCAGGTGTAATTGTCAAGTTTGTAGTTTGACTTGATGCGACATCCGGTATCCAGTGTCTATATGGCCAGATAGCTATGCTGTGGCCATACACCGTCAAGTTTACTGGATGCCGCGTCAAGTCCGCTGCAAACTTGACAAGTATACTTGATCGCGTATGGCCACCATAACATTACAACGATTTTATTAATTAGTTTTATTCATTACACGCATCCATTATGGTTATTATTAAAATTTACTATTAAGTTTTTTTTTATTTATTATTATTTATTTATTTTATTATTTATGTACACACAAGAATTCACAGGACAGTAACAGTAAGGATATAATGAACAAAGGTACTGCTTATCTCAAATGAAATTTCTTCCAGCAGACCTGCGACTGGAGAGGTGACAGAAAGGTAGACCGTGCGTGTTCAAAAACAATATATACATACCCATTTCTACATAATTATATATTACATAGTACATGTATATATTATTAATATAATATACATATATACATAAATATATACATACATATATATATATATATATACATATAAAATACATACTTTATAACATTACGTACGATATATAGTGAATAATAATATGTATAATAATAATGAAACTAAACTAATGACAGGTAGTAGTCTCGGACTTTTTTCTTGAATAAAGTTATTGTTTTCAAGTCTCGGATATTAGGCGGAAGCGAGTTCCATAATCTGACTGCATGAACGGAGAAGGAGTGGGAATAATAAGAACTGTTGTGTTGAGGGAAACTAAGTAGGGTTTTCAAATGAGTACGGCAAGGGGCAAAGGATGGACGAGCGTAAGAAAACCTCTCACGTAGATAAGTTGGAGATGATGGGGAGTGAAGGATGTTAAAAAGCAGACATAATGTCCTAGTGTTTCTGCGAGAACGGATTGGGAGCCACTTGAGTTCCTTGCGAAGTTGGGATACATGATCATATTTACTAATTCCGAACACAAAACGAATACATAAATTTTGCAACCGCTCAAGCTTATTAAGGAGCTCCTCAGTAGCATCCAAGTAGCAGGCGTCGGCGTAATCCAAGATAGGTCGAATTAGGGATTGAGCGAGGGAAACTTTAGTTTGAAAGGGCAGGAATCCTTGAAGGCATTTAAGCGTGTGGAAAGAGTAATGCACCTTTCGACTAGTCTCACTGACATGAGCACGCCACGAAAGATTGGAATCAATAGTCACACCAAGGTCTTTCACAGTATCAGTATAAGGTATCGGAATACCGCCTAAAGTTACCGGAGGTAACGAATTGATTCTACCTCGAGTGTGCCTACTGCCAACAATAATAGCTTGTGATTTAGAAGGGTTAATTACGAGACCATACGATTTAGCCCAATCATAGATGCGGTTTAAGTCGCTATTAACCATATCAACGCCAATATTGACGTGTTCGGGAGTGAAATGATGATAAATCTGCAAATCGTCTGCATAGAGGTGAAAGTTAGAATTAATTACAGAAGTAACAGAATTAATAAAAATAGAAAAGAGTAAAGGAGAAAGAACGCTACCCTGAGGCACGCCCGAACTAAGATTGCATGCGTCAGAGAAAGAATCGTCAACTTTGATGCGTTGCGAGCGGCCCCGAAGAAAATATGGTTAAAATATGGTTTTTGTTAAAATATGGTTTGAATATTGTACCTACAATTACACCTTACACTTCTCATTGATTATATCTATTACGCATCTTATGTGCCATAATTATGTCTGAATGAAATTACGAAATGTAGCTGAATTATACTGCCTCAATTTCTGCGCGCTCTTGGCATGTCTACCTCATTTTATACATATTATAATATAATATCATTAAGTGAAACTAAAACATATTAAGGTAAGAGCACCTAATTCCACGGTATTTTCATCATAACTACGAGTATAATAGAAAGAACAGTAAAAAAAAAGTATTTATGAAACCTTTCTGTAGACCTGTAACCTTTCTGTGGCTATTTTTATCAGAAGTTATGTATCTTATTTTTGAAATATCCTCACAGTTTGACAAGACAATTTTATTAAAAATGTTAAATTATTCAAAGAACGTGAAAAAGTTACAAGGCACCTAAATCCGAGGTAAACATCCTAATTCTGAGGCATTTTGTTCCTAATTCCGGGTATACAGAATATAAAGGAAAGGAGGTGTGGTGAATGATTAATGATGTTCAAAAATCAAGTCTATTTATTGTCTTTGGATTTTTTAATCAATCTTCATCGCTGTGTAATATATTAACAAATGGCATCAAAATATGTTACTTACTTAGATAGTAAAATAACATAATATATTAACGAACGGATTTTTGTACGGTTTTCACCAAGAATAATATTATTTCTGAGGAAGGTTTAGGTGTATAATTCATTATGGCTTTATGTAAATAGACCGAATTCCACGCGAGCGAAGCAGTGTACGGAAGCTAGTTTTAAATAAAATATAGTAAACAATATTGTTACTTAAATTCCTATATTTCTATAAATTGAATATACATTGCTAATGGATATTATCTTTGTTTTATACAAAGTATTATATAAATAGACTTATTCAATTAAGCATTATCAAGTTTTATCTAGTTTAATTTCAAGCTTTGTATGTTCGAACTACGTATCTTATGTTATGTTAGTTGTAAATTATGGAATAAATAAATAAATAAATAAATAAATAAATTTTCATTATGACACTAAGTCAGTAATTAAATTTTGGAATCGATATTAATAATTCAATATAATCCTATTATAATAGAATTATAAGTCTCCTATGAAACAAGAATATAAATCAAAAGTCCGTTCTCAGCTGACATCTCATCATAAACTATCTCCCTGCCAAATTTCATCTTAATCGGTTCGGTAGTTTCTGATTTTTTTGTTTAACCAGTGCGCAGTGGTGTGTCGCTTTTCACTTTTATATACAGGTTGGAAATAAACAGAATGAAGGAAAAGTACCCTGAATATTGGTGAAGGCAAATTTTACTCTAAGGAAACATTATTTTATTTTCAAAAATAACTAAAACTGCATTCAAAGTTTTTTTTTTAAATCATCTGCTTGAGCCGGGAATCAAACCAGTGAAATGTTAAAAATAAAACATCCTGTATTTTATGATATTAAGCAACGCTAAGCATACGCATATAACTTATCTGGATAATTATTATATTCAGGGTAAAAAGTAAATTAATTTCAATTGAAAACAAGGCCCACAGGCCACAACAAAGCCCGCCTTGACCTTACATTTGATATTTAAATAAGTACTTCAAAATTCAACCCCACCCATGTGTCCGCAGGCGATTACCATTATCATACGAACGGATTTTACGAATGGTTTGACCAAAGGTACCTACGAGAGCCTGTAATAATAATATGGTTCTCCAAACTTTTGGTATAAATATGTAACATCTACTACTAAAATATTATTAATATGTGCCTACATTCAGTCATTCCTCTTAACTAACCGGGATTAAGTAGTAGGGTATTTCTTCATTTATTTTATAATATTTGAGATTAATCTATATTTCTACCCATCTTTTTTGAGATCTTTTTTTGAGAATATTTTGCATTTTAGTACACATTTTTAAAGTTATCTTACAAAAGTAAGATAATTGTATTTTGAGATAGTGTATTGAGAGATAAGCAAGAAAATCAAAGAGAGTAGATACTGTTAGTGTACATAAGTAAAGGAACACCAGGGCCCAAAAAAGTATTTATAGGCCATTAACATACAGGATTTACTCCTGAGACCCATCATAGATAGACCCATCTGAACGATTGAGTAGTCAAAGGCTAAGTAAGGCTACGTATTTATGTGCAGTCACGCGCGCCTTTAGATTGGTATCAACGCGAATGAATTTTAGAACTGAACAATTACAGTACTTAGGTTTACCTTCATACTTTACAGGTTTACTTTCATATTAAAAACTAAATACACGGTTTTGTTACTGTGCTATTAACAGTTAAGGAGTTCCTTCGCCTGAAGCCAAACCCGTATGTACTATTAGGTCATGCTTATCACAAAAATAGATTCTCAGAACAAAAGGAAGTGGATGTTATGCGTTGTTCGCTTTGTTCCCATTAGTTAGATCCGTTAGTTCTATCGTCGAACAGACAAGGTAAGCTAAATAAAACTGTTTAGAACATGATGTGATTCTGCTTTTCTTTATTTATTTTTAGTTTTCTTTGGCTTACTCCGTTTACACACTGGGGTGGATACTCGGAAACGCGTGTTCGATTATCCACTCCGCCTGGGCGCCCGGGTATTCGGAATTTTCATTGCATTGTTCTTCCGATTATCCACCTAAGACTGTGTACTTACATTACAATCGTATAGTTATGTAACTATATATATAGAAAGAGAAATATGATTGAGACTCTAGATATTGATTAGTCTCGATTGGTATCGGAGCATTTACTTATTAATTTTGTACACACTAAACAATTATAGGAAACAATAAAACATAATAAAGTTAGTACAATAATTACTCAGCAGGTTTCTAATATATTGTCATAATTACTTATTTTGAATTGAAAATAAACCAACACCCTTTTTTCTCTTCCGATAATTATTTATGTCATATCCGACCTTATCTAGAATATGCGAATAGAATGCGCGCTGCATGTTCCTGAGGCAAAGTTTTAATAGACAACAAGGCCGCGCCAGGCATCTTTAACAACTTAACGCGCTCTTAGCCTTCAGCAAAGGCATGACAAGTTTTTTTTATTAAATATTTCCCCTAGTTGCAATCCTGGATAATAAGCAGCGACGCTCAATCTTATTACCTCATTTAACGAGAATTTTCTCCCTAGCTTCAAGTTAAATTTTGAACTTGGCTTCAATCCATTAATGACCCACTACTGAGCATGCGTCTTTTCTCCTGAGGAGGCCTAGAACATACTTCATCACGCTGCTCCGGAGCGGATTGGTGGAGAGGTTTGTAGCAAAACCAAGTGCCGGAAGTTTTTATGCAGCCCGAGGGCTTCCGATGTGACTTAACGATTGTTATCTAAAAATTGACTTATCGACTGTTATCTAATAAAACCTTAAAATAATACTGCATTTCTGTTGGAGTGCCTATAATACAAATATACAGCCTCTCTCACAGTCACTTTTTGCCAAGGACTTATCCGAAAAGTTTCATTTATCAAAAAATATGTATAATACACACACACGTACTAAGTCTAAATTCTTTATTACATAATGATTTTTATTACTTTATTCTAACTAAATAAAGTTTTATCAGCAATTTACCTTTGTCCGATGACAGGGCAGCCAAATTTCAGTTACAATTACCTACATTGAAAGGCAACGAACGTAATTTCCCACCAAATTGGCGCTTTTAATAAATCAGAATCAAAGTCAACAGGCACACGGCACGTTGATGTCGAACTTGAAATGTACATCAAAGGGCACTTACCACAACAGAGAATCTTGTTATAATAATGTATACTATGTTTATGTAATGATTACTATATTATAATATATTTTAACCACACTATTATAAATAGAAACACATAAAACGTTCCCCTTCGGCGCATAATGTACAAAACGCAAAATGAACACAACACGCAAAATGTACAAATCGCAAAATGTACAAAACGCAAAATGTACAAAACGCAGAATGAACACAAGACGCAAAATGTACAAATCGCATAATGTGCAAGAAAGCCCACGTTCACATCGATCACGTGCATAAACGACACAAAATATTTTTTAAGCAAAACAATCTAACAAGTTTATATTTCTACTAAGTATCTAAGTATTTATAATATTAGTTCCCTATGTGGTGCCGGGTCCACTTAAGTAGAATAGCACCACTCACCTCTTCCTGGGATGTCGTAAAAGGCGACTAATAGGATATTCTAGGAGACGGGCAGCAGTGTATCTCTGAGTACTGTCATCACCAGATCCCCTACTGCGGTCACCAACACGAACTGGCCAAGCGTGGTAACTATTGGCTAAACCTCCTAATGACAGCCAAAACTAAGCCTCGGCTCCCAGTCCCCGTCAGTTCCACTATTCCTGGCGGTCATGGTAACGGGGGAGCAGAGGGTGCTAAGCAGTGTTTCCAAGTTAGCCACTTTTTGGCTAGATCTGACTACATATTTAGCCACAATTTTAGCAACTCATGACTTGAAAAGCTAATAACAAGTAATTATTAGCTTGTCAAGTCATGAGTTGCTAAAATTGTGGCTAATTATGTATGAGGAAATTGTGATGGGGGACTTTAACGCGAGACCAGGTACGCGAAATGACGCCGAGATAAAAGTTGGTCCCTTCAGATTTGGATGACGGAACCACCGAGGTTACTTACTGGCTAACGTTTTAGAGAAGGAAGATCTCTTTATGATGAACTCCATCTCCAGAAAACCACCCCAGCGTAAGTGGACTTGGACTTGGATGGTTCAACTACAAGTGAAATAGACTTCATTCTGGCAGACAATCTGCACATATTATGTTCGGAGTTGTACCGAACAGCTCAGCGATTTTGCAGTATTGCATCGCAGCAAGTTTGTCGCGCGATGCTCGATTTAATGATGTCTCTGTGATCAGCAGGTTTAAAACCGGAAGCGATCACCGTCTTGTAAGAGGCACATTAAATATCAACGTGAAGCTGGAACGTGTACGCCTGATGAAGTCTACGCGTTTCGCGAGCCTGGAATCATGCGTTTCAGTTGACGAGTTTAACACAAAGATGGTAACAAACAGCTGTTCACGAGGTAGGGTCAAAGTTCTTTAAGACCCGCCCCAGTGGAAGATCTCAGGTTCTCTCAGAACATCACATCATTGTTCTAATGAGGGATCGGCAGTCTTCAACCTTACTTAATATCAAAAAGAGAAGCCCTTCAAAAAGTTGCGTGTCGTCGTGAAATAGGCCTTAGTCCTTGTTGCACATTTTGCGATTTGTACATTTTGCGATTTGTACATTTTGCGTGTTGTGTTCATTTTGCATTTTGTACATTATGCGCCGAAGGGAAACGTTCACACGTCTTCCCAAATATTTCATATAGTTTTTCGGTTTAAGTATGCTCCAAGCAATCAATAGGTAACGGCTTGACGACGTTGTCGCTATTCATTTTTTTTAATTAGGTATAACTTATTAATCAATACTGAATTATTTCCTTGTTATTTACATACAACTTCTGCCCAGCGCGGCGCGGCGGCGTTTAACAAGATTTTTAATACCTCGTTGGCTAAAATCATCCAGATTCGATTCGAAAAATCCATGGAACCAAGATTTCATTTCTGCATCAGTGTTATACAAGACTCCGTGCATAGCTATTGAAATATATCGAAAAGCCGAGTACGTCAGATATGGAAGTATCTTTAATAGATGCATTTGAATGGCTTCCTTGGATATATTGGCGATTTGAGAACGGGCTTCGTACAGCAAAAGTAATAAAATGAAATGGAAAGGACTTAGTTACTAACCTAATTGTATATTCAATCTATAAATGGGTCACTGTCTAGCTTGAGGTCCTAGTAATAGAACTAAACCTAGAGTGTAAACCTTGCCGCTCCATGGAATACAGATTCATGAAGGTTGTATTACCCAGCCGTTGCCTAAATACATTTATCTTTCAAAATACTATCATAACACCTTATCGCACCCTAGAGAATAATAAACTACTCAAGATTATCTTTACCATCGGATACACATCAAAGAAGCAACTACGCCCAGAGTTGATTAGTCATCAATTTAATGAAATAAAATTTATAACAATTTTAATACCGCTAGGATGTGAGCCTAACCTGTGGTATTTTAGCCTCTTTGGTAAAAAAGTAAGTGACATTTCAATACTGTTTTAATTATCAAATAAAAATAAGGTAGGCTCACTAGGAGGTGTAATAAAATTAGCCTACTAAATAGGTGATTTCTGAGAGGTTTCCGATATTTCAAATAAAACTATGTGCAAATTGTCGACTACAATGGGCATATTTGTGGCAAATTTTGTAGATCAGCCTTCCTAAAGAAAATCTCCTATCCGTAATGTTTATCTCAGTGCAACTGCAAACATACATACAATTCTCTGGAAATTAATCAAATGAAAATTTAATGAGAATATTTATAAATAATTTCGATAAATCGTATCGTCATGCATACATAAATGTACATTCCCACTAATAACGTTACATAGCACTCTGAATCTAAAACAAACAACTACATCTCAAGCATAAATAAATAAGGCACCCAGAAGCCTTCGAATGCGTAATTATAATATTACTAAAACACTCATTGTTTTCACTGATTGATCTGTCAGCGCCAAGCCTAGTTGGCTAAAGATCTTCAAGTTTCCAACGGTGAACTTAAGCTGTCGTAGACATCCACTGAAAGGGGATTTGTAGAAATTCTACTGCCGAGGGAGTCTTTATTAATCTTTTCCTTATTCGTTATAATAAGTGTCAAGTCTTGCAAGCTGAAGTAGAACTACTTCCTCTTACCTTATGGAGATGTAACGCATTTATATCCGATGTAAATTCATATTTATAACACAGGCAGGAAACAAGACTTTTGGTTTTTAGTACTTACAAAGTGTTAAAACAAGTTGATAGTTAAAAAAATAGTACGCGGTTTTATAGGACATTTAAGAAATTCGTTAAGCTAAGCAATTTAAAATTAAGCTAAGAAATCTTCGTCTGGAACCCAACTTTAGTATAGTACCAGATCATGCGTATCAGATGTAAAGCAATATGTAAGATTTGAACTCTTTAGAAGTAGTTTCATTAATTAAACTTCTAATATTTGACCCATGCAAACAGGGTAGGCTAAATAAAATTTAAAAACAAAAATGGTAAAAGGTAAAATGATAAACAAAGCCAGCAAGGTTTTCGCTTGAACGAGTCGCCATAACGGTAATTAAAACCTAGGATTTATATTCCACTCAGAAACATTTTGAGCTACAAAGGCGCGAAGTACTTTTGTCATAACAGAGGATTCAGCAGTCTTTTCTTTATGTTCACAATGCCACTCAAATTAACATTGTATTTTAATTTGTATACCAAATTATTCATGATTTTCTTCTTCACTTTGCTTTGATTCAACTCATTAATATTAATTACCTATTTACTTACTTAGGTACAACATAATGCACCATATTTTCCCAATGCGGGACGAAAGTGGAGTTAATGGAACGATCAAAAGCTGTTCTTCGATATGGTTTTAATTACATGTAGGATGTAGGTACCTGTTGATAATAATAATCTACTCTTTTAACTAGTATGTTATAAATTAAAAAAATACGACTGCAAAAAAAATATACCTTTTTCAAATCCTTATGATGAGCTCTTTAATGTAATACCGGTATTGCAATAGTCGATTAATTCAAATTTTTTGATTCTTCAATCAATGACATCTTACAGCCACTATTTTTTTTTCCACTTATCCAAAAGCACTTGGGCTGTCAAGACGCATCTAACGATATCATAATAATTATAATTATGTATAAATCAGTTTAGCAGTTTGGAAAATATGAGGTAATAAAGAATACCTATTACATGCTAACATATTTTTTTGTTTGCATGTAATAGGTATTCTTACAAGATACGCGCGAAAAACATAACCCTTCCTTGGCAGTCGGGTATAAAAGATATTATAATATAGGGTGTAATAATTTATATTTCATTAAGACGTTGACTTTTACTTGTTTAAAAAAATTTCGAGTTGGTGTTGTTGTTAATTAAGATTATCATAATCGATTTTTAAGTATTAACGAAAGTTGCGCAAAATGTAACAAAAAAGATCCAAATTATTACGAGAGAACCTCAATAAAACGCGTACAAACATTCTTCGTACCAAACTTGGTCCCTTTACACATAGAAGATCTCAAATGGATAAGATTTTTGCACGGCTTTTTCAGACGCCCGCTGAATGAAGTTGGTTCTTTCAAGTTTCTTTTATTAGAATTAAAAGTAAACGTCTTCTATTGGTATTCAAAAGACTACAAAAATAACTGTGAACTCTGAGACAAACTGTGAGAGTTGACGGATAACACAAAACTCCCTATTGTTAAGAACTACAATTGACGTGTTTATAATGGAAATAAAAGGCTACAATTTAATTTCAATCATTGCTTTCCTGTTACATCGACTTTAAAATGCACAAATTAAATTTACTGAACGCTAAATAAATGAACTGGTTTTATAGATTATGTCGTTTATGAATTACGACTTAGGATCTATGCAAATATTACTTATATCCAGCGACATTCGCGTTTCGCTGAACGATTTTAGTTACAGTTATTCAGTTCTGCTTCTATCACCCTCTTAAAAAAAAAGCAAAGCAGCAACCCATTATTGTCCCACTGCTGGGCTCGGGGTCTCCTCTCACAATGTGAGGGGTACAGGCCATAGTCTACCACGCTGGCCAAGTGCGGATTGGTAGACTTCACACACCTTTGAGAACATTATGGAGAACTCTCAGGTGTGCAGGTTTCCTCACGATGTTTTCCTTCACCGAAGCAAGTGATAATTAACTTGTAATACGCACATAATATTTGAAAATTAGAGGTGCGTGCCAGGATTTAAACCCGGGCCCCCGCGTTCGGGAGACCAACGTTCTAAACACCCTCTTACAGTGTTACGACACTGTGTGAAATTACGATTTTACAGTGCTGCTTGGAAAAAAACTAACATGATTTGATTGGTTGAAGAATGGGTCCCAACTTATAATCTTACTATGTTGTAGTTGTTCAGTATTGCTTTTTTCTTCTTAGTTTTTTTACGCAGTTGGCTTTTTCCTTTTTCTTTTAATGATTTTTTTTATTAAAAAAATGCAAGACTATGTAAATATTTAAATGTATCAGATTTACTTCAAATGAAGTTCACACTCCCTATATGCTGAACATATCTATCTACTAAGATTCTCACTCATGATTTCATTAACCCAGCCACGCGATAGCCTAACAAGGTTAGACGTGTGACGTGTTGTATAGTGAAGCCACCACACTACATATGTATGTATATAGATCTCGCCTTTGCCGTAAAACATGAGTGGTCGCGTGAGAAGTAATTTGCCGTATTGAAAACATTTTATTGTAAATAAGACTAATACATTTAAAATTATTTTTATGTGAAAAAATATATAGAAAAAATAAGAACAAAAATAAATCGATCAAAATTCCATTTAAAAATCTTACTTTCTTAAAAAAAGCCAATTGAAGAGTATACCCAACGTTGAAGACAAAATCATTATCTACTGTCCACGCGGACAGAACTAATCTAATAAATAGTTACTACTGAAGAGTAACGATGAATTACTGTCAAAGTCAAAACCTACAATTATCCCATTGCTGGGCTCGAGTTCCCCTTCACAATGTGAGGGGTACAGGCCATAATTTACCACACTGGCCAAATGCGGATTGGTAGACTTCACACACCTTTGAGAACATTGTGGAGAACTCAGTAGTGCAGGTTTTCTCTCGATTTGTTCCTTACCCATACCCAAAAAAAAAAGGTTTTAGGAGTGAAAGAGATATTGTAGAACATCTTTGAAATTAACAACGGGTGCACTTCAAAATTTCATAGCTACACTACTCTCTCATCTTCACTCGGAAAGACAAGAGTCCCCATGCATTTAAGATGCAAATGTGGTTGAGAAAATCCGTGAATTCACATATCAAACTAAGATTCAATGAACGTAACTAATTCGCAGCTTAGAATTCCAAATAATTTACAGCAAACAACTCAGATATGTATTCGGTACACACATTTATTTATATTAGCTCTAATACAGTACTATAATTTGTACCTACTAATGATACGGAGAGTACAAAAAAACATGTTTGTTCTGATCTACTAACAAACATTACAATATTACTCAACGGATTAATCTGATAACTGCCTGAAAATATAATCAACATCCATTATGCTGTTTTGGACTTTATAGGTCACATTGATTTTTATTATACTCGTAAATAGATTTCTTGTATTGTTTCTTTTGTGACTTTTGTATGTCTATAAACTAATAATAATAACTCTCTATAATAATATATATAGTTTATCTAGTGACCAACTAGCGATATTTTAAGGGCATGAAATATACCTTGTATTCCACTACACTGGGTAATCACTAAGTAGTAAGTATTAACTAAGTACACACATATATCTCATGTAGAATATTTAGCGTAGTTGTATTCATAGCGTACTAAATGACTTAGAGCTATCAAGTGTGGGCAGTTCACTATTCGGGTGGCTTGCCATCAGACAGTAGCATATTGTACACAGAATAATGTACATTGTACATCTCTCTTCCCCTTCCGTGCCACCATGTATCGGATACAACGTGCGTAGCATTGAGCTACGCGAACGATATCCGAGCAGATCACGTGTTTCAATATCGTCACTAGGTACCCTCTTGTCTCTGTATTCCGTGCTAGGTACCTACTAGATACGTCTTCGTATGTATCCATGGATGAAGTACAGTCAACAAAAGAGTTAAGTATGTTATTACCTGCTATACTTAAGGTATAATGTAATATTGATAATATTACAACCATTCTGTAATAATGAATATTAACAAAAGGATTTTGTATCTTGCCCTATACCTACCAAATTATTTTGCTGATTGTAAGGTACATTCGTAGCACTGGCGTGTCTAGCCTTCCAAGGCAAGCCCAGTTGTATCATACAACTCAGGATCTCAGAATTGGGCCCGATGACGCAGAACACTACATAAGTATAATATTTACCTACTAACAAATAATATGAGTGTTAACAGCTGCAGAGTAATGACGTCGTAAAGGGTCACGAACAACCAATGACCATAAGATAAACAAAGAAATCAGAAAATAACATTGTTTTTCTAAAAAAACTGACTCACTACACTCTGCTCAAACAGCCAAACTGAATTAATCAGACGTCATGTCATATACCTACACGATACTTGTTCAAACTTCACAGTAGTGAGTGATAATATTATGCCTATGTTCGCTTCAAAGCACAGCTTTATTTTGCATACTGATTGCTATATAAACTAATTAAAAAAATCTAAATCTTTTATTCATATAGGTATCACTGATACGCTTATGCTTTTCGCACTTTTCGGAATGGTGCTTTTTCATGCAGGAGAAGAAAAGCCGTAAAGAAAATCCTTGGCACATCTTTTAAAATAATGATAAGTTACATCTTATGTTCTAACCTACGCGGAACTGCATTATAGATTATAGAGTACGCCTATATGATATAGAGTACAATACTCTATTTTAGAGTACGGTTGGCAACCCTAGGTTTGTGGTAGCCTTAACCCCCCCAACTACTGTAGTTGTACCAAGAGTAGATTTTGTAAAGTAGGAATCAAGGTGTACGAGCTCTCAAGATAAATTAAGGATAGGACACAAAGTTTTGCAAACACGGTAAAAGCTTCTGCTTTTTGTTGTAACAAAATTGATTCTCTAAAATCATGTAGGTAAATAATTTAAAGATTTGTTTATATTACATTGATGAGGGAAATGTATCTGGATTGTATTAAAAGAGCTGATTTTTTACAGACCATTCTAACTTTTTTTAAATATTATCTTTAAAGATTCTTAAACTTTAATCCATTTTTTACTGAATTTCATGAACATTTCCAATACCCACAACCGTGGGTCTCCTGAATAATCCCACCTGTGAGAGCTGTGAGTGATCCTGGAGGAACAGAAAGCACAATATCATGTCAGTCATGTCTAAGCAGCTTAATCACAGACTTAAAAAAGACCAGACGGAATGTTAACAACAAATTCAGTGAGGAACCCACAGTAATACCAACTCCTTTATTCGTACAAGTATCACACGCACACATTGACACCATGCTGTTATGAATCGGCCGCCATTACCTACCGCGTCGGACCGCACTAAAAATTACGCACACATGGTAAGCGGTCGGCGTCACTCTCGATAAGACAAGGTGACGTCCGGTCGGTTATTTTCAAGTCCGTGTCGTAGACCACATTAGGGTAATCGGCTAATATATGTTGTGTCGCATCAGCAGTTATTAGAATATGATGACTAATGAATGAATAAACTAATAGGTGTATTATGTATTATTATGTCTCCTTCTAACCAAAGCCCAAGAGAAAGATGGATATGTTCTGACTGCCAGTGGTAACTCACAACTCTGATTTGGTATTTTCAAATAGTTAAAACTGAATTACCACAAGGTCGGTAAATACGAAACCAGTTTTCGTATCTTTTCGAGGACTTCCTTGAGAACGCACTCGCTGTCTTGTTTGAGTTCTCAAAAGCTTGGTATTGCGGTAAAATGACGATAGATAGGAAACTATTTCGATACCCGAAGGGGCTTTTCAAGATTGGCAATAATAAAATGTATTTGAAGAATGAATATTGGTTACTAAACTATTCCGCGTGGTTTCATGTTGTGTCCATGGTACCTACGACACATAGAATTCTAGTGTGTACTAGTAGCGCTTATAGATAGAGATGTTAATTTTTATATATAATAAATTTGGGCATAAGGACTTCCATTCAATTGAGTCTAAGAGAGGTTGATCTATAATCCAGAACGACGCCGAATCTATAACGCCAAGTCCCTCTTGTTTGAGGTCGTTGGTAAAAGCCAGATTAATCCCGATGGTACTTTGATATAATATATTAGCCGGTTTGCTAGCAACCATCCTTATAATGGGACGAAAAATGGTTTTTACATATTTCGGGACGCTGCGCTACTTTTTTGCTGGCTACGCAACGGTGATGAAGTTAAATATTATATTTCTATCCAAAATTGATTTGGTTTAGTAACTCTTTTTGAAATATTGGGTGGAACGCACTTTGACGTATTTGGTATGACCGATGTTCATGGACGAAAAAATTACTGTGTAGATAATGTTTTCGATACATACATTATGATAAGTTTTCCATAAACAGTTAATAATAGTGTAATAATCTGGCACACATTGCACAGCTTGGTCGGCGTGCTACAGCTTACTACGTTTATTATGTTTGTAAAAAAGGAGACAATGAATTTAACACAGGATTGGGTCCCAAATTGATAATGAAACTATTATTTTATATTTGTAGCCATTGATCACTTACGGACTCGAAACATGATATTGTATTATAATCTACTTTCGGCACAGAATACATAATAATACCTATTGGTTCTGACGGCCGTGTTCACGGTATGTAAATGGTAAAAGATAGGTTTTATAATTTCAATTTTATTGATATTGGCGCGTGAAAAGATGTTAGCTCACCTCTGATGACGTTGATAAATGACGATGATCCATCACTCTGCGTATCCAAAACTGCTTAACAACCGACACCTTCGTGTTATAAGCAAATTTAATATTATGTTTTTATTTTTGTACCAAATATTTGTTTTATTGATACACGGAGTTTTGACTGTGATTTGAATATTTATTTTTTCTTTTATACAAAATGAACTCTTTTACTTACCGTTTATTTGGCTAGGGTACACAAATCTATCACAAAATGCTAATATTTGTTGGATTATATAAAGGATCTATGATAAAAATATCTCAGTACAAATAGCAAACTCAATACTCAACACATTTTCATTTATTATTTATTTTTATATGTTTTTTTCCATTCTCATTTCTATTCTCGAGCGTATGCCGTGTGTCGTCGTGAAAAATCTTAAATGTTTGCTAGATTCGATCTTTGGTCCCATTGATTTATATATAAGCGTGCGTGCAATCGTAATCGTAACCCCTACAGTGCAGTAATGGCTGGATTTAAGACTTTAGATTGATGCATACGTAACGTTTTTTTACCCCGTACGGGACGGGACGTGCTTTGGAAATATCGTTTCATAGAAAATGTAAACGATAACGCATACGTCACGGAGGCACGTACGGGACGGGAACGGGGCACGCATATGCCCCGTCCACGTCCCGTCCCCGTTCCGTCCACGTTACGTATGCAGCGACGTTTAGTATCACACGAGTGTTAAGCTGATATGGCGAAAGATTTTAAAATAAAATATTCTACGTTTTCCGTTAAACCCAGACAGCTTAAAGGGATTAAAGTTTTTGTTTTCAATTCTATTTTCAATTCTCTTTCAATATTTCTCCATTTAATCCGAATAAATGTAAAATGTGATGTTTAACAAACGGTGATTCTTTTTGGATATTTTTATCTGTAAGGAACTATTTTATTTTTTATATAAGTAGTAGTATGTGACTCTGACGTCATTATTTAAGTGTTGTGTCTTAACTTTTTTTATTATGTTCAATAAAATTTAGTATTTATTTATTATGGGACACCCAATACAGATAACACTGATAAACACCAATAAACACTACCTATTTACTGCTAATTAATTAGCCTTACATTTTAGTACATCCATAAATACAGGATGCCAAAACCTGCACTTGAACGTTTCACCTAGACAACAATCTGTTGAAATTAAATTAATATACATCATGACAATATTAAAAACAAGATATTAATGTAAGATAGGAAAGTCGAGAAATAATTACACAGGTCTGCGACTAAAAAACTGCATAGGATTTTTTAACTTTTTCATATAGATTTTGACCTCCCAAAAACAGAAAAAATATTCAAAACATTCTATCACATAGGTTTTTATAGATATTAACTAGTAACAACAGAGCTACAACTATTTTCTCAAAGTGAGCTCAATGATCTAGTAAGTCAAAAGTCAAAAAAGTCAAAAGTCAAAATATTTTATTCATATAGGTATCACTGATACACTTATGCACGTCATTTTTTGGCTTTTCGGAAGGTGCTTTGTCGTGGAGGAGAAGAAAAGCCTAAAGAAACTCCTCAGCACATCTTTTAAAAAAATATTACAAAAAAAGGGTGCGTGTACTTTTGTACGCGCGTGAGAAGTTATACTTCTTTGACATGAAAAAAAAATCAAAAAACAATATTAAAAAAACATTGTTCAAAATACAATATTCAAAAACAGCAATACTAAAAATAAAAATGAAATAATATTTTGAAATAATTTAATTTACGAATCTCTATAGCCAAACTATATGTGTTAAGCGCCATCTGTGATTAATTTTGTAGTATATTCTAATATTACTTTGCTACGTATCGTAATAGTTCTCGTAATAGAACATAGATGGTGTTTTTACAATTGCAAAAACAAATCAATTGTAAATCTTTTTTTTTCTGTTTTTACAATTGTAAAAACACCATCTATGTTCTATTACGAGAACTATTACGATACCATGCTGTAAAACCAGTTTTTGTGGGGGGGAGGGAAAGAAAGATTTTATTCAGTTCAGTTGAAGAATAATTTATTTTCCGACAGGCATTAAACTTTAATACAGATTAAGGAGAGAAAAAGAATGTGCTCCTAGTCCCAAAGACAAGTATCGATTACTATTTACTACTACAGTCCGTTTACAGTTATTTTACCTCTGACAAGCTGTCATTACCTTCCCATTAGATTAGCATTACTTGCTGTCAAGTGACGAGTGTTGTAAAAGTTCCCGATTTATCGGGAGATCTACTGATTTTGGTTATCGTCTCCCGATATCCCGTTTTAGCGACCGTTTCTCCCGATTTTTTGCATTTTCTACCAATGTAATATAATATTGAAAATTAAAATAGAAAATAGTGTTATAAATACAAAAAACAAAAGAAACTGAGTCGCTCAATGAAAATACAGAAGAATTTTGGGCAAATGTAGGTACATATTATAGCATAAAACGTGGTCATTGCTCACTAAATCGTGTTCTAATATTTTTCCAACTGAATCAATTATAGGTCTATTACACACAAAAAAATTAAAAAATACAAAAAACCCGACTGCGTATAAAACATGTGCGACATATTCAGGATAAGTTTTGTAAAATGGATGGAAGCTTAGACGCGGAAATTGATAAATTTATTATAGAATTGAAAGACGAGTGTGATACGGAATCTGAGAGCAGTTTTGATGATTCATGTTCGTCCGATAGTGATTATTTATCATTAGGCGTGCGTTTGGATCATTCGCATGCCAACCCAATTTAAAGCAATTCAATTTGTTGTAATTTTAATATAACTACCGAGAATGTGAACTGATTAGTTAGGAGACTGTAAAATAATACATTATTTTATTTGAACGTGTATCATTTTTACTATCGTTACTTTTGGATCAACCTAGTAAATAATATTTATATACATCAGAAGAAACATGTAATATTTCATGTTAGGGAATCGTACAAACTAAACATTACAACACACAGCTAAGGTTAACCAACTTTACTTAATAAATTAATAATGTAGTTTTTATAAGGAAGAATATAAACGCGTATAAACAAAATTTTGATATTAATAATCGCCAAACAAAAAGAATGTATCAATTAATTACGCCTTCGTTCCGCCAAAGTAAAGTGCAACGATCTTTCATAGGGCTTGGTGTACATTTCTATAATAAAATCCCAAAATTAATACGTGACTTGCCAATAGAATCTACGAGTTTAATGGTTAAAACTAAGTTGGCGGGTGTCTATTATACTATCTACTACTTAAATGGTTTTTACCCAAAACGAATGTCATAAAAAGGTTGTATAATAAAAGCTATTGCATATTTCAAGAGATTTTATTAGTTATCATTTATATTAATAGTTCGTCTAGTTGTGCAGGAGGCGCTATATTTCGTTGGTACCTTGCCCAATCAAGATACCATAACATACTCATTGTAAGTATGGCCACAGCAAACTACTGATCTTCTAAAGATGTATAGGGTACGTTATCCAGTGTTCAGGACTTATTCTGAACCTTTGTCAGTCACAAAACAGGCGATTAAGTAGTCCATATTCATATAGTATTGGTTTGCCAGAAATTGTAGCGAAACTGCGAAAACACATTCACCAAAACACAAGTACGAAATCGAATACAACAGTAAATTAAAATAACTGTGTGCGTGTCGATGAGTTTCAATAGTAAATAGGACTCCAAATAGGTACGCTGAAAATATTTAATAGAAAAATACAAAAAACCACGCGTAGAAACATGAAAGATCGATGACAAATATGACAGTACAGTGGTGTTATTTATAAATACTATGGTTACCAAAATGACATTATTAGGGATTACATCATCTTTGTTGTCAATCGATTAATCGATGTCAAAATATTCGAAATGTAATTTAATAAAATTAGCGTAACGATTGAATGGTAATTCTAAATATATTACATAGTTTTAATATGTATGGAATACGAAAACATGTAAGAAATAAATTAATATTATAATTATAATTAACAAATAATACATAAAATATATTATTATATTCCATCAATCGATTATTATGAATCAATTCAATCGATTATAAAATCGTTTGTAATGAGGTAAATACTGTGAAAAGTTTTTTGTATACAGAAAAAATACAGAATTGAGCTAACTTCACGATGCAGAATTTAGGTGTCGGTGTGCGCGCGCATCGTAGAAATTCACTCTCATCATTTTTCACCATCGCGCCAAAAGAAGTATAACTTCAAAAAGATAATAATACAAAAGTATTTACCATTCTGAGCGGAACTGGTTGCAGAGCTGGTCATTTCCATGCGTCTTTGTCATTTAAATACTCTTCTACACTATAATATCCCTTGCCTAATAGAATACAAAAAGATATTTAGGTCTTTCAAAAGATGCAGCTGAACTGTTAGGTTCCCGATTAAAAAATAAAAACCTTCTATCATCTGGCACCTCATTTTCATCCCAACGTGAGGCCCACGCCCCACAGGGGGCAATTTGATAGTTAAGGGGGGCAATGTAAAATGGACTCGACACGACTTTAACTTTTTCGCTCTGGGTTATTTAAATGCAATGCTTACAATGCAATGCAATGCAATGCTTACATATCGGTAACAAAATTATGTATGGGGGGCATAAAAATTTTAGAAATGTTAAGGTGGGGCATGGCCTAAAAAATGTTGGGAAACACTGGTATAGATACTGAGAAAAATAATTTGCCCAGTTTTTCTCAAAAGAAGGAAAGAACAATGCCAAACTGCCGTACATCGTTTTATTTCATTTTCAACTTTAGCGTCATAAAATTAAAATAAAATCTAAAAATCGCCGCTTTAATTTCTAAGTAGTAAATTTTAAAGTAGTACTATTGCACAATGAAAATAAATTAGCTTCGCTTCCAATGGGGTATTCTGTGCATATGAAAGAAAACTATAACGATTTGGCCATTATCAGATAGAATCAGATATCAGGATCATCAATGGATGGTTTGTGGGGACTTCAAAATGCTTTTGGTGACCCAAAAGGCAGTCAGGTTATACAAAATATCCATGCTTCTTAAGCTTATGGATAGTAGAGCCAGAGAACAGCACTGGACTAAAAGTGATTGGCCACCCCGAGAAACTTCAACCTGGAGAGAAAAATGTTATCAATACTACTTTGGTGCCACCAGAAAAAATTTGTTGCCACCTCTCCATATTAAATTGGGGTTGATGAAACAATTTGTGAAATCACTGCAAAAGGATGGAGATTGTTTTAAATATTTATGTACAAAATTCCCGAAACTGTCAGAAGCAAAGTTGAAAGAGGGAGTTTTCACTGGCCCCGACATAAAACTTTTAACCGGCTTCCTCTTTGTGGAAAGTATGAATGAGAAGGAAAAAGAAGCTTGGGTATCGTTCAAGGATGTAGTGCGAAAATTTTTGGGAATTACTAAGGATCCTGACTACAAAACCATTGCTTAACGGATGCTAGCAGCACACGAAGCTCAAGGCTGCAAGATGACCTTGAAGGTCCATGTTTTACACTCCCACATAGACTATTTTCCTGAAAACCTGGGAGCTTACATTAAAGAACAGGGGGAGAGGTTTCACCAGGATGTCCGCAATATCGAGAGACGGTACTAAGGAAGATGGGATGTCACTATGCTTACAGACTACTGTTGGATGCTTAAGCGGGAAACTAACGAAGGAAATTGGAAAAGGACTAGGCGAAGTATGAAGGAAAAAAGAAAAGGTTTCATAATAAAGATGAAAAGTATAAATTATTTATGAAACAGAATAAAAACAGAATAAAACAATATTTAAGTGGGGCTACCATACAACGAACATGTATTTTTGCCATTTTTTGTTCGATATTAATAAAGGCAACAGGTAGGCGCTTGAAATGTTCACAGAATATTTAGTTATACATATATTCACTTTAAAACTAAAAAATTTGATAAGTGCGAGTTAAACTCGCTTGGAAAAGGTTCCGTACGTTGATTATGTATTACAGTTATTTTTCAATTTTTTTTTATTTTTGCCCTTTTTTAAAGACGTTATTGATTTTACTGTATTAATTAAGTAAAACACTATTCTCTGTATTTTTTTCAATTTTTCCATTTTTGGCTTTAATTTTCGTTCTTTCTTGAATAAGTTTAAAACAACCATTGTAGAACAACAACAAAAATATATTTCGAATCCTCACAAAGGCTTTTCATTTGACATACTACACAATAGCAGTTCAATACGTATTGTGGAGGTTAGAACATCTGGATCTTTAGTTAGACTGTCTCTTCAAGTTCTAAAGAATCTGTTAAGAAATAACATATATTTTTTATTCTTATTTAAATTATATTTTCTTACGCAGGATGCACTGCGCGGTCGCCGCTGTGCGTCGCTTCGGTCGGCAACGGCGAGACATGACGACTCAGGACGAAGCACGCCTAGCATGGCGCCTCGCTCCTCAAGCTCCCCAGCAGAAACACCAGCACCCAAGAAATCTAATTGGGAAGTTATCGAACACTACAATTCCAGCAAACCTAAGAAGAGCCCCACTTCGGTACGTATACCTATCCTTATTTTCAACTGTATTTACAATGCGGCATCGATGCGTTGTCGGCCAAGAACGAAAGGAACAGGAAAGAAAAAATAAGTAAGCTCTAATGTCGTCACATAACGTATGTGACTAAAATTTGAAACTACTTTGAAACATAGATAAGGAGCAGTAAATAATAACATTTTAGTGTTCATAAAATTATATTAGCACAATTACGATTTCCATGTTGGGGGCGTCTATTAATTACGTGAGGCATTTAAGAGGGAGGGGGACGAGCTGAATCTCATGTAATCTTACGTTGGAGATAGGATGGGTCTCGGCAAATCTCATATCATTTTTTTTCGGAAGAAACAATAAAATTGAGTGAAAATAGTGTTAAATCAATTAAGACATGATCCTTCACTAAAATGTGAATGAAGTACCTATGAAAGGACAAAGTTCATAGAATAAAAATATAATAAATAAACACATTTTGATTTTTTCACCTGAGGTCTGTTGGATGTGGACACTGCACATAATGATGATAATGATAATTTATTTGCCAAAATGTGGTTACAAAATGGTGTTAGTTGTTGAATATCTCTCACATTTGCCAGACTTTAGGCATGCAAATTATTTATTAAAATTACAAATATTATTAATTATCTACTAACAATAATTAAATTAAGGATTTTAATCTATAATTTATTGAGGAGCATGCAAGTACCTATTTACATTCAATAATAAAGTGGATTACTTATTATGTCACAATCTGTAAATGTAATGTAATATGTGTATGTAATATTAATTAATTATAATAATGTTTATTTATTTATTTAAATGAATTTAAAATGTCAAAATATCATTATGTGCAGTCACTTAATTATTTAAAAAATCTTTGACCGAGTAGAAATTATTTTTCAATAGCCAGTTTTTTAATTGTGTTTTGAGCTGCTTAGGGGGTAAGGACATTATTTGTACAGGTATTTTGTTTGTTACTTTTACACACATCCCATACGCATTATTTAAAAGAAGAGAAGTGCGTACATACTCTGCTATTACTAATCTTTGTCGATTTCTGGTATTTCTGGGGTACACTTCAGCAGCTGTTTTAAAGAGGTGCTTTTCTTTTTTTACAAACAGACACAGTTCGAGTATGTAAAGTGAGGCAAGAGTTAACAATCCTGTCTTTTTGAATAGCGGTTTACACGATTCGAGAGGTGATACTCCGCACAGTGCACGAATACATTTTTTCTGTGCTAAGAATGCTCTATTGACATGGGTAGAGTTTCCCCATAGCAATAATCCATATCTTAATATTGATTCCACATAACCATAGTACGCAGCTAGGGCAGTACAATATGTTGAGTTTTGTCTAAGTCTTGCAAGGGCGTAGGTAAATTTATGTATTTTATTACATACAATGTCTATATGTGTCTCCCAAGTTAAGTATTTGTCCAAGCTTATACCAAGAAATATTGTATTGTCAACTTCATTTATAATTTGTCCTTGATGTTGGATATTCAACTTATTACAAGGTTTATTTCTAGTCATAAATTGTATGTATTTAGTTTTTCCAGTATTTAATGTCAAATTATTTTTATTCATCCAATTATTAATTATTTTTATTTCATTATTAATATTAAATTCGAATTTTTGTATGTCAATTTTATTATTACATGTCAGAATTATTGAGATGTCATCTGCGAATAATATACATGGGTTAGTAGTAATGTCAGGAAGATCATTGATATATTGCAGGAATAGTAGGGGTCCCAGCACACTTCCCTGTGGTACTCCTGTTTGGACAGTATTATATTTAGACGTGTATTGACACACCTCTTTTTTATTATTTGTTTTTGTAATTTGCGTGCATTGTTGTCTATTTTTAAGGTATGTGGAGATCCAATTTAATGCTAGTCCCCTAACACCGCTCTTTTCTAACTTAGATAGTAGAATATCGTGTGAAACATGATCAAAGGCTTTCGACATGTCAAAAAATAGAACAGCTATATTACTTTTTTTGTCAAGTGCTTTTATTATTGTTTGAGTTAGCGCAAATCCAGCTAGAGTGTTTTCCTTTCTGAAAACCATATTGTTCCGTCTTAATTACGTCAAATGTATTCCAAAATTTAACCAGTCTTGTTTGCATACATTTTTCAAATACTTTTGATATTATTGGAATCAAAGTTATTGGTCGATAATTGGTTATTTCGTGTTTATTGCCTTTTTTAAATATAGGTTTCACAATTGATTTTTTCAGTGCATTAGGAAATGTACCGGTTTCGAACGATAAATTTATTAAATAAGTGAGGACATGTGCTACTTCAAGAACAATTTCTTTTATAACTTTAGTCGATAAGTGGTCATAACCTACAGAGTTCGAATTTTTTAAAGACTTTATTACATTTATTACTTCAGTTTCCGTACATGGTTTTAAGAAGATGGTGTTAGGTACAACATTACATGTATTTTTGTAATTGTCAGTTCCATGTGCCGTTATTGTCTGTTTTGTGCTGTTTATAAAAAAGTCGTTAAATATTGACGCAATGCAAGTCGGGTTTTCTATTTTTTTGTTGTTATGGGTAATATATTCTATTGCTTCAATGTCAGTCTTATTACTAGCTTCTTCTTTGATTAAAGACCATGTAGCCTTACATTTATTTTTGCTCCCTGTAATATATTTTCTATTGCATATCCGTTTGGCTAATATTATGCATTGTTTTAAAATTTTTGAGTAGCGATGATAATTGTCTTTGCTTCTTGGTGATTTATGTTTATAATATTGTCTTCTAAGTTTTCCTTTTATTCGACAACTATTTTTAATACCGTTTGTTACCCATTTCGGCTTTTTACGTTGCATAAGTATTTTTAATCTTTTAAATGGAAAGCATAATGTATAGAGAAAACATAACCATTCATGGAAGACATTAAATGCTTTATTCAAGTCTGGTATGTTACGGACATCTGAAAAAGCTAGACTACCGACATACTTTTTAAATTTAAGGATATTTTCCTTGCAGAGATCTCTTTTATAAATAAAATAATGGGTTGATGATATGCATTTGTTAATGGGAACCGAGAGCATTTGCCCGGTCTCATGGTCTGATAGTCCTAAATATAATATATGACCCTCAGCCATCTTGTAATTACTGATGATATGGTCAATACATGATTTTCCGCGTGTTGGAACGTCAATATGCAAATGAAGATTATAGTTTTTAAGAATGTCAAAAAAGTAACGAGTTATTTTATTACACTTCATGATGTCAATATTTGTATCTCCAGCTATGATTATTTTCTTTTTCTGGAATTTTGTAGTTAATGTATACAAAATTTCGTCTATTTTATTAAGAAAGCTGTATACGTTAGAGTTAGGGGTCCGGTATACGCATAAAATAAATAAATTTAGGTTGGTTATTTCTATTCCGCAGCATTCAAATTCCTTACATACTGACTGCTTTTTGATGTGTTCTAGTTCTGTAATAGCGATCCCTCTTTTTGATAATATACAAACACCTCCTCTTTGCTTGTCTCTTGAGAAGCTAGAAACAAGTTTATAATTATTTAGTTTTATCTTGTTTTCATGTCCTTTTTTAACAAACGTTTCTGTGAGGCAAATAACATCCGGCTCCTTATTCTTATCAGATAACTGTGATAAACTTACCTCTAGTATGTCCCGTTTGGATAGTAAGCTAGCTATGTTTTGATGCAAAATATATAACTTATTTTTTGTTTTAGGGTCGAAAAAAAGTTTCATTTTTTTGATTTATATTGCAATTACTTTGTGAGACATTTTTTTGATTGGGCGTCTTTTCTATCCTTGGGAAGTAGTAAGGCAAAGTACCCTTTTTTACCCCAATTTGTTTAGTATTGTTTATCTCAGAGTTAGTATTAATTTTTTTGAAATAAAAGTCAATCGTTCTTTGTTTAGTTGGGTAACAGTTCGTATGCAATATATGTTTGTTATTATTATTAACCGTTTTTTGTTTGCCTAAAATATTATTTGATAGAAGTTTTCTGTTTCGTATATATACATGGTCATAATCTGCAGAGTCAATATTAAAGTTAATTTTATTACAAATATAATATTGATATTCAGAAAAGTGTGTTATATGTCGATCATATTCAATGAATTTACAATTTTTAAATTGCTGACATATCAGTTTTAGTTTACATATATTTACATATATTCAATATGTATAATTATTCTTAAAAAATACGTGAGATGAGGGGGATGAGGGAGGAGGTCGAGCAAAATCCCGCGACATCTCAGCAGGTGGGGTGGAGGTGTCTGAAAATTGCTAACAACACCTTACGTAATTTATGGATGAAATAAACCGTTTTTTCGCTCTTTAAAAAATATTACAGCTATCATAGGTAATGTTGTTACCAAAGAGTTTAAGAAATGATCAATATTTTGGGTATATCATCATCACATACGTCATGCGGTTATTAAAAAATTTGTTTTGAAGCTCACGTGGTAATTCCCTCCGGAAGTGGGCTTTTACTATTCACGCTGAGTAACAGCGTGACGTGCAACGGACGTTACTAGATTATCTTCTAATTGAGTTAGTGCATGCGAGCTTCAAAGAAGAAAATTGGATCCACTAATATTGCACATTAGGGTTTTGTCCAGTAACTTTTAATACCGCTCTCATTAACATTGCCTGTTTAAAATGTATCTCAAAAAGAAAAAAATACTGCGTGTTACTTTAATTTTTACTGGTTTTCGCCTGCAACTTCACCTATGAAAAAGTGGTTTCACCAAAAGAGATTGCAACATACTTATATAAACGTCGCAATCATCCCAGAGGAACATAAAAACCCTATTTTCTTGACATGGACTTTCTCTGTGACAAATTTAATCTCAATCCGATGTATGGTGCGGTTAGCGCGTAATGAAAATACAACTTAAACATCCAAATATCTTTACAAATGTTCATATTTATAAATAACTAGGTTTTTGACCCGTCAAACGTTATCCTATTTATTCGCATAAAATCATTATACTTTGCATTTGCACCAATCGATATAAAATTCCAAACCCAATATCGCAGAGAAAATATTTTCTCTACTGAAAACTTTTGTAAGGCTTCGATGAGAATAAACGAGAAACTTCAACGGAACGCGTTTTGTTAAGTGAGCATGAATATTTTATCTCTCAATATTTATATCCCGGAATTTTATCTCCATGTTGATATACTGTATATAAAAATCAAAGTTCCCTATTTGTGTCTGTTTACCACTCGAATGCAGATAAAATATCCATTTGAAAAGTTGCAAAAAAGTTCTTGCAGAATGTAAAAATTTTCAATAGGTACATGAAGTACTAAAATTCTTCATAAATGTTTGGTATTTATAGAACCGCTCCTCGCTCCATTCACATTGACATTTTTGTGCATAAAACGTATCGTAGGTAGTGTCGTAGGTGTGTAACATTTTTTTTTAAATTGAGACAACTTTTTAACTGGGAAAAAGTTCACCCGAGGGGCAGTACAAGACGCTTTCGCTGACTTCATCGCCTCCCGTCGCCGATAACAAAATTGGGGGATACAGCTGGGTGTTGTAGCTCCACACCTATTGATTTATTAGATTCCAGACAACCTAAATTTGCACATTGGACACTGGACCTTACGAGCGGCAAGTGTTGAAGGGTACCATGGCAATAGTTTGCATTATGGTTGAGGTGAAATTAAATCTGCCTCCCAGTCGGTACTGACATGACTCGTGAAATGAATGTTAAGACGCCTTGATTGACGAGGGTGAACTTTTGGAAGCTAATATTATTGCTGATAAGGGAAAAAATCCTTTAACGTTATTATCAGGTAGGAAATCCTAACAGTTGTACAGTGTTACCACGTGTCAACTATAATAAATCAGATGGAGTTTAGACAAAAGTCGTTAAGCCTTATTTAAGATCTATGATATCCGGTTACCTACTTTACTTTATTTTTATTCTTCTTCCAGGTTCGCGTTTTATGACATTGTCGTAAGTAATAAAAGAGTTTAATTTCAGTAAAATAATGTGGATTATTTCAAAAAGTTATATTACGCTTATAGCTTCGGCATAAAAACCTTAGTAAGAACCCTACTAAATATGTAATTTTCTATACTATTGTTCTGAATCAGCAGTCGTTTCAATAACAAAAACAAAATAACAAGGGGCAGAGAACTCGAGAGGTTCTTGCTCTACCGATGAAGAGATAACATTTTCTATAACATTATAACATCATGACATGAATGATATTATTTATGTACTATTTTTATATATACATAGTCCCCGTTGTTTGTTGAATTACATTTCTTTGTTCTTGAAATGTAAACATAATTTTCTTTATACGACATTAAGGATGAAAATAGCAAAAATTAATCCGAAGAGTACCAGACCTCGCTCCATAGTAGTTCTTCTACATAGTACTGCTTCTACAAAATTTAATTAAACCAATACCAAGAATAAGCGCAATACTTATCATCTTGTGCTGAGTAGTGACAATACTTCTATATTCATTGGCGAACCTCAAAGCTTCCAAGACACTCCATGCAGCAGCCAGGGCAGCAGCCAAATAAAAGGAATACATGTTGGTTTGGGTACGCAACAGCAACATTTATATGAGGAAAACTGGAACTTCGGATTATATTATTATTAAAAATCCTAATTCTCTGAGCAAATTAGAGTAATCGTTAGTAGTTCCTCTTATAAATTTATAAGTAAAATTTTTATATTGTGTTAAGTTGTTTTTTTTCTCGTATTTTTTCTACTAAATTTCTACAAAATAATAGACTCCTGTTGGCTGTTACTTCTTACTAGTTTTACTGTATACATGCAGTATGACAGGAGCAATTATAAATAGGATAACACATTATCTCTGCCTTGCTTTAACCCATTACAAACTTATTACATCGTCTATCCAACTATCAGCAACTATCTAACATACCGTATAACAATTTTATTTATTTATTTACATTTTATTGACCACATTATAAAAATACGGTATAATTGGCGAGCTAATGCATATTATTGCATTCTCTACCAGCTAACCAAACACAAACGGGCCAAACAGAGACGATGGGCGGTACGTAACAATGGTCTATTCAAGTCTATTGAGATGAAACGATCGGGTAGAACGTGGTCGAGAGTAGTGATACATCCGTGATGAATTCAATATGATTAGTTCCATGATGCCTACTGCAGATGTGATTCAAACCTTGATGTCTCTCCTTAAATAAGTAAAAAAATTAAAAGACAAGACGAGTAACCCTAGAGTTGGCAGTTTTCTTGCTCAGCGTGTTAGTGTTGCCATACGGCGAGGGAATGCTGCCCAGCATCTTAGGTACTGCGCCACAGGGGCCTAGTTATATACATTTATTTTAATTAATCTTACTTTTGCTTTTAAGTATTTATTTTTATTTTATATAGTGTACATATTATGTCGTTACTTAATTTCTTTCTAAGTTCATGTATCCTCCTTAAATTATTAGTTGCCCATTGCAGGATCACACATTTATGAAATCTCCGTCTGCAAAGATAATCTATTTATTTATTTATGAAATGTATGATAAAACGTTTTATTATCAAAAAAGTGCTGTATAAATAATCTGCAGGAGATTATTCAACAATAATATAAACTTAACTCAAAAGTCATTGAAGCGGAACTACAAATCTCGAAAATTGCAATTGCTTAAAATTTAATCCTCTTGTGGTTAGTTAGTTACGGACCCTACATAATGTCCGATTGTTGAGCCGGAAGATTAATAAATTGAACTAAGTCGGTAATCTTGCTAATGTCTTTTGGCCTAGTTAGAGTTTCATAACTTAAGTATAATTTCATTATTATAATGCATTACTAATGTAATAGACCTGGTTAAATTTTTTTTTGAAGTTTTCATCGGTTAAATGAAAGCCAGTCAAATCCGAATCCTTCTTATACAGTCGTGTTCAGTGTTGTAAAACCGTCCACTAATTTTGTTGTTTTCTGTTGAGATCTAAAGAGTTAAAATTGAATATAGTTTTACCACATTTTAGAATAAGGACTTCACGATTATAATCTGTATCTATATTATAATAACTATGATAAGTTTTTTGAGCACTTTATTTTGTATTTACATGCGTTGTTTATGTCAGTTAGTCCAAGGTTTCTCAATATCTGATTGGTCGATAACGGATTGCTAATAACCAACCATCTACATATTGGAATAGGGTAGGCCCGTTCTAGCACACAGACGAACTGAAACTATAACAATTTAACGTCACGTTTTGAGTACGCGTTGGTCTTTTCTTTACCCTTGAAGAGGTCTAGAGCACACTCCACCACGCTGCTCCATTGTGGATTGGTGGAGAGGTTAGTTCTCAACCTGAGTGTCGAAAGTTTAGATGCCGCCCGAGGGCCTCCGTTGTTTGAAATCCATAATCTCTAGAAATCCAATTTTCCAAAGATGCGTGGCATTTGTCAAGGCAAACTAAACAAAGACACAGAATATTTAATATGACAGAGAGTCTAGCGAACTATTGCATTCTCTAAGATCAAAGCTATACAGACATTCTCTGAATTTATCGGATCGTGAAGCCTTTCAATTATTGCAGCTGGAAGGTAAAACTTTTATTTCAAGACATCTCAAAGGCTTTTAGAAGATGAGTTCTTCTAAATTTCACGTGATTAGTTAAAAGCGATTAGTTAGTTTAATACGATCTTTAACTATCCTAATGATATTTGAAATCGGAAATATTCATAAGGTTAATAAAACTCAAGTCTGTTTTTATTTCGTCTTTTTATTAATGTTTACATTATTTTTGTACTATTATAGACGATAATAGATAATTTACAATATGCAAAGAATTTAAAGAATTTTCAATCATATATAAATATTTATAATTCATTAAAATTTCAGTTTCAATTTACTCGTGTGTTTATTAAGAAGCTTGACCTGAATATAAACTGTTTCGTGTGTATAAACTAATGAGATATTGTATCTGGCTTACTTAACTAACTATCTTCTGAAAGACAACGAGATTAATTATTATGCTAAACACTCGTGGAAATCATTACGTGCTGAAATACTAATACCAATTTATTATATATTAGCTTCATAGATATAAAATATGAAAAGGTTTTTTGCTAGAGAAACAAAACTCTACAGTTTGTTGTAGATTCGTGCATAATATATTCGCTGTTGTCTGTGTTCCGTGATTATTCGGGTGGCTAAGGAAGCCTAGAGTATAATCCACGATGCTGCCCCAGATTATTTATAAAATAGATACAGAAGATTTTATAAATAACGTTCGTTATTATATAAAATTTAATATTTGCGTATTTATCGAAACAAAACAATAAATGTCAGACTCTCTCGTATGTGCTGTGCATTATTCGTAATAACTCTTGACAAAAAATAACCGACTTCAAAAGTAGGGATAACTCAAAAACTACTCATCAGATCTCGCTCAAATTTATGTGAGACCATATGACAAGCACTAGCTTTAGATTAAAAAAAGAATCATCAAAATCGATTCACCAAGTCGAAAGTTCTGAGGTAACAAATATAAAAATTTAAAGTCGAATTAAACACCTCTTCCTTTTTTGAAGTCCGTTAAAAAGGGTACAAAAGTTTTACCTTTAAGTATATATATATATATATATATATATAGATACTTCGTAGAGTTGTTGACAATAGTCGAAGTGCTTCTTCGGTATGCAGTTTTGATGATGATTCAACTACCAGTAATCTAATCTATACCTGTATTAAAAATATTTGTACGGATGTCCTAGAAAGGCTTTGTAACTATCCAACCGATATACCCCAAAATGGTTTCATTTAAAAGACAATAATGTGAAGATAGTTTGAGACCACTAAAACAATGCTATAGACACATTTTCAATTTTCGAATTTTTCCATGCAATTTTTTTTGCATACGGCGGGTATCTATTAATGTTAAAAATAAATACACAGTGAAGCTTTCATAACATCGGCATCGCGTTCAGCTTTCAGAAAGTAAAACCATAAAAACCGTTGTTGTTTTCTCATTCTACTGTGTTTACACGAATACTACGCAATTTTCACACACATGCACACTGTATACATATTTCGCGTAGGGACAACTCTGATTGGATGTTAGTTTTAGCGACGAGTGATATTTTGAGGCACAGCATTCTCTTGTAGTCTCTTTCAGAGATGCGGATTCGACCAAACTTGATGAAAATTATTTATGAAGTCGTTAATATTATACTAGTATATATTTTGTAAAGCCTGCCTGGCCAGCTACCACCCTCTTGTTTTAGCCAGCCGCCAAATGCCTCGTCGTGTTCTAGCTTGGCAGCCAGGTCTTTCTTTCTCTTCGTTCTTGAAATTAAAGCAACCATCAATAATAATTAAAACAAGGATATTCATAGTGTTATAAAATTATTAATATTTTTTATGACATAGGTACGTGAAATACACAAAGAAAATACAGATAATACCTGTGCATGTATACACGTAAATTACACAGCTGTATCCACTAAACATCCACACGTGCTTTTTCATCCAATTTTTTTACGTCATACTTTTTGGGGTTTTTCTTACGTTTGTTTGGGTTCCGTAGTCAAAACGTAACCCTTATAGCTTCGTCATGTCATTCCATCCATCTATAAAAACCAGAGACCCTTACAAATAATGTTTTTCAGGATACTTCCCATATGATAAAGTGGGGATGAATTTTTTTTTCCCACTACACCACTAGACTATCCTCTACAATAGTGTGGAAGGTTTTAGTTAGAGTCAAGTGCTCCCTCCTGCCAGGTAAATACACTGGCAAATACACGGCAGTAGTAATGTGTAATATGATTAATTTTAAACGAAAACTATCATTGCTAGGTTACCTAAAATGGTACTGTAGGTAAGTAACAAATACGAAACCTTACCTAGCGCGTGGCCTACCATAAATAACATAGCTTCGTGAATTTTCCACCTCTTTGTGAAGCTCGGTGCAGTCATTTATTTCATAGTGCAAGTCTCTCTGTTCACTAACAATGTAATTTAGGACTGTTCTCGTATTGCTAAGATATTTCAATTGAAGACTACAGCGAATAAATTTTGCTGTTCTCCTATTTCATTCGACATCCGACTATTTTTCCGAACATAATATTGTCAGAACATTTTTATTCTATTGTATACATAGGAGAGCTACTTTAAAATATATCATTTTAAACTTGAGCTTCCTATGAAGTGTACTCGTTTCTCTCATTATGTTGTGAGTGTACATTGTATAAGAAGCATTTCAAAGTAATATAAAACGAGGTCTTTTCTCGAAATAAATTTATTGGTAGCGTCCGGGAACTTAGTACCTACTGAGAAAATATGAATTGCCGCTATTATATAATATTATAGCACGCCACTGTACAAAGGCAAATGGTTGTCGCAGAGGTTTCTCTTTGTGATGGACTACTTGTAACCGCAGTCAACGAGAAGCGAGTTTGTGGTTTCACGGTTTTTACATGAAGTCGCATAAAATTGAAATAACAAGCTTATGATACCTGCACAAAACACGAGTAATAAACCTTTTTTGTATGGTCTGTAGAATGAATAGATAACATATATTTTTATGCACTGTTTTCGGTAATTATGTATGTTCATATTTCATGTATTACTGAGTGAAAACAATTTTTTTTTCTGAACTTTCCACTCATTTTTGTTTAATTTGTAGTCTCGACTCACAAAACGAGGGTTACAATACTTTGCGTTCCAAGAAAACTTCGTAAATCACTACGGCTTGTTCTTATACTTCTTTGAGAAATTTATGAAATTCCACACTGAATCTGGAAATATACTGAGAACTGCCGATCTTGCGTCTTTCATAGTTTTCCTCACAGTTTTAAGTGAAAATACTTGTTCCCTTTGTAGAGCCAAGTTATGGAAGAAGCGCGCTACAAACTACGGACAATGAATGAATCATAATGATTTAAGTAATGGTAAATCTGTTTGTATTAAATAAATGAAAAAAAATGTACCTCATATTAAAGAATAAGTGAAATTAAATTAACTACCTGCTGTGTGTACTCGTAAAACAGCAAGAGACTAACCTATACAGAGTATTAAAACCTATATTTTAAATTGAAGACTTTCCAATGAAAAGATCTGTTCTGAATGAACGCTAGCACAATTTAATTTAAGCATAGTATAAAGGACAAATATGTTATTTATAAAAGCTACCTTTCAAATGTTGAAAGAAGTTGTGCTCGCAGAGTCTTCTCTCTTTTTAAATTAGTATTTATATTAAAATAAATGAAAAGAAATTGCAGCAAACAACGAATTAAAATCTACAATTTGTTCCCAATATCCTCTTAGGTTCTGTTAATGCAAATATAACCCACTTTTATAGTTATATCAATATATACAAAGCCCTACCTTTACGGATATCACATTTACATTACCCTTCAAATAAAATACACCATACCGCTTACAATAAAACTCACTCCTATTTAAGTAATACACCGACAAAAAAAATATATCGGGTATGTGGTCGTATTTACTTTCGCTGTTATATCCCTGTCTTTATTCTCTGTTAAAATGTAAATAGAACCGTAAGCCTACGACAAGGGTTTCATCCAATATTTGTTGGTAACTTTTTCCATTTCGGGATAATTCAACTGATAGGCTTAGCTCCCTGTTTTGTAAATCTTACCCTCGGCATTTTAACTTGTGTTGTCGTGTTTAACCTAACCATAAATGTCGTAAAATATCAAACAAACACTTTATATGGGGCTAATAAACAAATAAATTATTAATTAACTAAAGAAACACAAGGTTTTATTGTTACACTTAAACTTGTAGTAAAATGGCAATAACGAGTTTTGCTACTTGTGAAGTCAGTCTAAGGATACGTCGTATACGCGCGCTCATTTCGATTAGTGTGCCAACATAATAATATAAGTTGAGAGGAGTTAAATATTTTCTGTTAACCCTGTATTTGTAGTAATTATTATTTAACACTATCTATACCTACAAGCCCATGATCTCGTTTGGCAACCCACTTGCAATTTATCAGTCTTCTTATTATCTATCATATGTTTTTCATCATCATCTTATAATATTTATATGATTCCCTCATGGGGTATATTTTAACCCGACTGCGCGACCCAAAGGGTAATAAGGTACATAATAATGTTATAGACCGATTTAATTTTTTTAGGGCTGCTTGAGAAAAACAAACAAGATTTGATTGGTTGAAGAATGGGTCCCGACTGTTAATCCTTCTACATATTTTGTAGTTGTTCAGACAGTATTACTTTTAACAAAATTCTAAGCTACTGGGCTTGTTTTTTCCTTTTTAGTTTTTGTACGCAGTCGGGTATTTTGTTTTTTCATAATATTTTTTTTCATATACACCGTGTTTTAAACTATGCTTCGTTGTCAATATTGAAAAAAATATATTTTCAAATCGTATATGAACACGTGTAATATTGCATTCTCTAGTGAGAAAAAAATCTCTACTTTAAAGACAGAAAATATAAAATCTCTTGATATTTTTTTGTTTCTAACAACGTTAATCTGTCGACACAGCTCGCTTTTGTTTTTCTTTTACAAAGAAATAGCTTAGTAGTGTAAGAGGATTCTTTTAGTTAAGCTCTTGTCAATCTTGTTTTGTCCAACATAGTCATGTGTAGAAATTAAGTATTTTATTACAAACTGGTGCTACGTACGTTTCTCAGATATTTTAATACCATTGTAGCGAAGACAAAGAGTTAAGTCGAGAATTTTAGTATAAAAAAGTACAGATAAATAATTTATAGATAGGTTATTTGCCTATCTGAGTAAATTAGTAATAAACACTACATTTTATTATAAAAGTATTTTACTGTTAAATATTTGTACATAATGTGGCATAGGCTAAAAGAGGCCTAGGGATGAGGTTGAATTAATAGGGCGTATTGTTTTTACCTGTAATACCTGTAAAGATTAAATAAATAAACGTTTGCACACTCATACCTTCGCAGTACGATTTTGTAAGTCGCGGGTGGCAGGACCATCACAAATTAGACAATACTGTAACAACCATGACCAGAATACAAATATTTATCTGTCATATAAATAGCTACCCAGCCAGGAATTAAACCTCTTGATTCGCAGGCAGGGTCACTACAAACTAGGCTACAGGTTCGTCGAATATAAAACGAAAAACGAGCTGAGCGATATAATTAAACTATAAAAGTACTTAACATAATTAAACTGCTTAGTAGGATTAAACTATGAAAGTAGCTGAAAAAAGTGTAACTAGTCATTGAATCAGAAAATAACTCTTCTTCCACGTTCTTGTAAGACTTCTTCGAAAAAAGGACAATGCAACAACATTACGCGACTTCTCCACTGCACAGTGCACACTGTATTTGCTAACCTTGCACTCGGGGCACAAGGACAGGTAAAATCCGAAGCAAAGCAATTAGCGCTAAACACTGTAGCGTGCACTAATTGCGTAACTAGTTTGAATCTTCTAACTACAAGTATCTTAAAGGCCAACAATTCAATTCTATTTTTACCTTGCTCAAGACTATCTTAAACAAGTCGCAAATAAGAGTCAAACACATAGTTATATGTGGGAATTGAGGACTATATTCGACTTTCAGTAATTATAGTAATTATTTATCAGTAGAGAGAGGTCGTGTAGATAATTCTTACAACTTAAGACAAAATTTACTCATATACGAGAACTTGGATCGTAGCTGTTCAGTAATTATTTATCACCGAACGTGTAACATCGTTCGTATAGAAAATTATTACCATTTATCAAAATGAAATTCACTGAAATACGAGAACTTGAATCGCAGCTTGATAATGAGGCAAGGCAAGTGATAATAAGTAATCTTAGGCAACGGTCTAAATATACTCTGTCTTACGCCCTAAGTCAGAGTCACTAATGGCTACTTAAATCGCTCCTTAGTACAGAATTTGTATGCTGAATTTTTACTAAGGAGCGATTAAAGTAACCGTTAGTGACGTTGTTGACGTGAGTTGGGGCGTTAGGGTAGAAGTATGGTTCTCATTATAATTACTTTTGGCTTTATCACCTAATCATTAATTTTTTCCGCAAGATTCTTTAGCATAGCCTGTATCACTATAAGCGTAAGGTTAAATTTCAAACCACCAAAATATTTGTATTTGTAATGTGTCAGGAAGCCAGTCGCGGTAAATAAATGCGAGCATGCAAAGCAATGCAACTTCAAAGGGATCGTTGTTAGGTAAAAAACTTGTATTACAAAACAAAATAATTTCCTGCCTCAATATATCTTATTATCTTGTTTTGTTTGAAATCTTAATTCAGATTTCAAAATAGAATCGGGACTTTGATGTTTGTGAATTTCTGATTTGATTTAATTTTTCTACCCTTTAAGTAACTTTTGACACTCAGGTCGAATTTTGACGAATTGGTGGAGGGGGTAGTGGCCAACCCGAGTAACGGAAGTTTTCAAACCGCCCGAGGCCTTTGACATGGCTTAACAACTTGTTATGATGACAACTGGGACCAACGACTTAACGTGCCATGAAATGACATTCATCGCTCTTTTGTAATAAAATGAATGAGATTGCATTCAATTTATAATTTATACATACATATATCTACTAATTATATGTAATTATAATTTATATACCAGCAGAACAGGAGCAGCAGAGAGTCTAACAAGTAAAACATAGTTCACGAGTAAGTGTCACGCGGGACATCATGTTGAAACGAAGGTTCTTCGCAATAGATAGATAATAGGTATATGTTATAACACACATATAAATTTAAAAGAATTTAAATAAAAAAATATTACAAAACTATTTATACTAATAAAACTCTCTGTTTAAAACTATTTAATTGACAAAGTATTGCATGTAGGTACAGGACACATAATAGTACCTAAAGGGTGTAAGGTCTATCAGAAACTGATAGCAAAATGAGGAAATTAAAATCGGCGACAGCACCACTCGGGAAATTTTATTAAAACTGTTTGTTCTTGGTCGTGGATATATTTATCTTAATATTAATTACATAATCGGTAACATCATACGTGTCGTTTATTAATTTCAGATTAAAATATATCAAAAACAATGTTACCTACTTCTTTAAATTAAAAAAAAAGTAACTATGATCAACTTTATATTTAAAATAATCTACATCTATACGTCAATTTTTAAAATTCCATTTTCATAGACAAGACATTCCAGTGAAAGAATTCTCCACAGTTGCGTAAAAAGGAAATGTGTGTTCTAAATGGAGAACCCATTCAGAATATACATTTCCTTTTTCCCAGTCACACCACGGAAGTCGTGAAGGCGTCAGTTTTTTAATAGTGTTGGCGCATTATTCACGGCGACATCAGCGTTCAAAATACAAATATTTTATTCAAAATTACACGATTACACGATAAATTCGCCCCTGATTATTTAAAATGTAAATTTAAATTCCAATGTGACACTCATGATCGGCAGCTTCGATCTTCTGAGACCCTTGCTCTTGCTGTCCCTCCTCAAGTCCTCACCGTACTGATTTCCTTCACTATTCATTAGCTGCTCAAGCCATCCGACTTTGGAATGCTCTTCCCCCTGAAAAACAGGTTTTCGCTCACTACCTATCTTTAGTCTACGGTCACAAATAGGAGTCAAGATTGTCATTATCATCACAATATTTATATATTTATTAATGTTACATAATTTATTTATATTTAATTATATTAATATTCATATCTGTTTATATATAAATATGAATTTATAATTTATATATATATCGGTGAGGCCATGAATCTCCAGTGAAGGTCCAGGGACGGACCTCTTTATTCTTCAGCGCTTGTCTGATACAGAGGCTGGCATATAAGAAATGTCATGTCATATTTAGATTAGGGAATTGTCAAGAATGTAGGATAGATTAATATTGATGGCGTAGTGTTGAAGTACTTTGGAATATTGATGTGAACGTTAAGAAAACTGGAAATATATCATGGTGCAAAGTAAAAGGAATATCATTTCATAACCAACACCATAGAATACCTCCTTCTGCTAAATAAACATACTTATATATTTATAATTTATATTGTAAATACAATTTAATGACACAGTTTTTATTTCCTGTTTCTTTTTGCTACCGCCTTCTTTTTTTCTCGCACTGCCCTAAGGTTGACTGGCAGAGAATGCTTTTAGCATAAAGTCCGCCTTTTGTATCTTTTAATTTTAAGGTGCAATAAAGAATAAATAAATAAATAAAATTGGTTTGGTTTACAAACACATCGTACTCGAAAATGTTGGATGGATTGGTTTATTATGAACTCTCGCATCACCACGTTTTGTATTCCATCATCGAATATTACTCCGGCAAAACAGTAACATTTGTTCCACATTCTATCTGAAAACTACTTTGTAAAAATGAGTCCCTCATTCAAATATGTATTATTTAGTACACGTATTTTCATATGAACATGTGTACCAGAGCTAAATTTTGACCATATGAATCGGTCGAAGAATGAAATTTCAAAAAAATACCCATACACATACGTACGTTTTGTCGTGAGTAATAGGAGTAATATTATAGTAAAAACTTTTATATGAATCGAAGTGAAGCAAATTTATTGCAGCGCATTTTCAAAACCTTTCCCCGGTGTTAACGTATTTCATTCACAGTAGGTATGTCTTGAATATTTTTCTGAAAGCTCAGGCACTTTTCTAGTATCTAAGTACGTTTGCTACTTGAAAATCAATTGCGCTGTCGAATTCAATAGACTTCAACACTTACCGTTAGTCGTACAACACTACGAGTGCATTTTCTACTACTCTTATGCCATGTGAAGTTTGTGAAATACAATTATAGTTATTTTTACCGCTGAATTATTCTATAATTTACACGTGAAATTCAAAATCTCATAATATGATGGGGATAAAAAAATATGTATATGTATATGGGTTCCCTATATATTTATATATTATTTATTATATATTTATGTTATAATAGATATTTATGTATGTCTGTGTATTTGTATGTATTCTTGTTATGTAATAATATATCTATATCTCATGTTAACACCTGCCATCAGCTATTTCCATATCCACCCAGGGTTGATTGGTGGACAATGCCATTAGGCATTAAGTTTGCCCTTTGTTTCTTCTTTTTAAGAGGTGACATAAACATGTAAATAAATAAATAAAAAACCTTAAGTACCTACTATAGTTAAGCCCTTAATGTTACCGAGTATTTAAATTGCAAAATTCGATAGAACGTGATTCTAAATGAATATTTTGCACCAAGGTAAAGGAAATGGTCACAAAAAAGTTTCAGCCACCGATATTTACCGTCCGAAATCCGGGTAACAATTGTACTGTGAGTCTACGTTTTCAAGCTCGAGCAATCTAAGTTAGCGCGCCGGCGGCAACTCAAACACCAATCACGTGGTCTCATTCAATTAAGAACCGAGATGGGAACTCGGATCTCCGTTCTATTGTAACAATACGTTCGTGTCAACGCATGTAATAAAGACGTGACAATTATCCCGGAAACAATGTGTAGCTCACACTGGTATTTCTGTTCTATTAATCGGATCCATTTTAGACTTATCACTATGGTACTATAATATTAAAACAAAACCATCCTCTAAAAATCTATTAACGAATGATCACAGGAATTTCTATCCATAAAATTAGTCCCCGAAGAAGATAAATAATGCAAAATATTCAATGACGTCCTTGCTTCCAGTATTCTGAAAAAAGACGCCTCATTCGCACCATTTTTTGTTGAATTGTTATGTTAATCTATTCATCTGAACTCGGGATTCCCTTTACAGGAAGAGAAAAATCTTAAAGGTGTTTGTATTAAACCAACTATTACGACGTAATATATAACATACTGCTGTAACATCGAGACCGTTTCATGCGTATTAATCTTCCTTTTCACTAATCCGGGGTTCATTTATGTAATGTTGAATAATTTACGGTAAATTATAATTACAAGCAGGGATTTTCATGATAAATTTATGTTAGAATAGCTGTGAAACTTTGCTCTGTTCATGTATAACGTAGTACTAGCACTCACAGACAATGGTCATGTTGTTAAAAGAATGTCCATTTATACATTTTTCCGCGGATGCCCCCAGGCAGTCCTGGATTTGTCAATAGGCCGTATAGGCCGCGGCCTATGGGCGGCACCGTCCTAGGGGCGGCATTCTTGTTTTTTTACGCACTTTCTTAGTGACTAATTCAGTGCATTCCTTACTATGAATGGAAAATTATTACTTTAGAAAGGTACATGGGGCGGCGAAAATTTATTGGCCTACACTCATAAAAAATATAAATCCGGCACTGCCCCCAGGTATAATTATCACAAACTGGACAATGTCTGCATCATTGTAATAACGATTTCCCAGAAAGGTCCACGTCTTGATTGAAAAACAGAGGCTTTGAAAATCGTATAATAACAAGCAAAGCAAGTTAAATAAAAGCTTCTAAAATAGGAAAATATAATGTTTCCTGGCTAAAAATAACAAATAGCTACCTGCTTTAAAAAAATAAGCCACTGACCACAAAGCAAAAATAGGAGTAGAATCTAACATTGTTAAATTGTTCTCTACCGCCGCGGGCCTTTGTGAGAAAAACCTTATATTTCCTTTAATAGAAAGCATTAGAAAGATTAATCCATAATAAAAATTATAATATTCTAATGTTAGTCCGATGTTTCAACCGAATACCATGTAGATGAGCAACTAAAAATAAAATATTATGTCTTTGAAGTGCAACTAAAGTTAAAGAATGTATGTGCCCCTAATTTTATCGGATTATAATGTTGTAAATCAATGTTGTATGACATGTATCAAGTATACATATCTGTGGCTGTGGCTATTATGTTATTTACACAAGTTTGATCGAATTTGCCTTTAATATGAACTTTATTCCCCAACGGCTGAAAGTTCTTCGGACTATTCGATCAGTTCCTTGCCACTCGGTAACAAAACAAATAGGTAAGAGTATCTGTAGGTCACTATTACTCTCTCGCGGCTCCATTAATGTATGGCAGGTATGGCACATACTCGAAGTTAGTAAGTCAATGCAATAGTTTCATGATGTTCAAAATACTGTGAAAATAAAATATATATAATAGATCAAAGATAAAATCAATCACTAACAAATGGATCAGCCATAGATGATTAAACTTTACGTATTCTCCGACTCGCCTGTGACGTAATTACTTTTATCCTTAAATCGTCGCGCAAATAGGTCCTTATTTGAAAGAGTTAATTTCGTTTCTGACAGGTCTCAGAAATAAGTAAAAAATCATTACAAGTTTTCAGGAATGTTTTTCAAATAAGTTACCCGTTATCAATTCACCTGACATTCACCGTGCCCCCAATCGTGGTTTACCGTCCGTCGATTTGCCATAATAATGGACAATATATTTCAACGTCCGGAAGTTAAATCGGCGATTTGCTTTGATTAAATTACTACACTTTACTAAACTAACATGGTTTCGGCTTTCCTTACAGATCGGTTTGTTTTGTATCAAAAACGAATATTAATTAATTTCATACAAATCCAATACTTAGATAATTATGTTTGTCTCTATAACATATTTGATACTAGCTTCTATCCGCGACTTCGTCTGCGTAAAGTGGATCTTTAGAGAAATGAATTGAATTGAATGTGATTAATAAAAAAATGCTACAGAAAGTCTACGCTAGTTTTTTTTTTGTTTCGAAAGAGTAGTTGCTATTGGCCCTACTGGCCTTTACAGCTTAACGCGGACGTTGGGGCGGGTCCTGGAGGGAGTTTTGTACGCGTTTTATACATAAAACTGTAAAGGTATAATATTTTGTCTCCAAAATACACCAGTTGGTCAATGATCACGACTCGTCTGACGCAATGGTTAACATGCCGTATCACCGAGCCAAGGGTTCTGGGTTCCCAGCGAGGTGGAAATTTGAATGATGAGTTTGAGTTTCTGTCCTTGGTCTGGGTCTGTGAGGTTTTATTTGTGTAAGGCCTTAATTTGCTAAATGATGTACTGGTTTTCCAATGTTAACAACAAAAGTTTAAAACAGTTCCGTTATTGCCTCCCATTTATTAGTTACATATTTTGTCCCTAAGACGGTGTGTCATGCCGTAACTTGCTAAATTATGTACTAGTTTTGCAATGTGATCTTTACAAACAACAAATATTAAACCCTAGATCTCAAACCATCGTCGATTCGACGAAGCGGATTTTTTTTACGGAAAATGTGATGATATTTTTTGCGTGTTTAGTCTAAGTTCTTTAAAACATAATCTATACTAATATTATAAAGCTGAAGAGTTTGTTTGGTTGAACGCGCTAATCTCAGGAACTACTGGCTCGAATGGAAAAATTCTTTTTGTGTTTGATAGTCCATTTATCGAGGAGAGCTATAGTCTATATAACATCATTTAAGTAGTTAGTTTTTTCCACAAATTAACGCGGGTGAAACCGCGCGGTACAGCTGGTATTTGTATCTGTAATGTGAAATGCTATGCGTCAGATATTGTTCGTAGAACGGGTCTACGTCGTAGCATTATTCGACAATATTGGTAAGCAATTAACTTTGCTTAGGTGTTTATTTATTGGTACTTTTACTGACATAATTATTTTGGTAAACAAAGTGCTTTGCATTCTCTAACTGCATATAATATGACAAAAAACAATTTAAAATGATATTTAAGTAACACTACAATCACAGTTATATCATAAATGTCATTTATTTGTATGTTATACAAGAATATAACACAAACATCTAAGACATAATGTTGCTCAGGCTGGGAATTGAATCTAGACCCTCTCACGTGGCATGCTGGATCACTAGTAACTGTTTTGCTGTATTCTGAGAATTAAATATAGGTACTTGTTGAAATATCTGTTTTGCGAAACTTTACGTGGTATGCAAATGGACTGTAGAAAGTTCCAAATATATACATATAGTTAATTTGGGACACAGACATGTACTTATTGAAACAATTTAATTACACTGAGTTCACGTGAAACAATATTAAATTAAAACTTACTCCGGCCACAAAGAGAACATTCCTGACGTCGGAAAATGAAGTATTTTAAAAATTTACAAATGCGTTCAATAAAAGAATTTGCATACTTTATTGTAAGTTCATAGCAAATAATGTTTTTCTTCAGTCGATGTATCGAGGTGTTTAAGCATATATTATAGTCTAAAAATGATTAGAAATTATTTTATTTGAAATTAATTGTATAGCTTATTAAATAAACCACCAAAAATTCGCCTAGTAAGGTCTATAAACTTTTATTTCAATGCAACTTTATTACTTACATATTATCACTGTTCTGACCAACTGCTAGGGATTAGAATGGTATCGGGGGCAAAACTGTAATGTTGTCATTCTTAATACTTTTTTTAAACTCTTCATTATGCTGGTAAATTAGTTTCATTCAAAAGCTTCATTAAAAACTAAGCTGTATTTTGTATTTAATAAGTTTAATATTGAACGCTCCTCAAACGCGGCCGAAACAAATTCTCTCGCTCATTACATACAGGCATTGTGAAACCAGTCCACTTTGGGGAAATAAAGAGAGATGCCTGTCGCCTTTGTGTGCAAACCACGTTCAAACGAAGTAATTTGAAGATAATGAATATTTTTACGGTTTGCGAAACATTGTACAAGGTTCAGTCTTTTATATCAAAGTGTCGTTATAATTTTCTTACAAAAGGTTTTTTACTGAAACAAAATTTATAATTTTTTCGTTGGTTTTAATCTTGAAACAGTGAACGAATTGTACGTTAGTATATTAGTTCATTGTCTTGAAAGTGTAGGCTGAATACATAGTGTAGTGAATACATAGAAGGCTTAAAAATGTATTCATTTCCTAATAGAGCTTAAGTGTAAGAAGCGTTTATAACTTACTACTGGTATTGCGGGTCTTATTGGCAAATAAACTAGATATTGCTAGGTCGGGGCTGTCTAAATACATTGGGGATTCAAGCTATTTTAAACGATATATTCGGCAGATGAGCGAATATGCTATGTAATAGTAAGTAGCCACCCGTTACCTATATAACACCAGGAGCATCACCGATGCGCCTGGTTATGTTATTCTCAAATACAATAACAAATTATGCAAATTAAAATCAACTGTGTTGATCGCTAAACAGATTTCCTGTTTGTAGCCAAAAATAAAGCAAAATACGTAAGAGATTTCAATATCGAAGGTTAGATTAAGAATCATGATACATTTACAAGTAACTAAGCGTTTTCCTAATTTTAGAAATACTGTTGTAGTAGATGGTATTGGCATTAGACGTGTGAAATCTTGGTGTTGTCTTGGTGGTTTCAAACTTAGATAAAAAAACAACTAAATATCACTATCATTATGACTCCCATGAGCGAAATGGAAGTAATCAATAATTATGAAAAGGGTATTGTAAGTCGATTTTCTCTTTTATTATTTTCACACGTAATTTATATGCTTCGGCCGTAACGTGGCATATAGTGTCGTTACCTAGTAACTCCGCACGATCGTACAAATAACGTTTTCATGTTAAGGATTCATAACGCTTGCGACCCTTCTCTATTTTGTGGAAAACCAATTTTTAGTAGCATAATTATTTACATCGTCACCAATTATAAATGACAGTAATATTCATATTTAGTTTTCTTATCTTAGAGAGTACGGATAAATTATGGAATTATTGATTAGGTAGGTAGTACACGTTTGTTATTTTAAAAATAATTAATCCATCGACTAGCAATCAAGATTATTCATTCAAAGTTATCTTTAAAATCATACTGGTGACATTATTATAAAAACCTCCGTTGCTAGAAGGCTGAAATTTTGTAAAGGAGACAAATGAAAAAGTTAGTAGTTAATTATACTATTAGTTAGTTTAAGTAATATACAAATATATCATTAAAAATGTTTAATAATAAGATGAACTCTGATCCGAAGTATAGCCCTGTTTAATTAATTGTTAATTTACAAGACTCCACTATCCATTATGTCTTCTGTGTCTACATATATAAATTAACGAAATTTAACAGCAAGTTAAATTTTATATGAAAATAGGAAAATAATTTGGAGATAACCCAAATAGCTACAAATCTTGCGAGGAATGCTTATAAATGAAATATTTGTTTAATTAGTGTAATGAAATTACTGACTTATTAATTTAGCGAGAGATTTTCCTATTAAAAACAGGTGGTGTCGCTCTAATTGAAAACTGTGTCTTGCAATCCAATCATTTCCCCTCCCTCTGCTCTTCCCCACGTCACATTCCTCACCGCAGGGATTTTCCTCATTACGACGAGATTTATATTAAGTGTTTAGAACTAGCAATGTTATATAATTATTCTCATATCTCATTCTCCTTAATCATACACTTGTTCCTTTACGTTGAATTGTACAAGTTCGTTACTTCATTCCCTTGAACTAAATAAGTACGTGATAAACTGTAGTAATTCAGTTCATTCTCCGTGCCAATAAAATTATGAGGAGAAATCTATGATCTATTTTAGACCTGTAATGGGTTAAAAGGATCCGTTATATGCAATTCTACTAATCCTACTAATATTATAATGTAAAAGTTTGTTTGGATGTTTGTAACTTTTCGATACTAAAACTACTGAACGGATTTTCATAAAATTTAGCACTAAGGTAGATCATGACCTGGAATAATAATAATAATAATTTTTATTTCAGATAACTAAGATCCATTAATTACAACGTTATGTACAAAAAATCAACTAAATTACAGTTAAAATATTAAAAAACCGTTATCAATATAATAAGATGTAGAGTTTTTACTTTCCCGGATAACGCAGACAAACGGCGGGCAGAGCCCTATTATTTAATACGTTTTATTTTTCAGGTGGAGGCAGACGGCGAAAGACCTTCAACCTCGGCCAGTCTCCCGCTGTGTCCAGCGGGCAAACCTGATATAGACGTTCAACCATTACTAAGTGACGGTAAGTTTAGTTTTTACGCCCATTTAAAAATCAATAATAAAACAAATGGGGTTACTACAACCAAATATATTTTACTATAGAAATGCGGGTATGTGGTGTAAAAACAATATTAAATCGAGTAATACATTCAAAGCTATGGTTTAGTTTTGGATTTATTACTCGATTTTAGGGTATTTAATAAAAGTAAATCTTGGCAACGCGCTTTATTTACGCACACAAACTCACTGTCTTTGGTTATATTTTATATATCTATATTTAACTGACGCCCCAACTCAGAGTCACTAACGGTTACTTAAATCGCTCCTTAGTACAGAATATGTAAAGTGATTCTTTACTAAGGTGCGATTAAAGTAACCGTTAGTGACTCTGAGTTGGGACGTGAGTCTGCTGTAATCAAATGGAAATTAAAAGCTTAAGATATTCCAAGCTTGAATTTTGAACAGACTAATTAATGTATTAGTTTATTTCTATTAGATTTCATTGTAATAAATCATTTGTATATTCTGTGAGGTAAGCGTACATTTTGACTACGCTTCAAGATGTTTTGACTTAAGGTTTGAGTCAAGTTTTGTTGAATTAGGGACCTGTATCTACTTGAGATCTGATAATTTTTATCAGTGAAAGTGTCACACGCAATGTTTTTGGTGGGATTTGGTTCATAATTGTACGATTAAGATACGTTTCCAAATTGCCTAGTAAGTAGATTTATTTTTATAGCGTCCAATGTACGTTTTTACAGTAAGATCCCAAGTACGTAATATCTGGTTTAATATTCAAGTGTTAAACGTGTGAAAGCACAGCTTGTGCATAAAGGTTAGTGGCTAATCAGATACAGACGAATACATAAATTCAAGAGCGCCTTATAATATTAATGGCGCAGACAGCTTCACGTAAGCTAGAGACTTATTCTGATATTGTTTTAATATACCTAAACGATTTTAAATAGAATTGACAAAATATGTATATGTATAATGATTAAATTGGTAAACTAATGAGGGTGGCCTGGTTTTGCTCCATTAATTCCCTAATAGATTAGATACTTAGACAACCTTGACGATCTTCTTTCTTTTACCATAATACTCGTGGGTATATTAGAGGAAACCGCTTACAAATCTGGGATAAGCTTACCACTTACCATCAGGTGGGATCGTAGTCAAGCATTAACTAATAAGATGTAAAATAATAATAAGCGGGAGTAAACGTATAAAGAAAATTCTAAAGATCTTTGTCATGGGGTCTTTTGCGTTAAAGAAATAGTTCTTCCGAAACATCGTTTATGTGGCGGATCATACAGTTATTTAACAAGATTAATGCTACAGCACTAATTTTGTCCCTTGGGGCACATTATGATAATTTCACATGACAGCCATGAAAAGCCGACGCGTCTCTATATCTGGTCAATTATACCATCTGCCGGCAACACAATTATAGACCTAGGTCAGTATCTGTTGTACTAGATGTGTAACCCGCCTATGCTACGCTTCGAGTACATGAATCTTGATTATGTATGTTCTATGCACGACTTAACGACTAGGAGCAATGTAAAAACGTTGTAACGAATCACTATGAATCCTCAATACTATCCTCAATAGTCTTCTAGTTACTTTTTATTAGTTTTCATTTAAATACCAATAATAATTACCTGGCAGTTCAGACAGTTATCACTGGTTACCGGTTAAATTATGTAACCTTGTTGCGATTACAGTAGACCCGCGGTAATCCGACAAACGTTTTGCAGGGCGATGTCGGACTATCGAATTTGTCGGATTATAGAGTAGTGCCTACTATACTGTCAGAGACCCTCTATAGTCCGGAATTTTTTAAATAAGAGTACTTTGTAATCCGGCAAATTACGAATCAAAGAATCTATTTGAATTTTTATTAATTGAATTTTTGTGTACAATCAACAGAGATAGGCGAGTCGGATTACAGAGTACGCCGGATTAGACAGGGTACGGATTACCGCGAGTCCACTGTATTATGATAATGTTTTATTAAACAAAATAAAAAAGCAATTTACCATCGGTGTTTGCACAACATACAATTTGTATTCTCTTTTCTGACCGTAAACATAAAGTCCATATGCACAGTCCACATAACAATCCACGAAAATCTTATAATTATTGAAAGTAGTTAATCAATCGGTTAATTAGTATCGAAATGACAGATAATTATACAAAAATAGTACTCATACAAAGTTTATCTGTGAGGCAATATTGTTGGCGCTATCATAAAATTATCTTGATAATAATTACGGCAGAACACGCCTAACGATATCTGCTGAGTGACTGTTACGGCTATTCATTATAAGTGCTACTGTCAATCGATCCTGGTTGTTTACTTTCGCGTAATTTTTTTTTATTATTACATACTTAAAGCAAAGCAAAAGCAAAGCAACAACCCATAATTGTCCCACTGCTGGGCTCGAGGTCTCCCTCTCACAATGTGAGGGGTACAGGCCATAGTCTACCACGCTGGCCAAGTGCGGATTGGTAGACTTCACACACCTTTGAGAACATTATGGAGAACTCTCAGGTGTGCAGGTTTCCTCACGATGTTTTCCTTCACCGTAGCAAGTGATAATTAACTTGTAATACGCACATAATATTTGAAAATTAGAGGTGCGTGCCAGGATTTGAACCCGGGCCCCCGCGTTCGGGAGTCCAACGTACAACAACGTATTACATACTTATTAACATTTATTTACTGTATACATTGCAGGAAATATATGATATACGGAACCACATACGGTTGCACGATACGGTTTGCAAAACAGTTTTATTTAAATATTGATATTGTTAAAATGAATTTTTTGGAACCCTAAAAAATCCGGGCAAGTGCGTGTCAGGTCACGTGCAATGTAGGATTCCGACGTAGTAATTTTATAAAATATATAATAATATAATATAAAAATGTTTTTCAATATTTTATTCTACGATTTTGGAGTTTTAATAAACATGTATGTACGAGTATATAATATCAGTGCCAAATTACAGCTTTCTAGCATTAAGGGTCTCGGCACTATGCTTCGGACAGATGGATGGACGTACGGACGGACACGACGAAACTATAAGGGTTCCGATTTTACTTCGAAACCCTAAAAAACTAGATTTGAATTTTGTATAACTTTTCGGAAAGAACAATGCCCAAAAATTATTTTTTATTTTTTGTAGCGTCTTATAACGTCATTTATACCGAAGCAATTCATTTATTTTTTTACGTATTTTAAAATTAATACCTGGGCCCGTATTACCCAGCGTAAAATAATTTTATTAATAAGTGATGAATTGACTACAAAAACAATTATGTCAACAATGTCCATTTTCATTCGGGCACTCACTTCGATACATAGCTTGTATCAAGCAAGATTTAAGGAGACTTCTGGCAAATATTACACACAGAATTTCGTTATAAATGTTGGTAACAAATGTAATGATGTCAAATTTCCATTTCCGGTTGTCAATCAAAAAAAAGTCAGAATAAAAAATAATGGTAAAAATTACGTTCTCCCCTACTCTATGACTCAATGGTTATAAGAATTCAATCTCAAAATACTTTGGTTCTGGGGTGTGTCTGCTGAAAATTCTTATATATCTAAGCTCAGAAATTAAAGCGGCTATTTTTAGATTTTTTTTTATTTTAAGACGCTAAAGTTGAAAATGAAATAAAACGATGTATGGCAGTTGGGCATTGTTCTTTGCTACCTTTACCTACCTTGTCTAGATCATTCCAGATAGTGCCAGCTGATATGATTTAACTCATCTTAGAAAATTTTGTAAACTAAAATTTCTTGAAAGAATTAATAAAAAATTTGTAACATCATAGGATTAACGTAATATAATATTTTGTTATTATTAGAAAACTAGGAAATCGCCCTCGCTTCGCTTCGGGAATAATAGTAAAAAAAAATATAATATAGCCTATGTCGCTCGGGGATAGTGTAGCTTCCCAACAGTGAAAGAATTTCTCAAATCGGTTCGGTAGTTTCGGAGCCTATTCAATGCAAACAAACAATCAAATCTTTCCTCTTTATAACATTAGTATAGATTAATTTTGCAATTGAAAAAAAAACAATGCTCTATATTTCTCAATGTAAAATGTTCAAGATTTATGATTTAACTAAACGCAATTAAACTCGATTAAAATGTTTGTGAAATAAACGATTTTCGCTTTAATCCGCAAAACGGAACAAAAATTGGTGAGGGTGAATTTCCCGTAAGAAGTATCATTGGAAGCCTGAAGTGAAATCAAATGCAAAATAAAAATACATATATTTGAATTGCTGATTGGAGTAGAAGCTTTAGAAAGGCATTTTGTCACACGATAAAATACTTGGTGTGGAATCCGCGTCTTATATCCAAAAGGCTGATAGCATTTTAACAGTTTACTAAAAGAAAAATCAAGACCTTTTCAGTGCTTACCATTACTTTCTGATTTGTATCTCATTTCCGGATCGGCAATCCATTGATGTTCCTAATGTCCATGAGCGACGATGACGACCATCACGTGGTCTTCTGTTCGTTTTTAGCTATTTACATAAAAACGCTGACCTTACGAACATTGTGAAGAAACATGTGTGTCACCAAGATTTTCTTTACCGAAACAAAATAATAATTTTTTTGATAATTTCTAAGCGAAGTTCTAAGCTCTGTGTTACGATAATCATTTATTTATGGGTTGGCCTTCCTACTAGTCCCACTAATATTTTAAATATGAAAATTTGTGAGGCTCTATGTATGTTTGTTATTCTTTCAGGAATACTGAACAGATTTTCATTAATTAGTCCACACAGCTAGATCATGAACTAGAATAAGATTAGCCACGGGTAGAGCGCTTGATTAAACCACTACGTTTCACGCGAGCTCTTGAGAAGTTAACGGCTAATCTGAGTGTCGGAAAACTTCTGACAAGGTTTAACAACTGCTTTCAAAAGATGGCACTGTTCGATTAGGTAATATAAAACAGTATAATTTAAAATATAAATTATATTTAACGATACAAACAATACAAGCTTATTTCTCGAACTATTATAATGGAGATTAAATTGGAACTTTACGATAGTTGAGGGGATACAATATTATTATTGGAGCTGATCTAAATTATAAAGAACACAAGTATCAGTTTTTTGATGTAAAAGTGTCAAACTGCTTTTTTCATGAAATATAATTTCTTAAATATTATTTGGATATTTATATAACCACTGCAGTCTGTACCTCGTATAATCCTGACGATCATCATGAATTGTGGTAGGATTTTTACCATTTTGCTGGTGGCCAGAAAAAATGTGCAACGTTTCCGTTAAGATAGACGCAGACGGAATAGAATAAGCTAGTGTGCTTTACCTTAAAAGACTTCATTGCCACACACAATAAGGTGGGATTGTAGTTAATCATTAAACTTATAATTTTATACGACGTTTTTTTATGTGAAAAGCTAACAGACGAGCTGACGATCCACCTGATGGTAAATGGTTACCGCAGCCCATGGACTTCAGCGACACCAAAAGTATCACCGATGCGTTGCTGGCCCAGAAAGAGAGAAAAAAAAATAAAGAACTGGCTCTCAAGCCCCCAGCCGTAATAATAAATAAGGTCATGTCTTGCCACCATCCCCTCGCCACCTATGGACCTCTGTGACAAACCAGTGAATAGAATTGTAGTAGGAGGGACTGCCGTGAGTTAGCTGGTCATGTTTGAATTAGGTGATGGATGTGTGATCTTGTGTGTCCATGTGTCCATGACATCAATGACAATGTGAATCCTTATGTGGGACTACAGGGATGTGGCGTTATTTTAGTTATTTGTACATTTTTATTATTTGTACAGGAGATGATAAAAATAATAAAACCTTACGACTGAATGTTTTAACTACATCTGCAAATTAAAACATTACTGACATTCATTAAAATATTCAAGATGAACCATTTTTATAAAAGGTAATTTTATAATAAAAGCAAAAAAATTGCTGTGAAAAATTTAATTTCATCTTCGTAAATGAAGTTCTTTTACGTGATATAAAGTACTTTTAGTATTTTTATTAAAAATTCGTTGAGGAATTAGGTACCTGCTTCTTTGTTGAATATGAGATAGACAAATCGTATTTACTTCTAGTGATGCCTAAACAAAAACATTGTTTAATATTGGTAATTTTTTAAACAAAAATACGTTTGTTAAAATAAACAATTGAGTTATCATGTTATTTTTCATTTTATCATTATCGACAATGTTTATCGATACTTTTAAAATTCCAGCCGTGACGCAGTGGAACACGAATTACCCGTGCCCCCACCGGTGGGTGAAGCCAGTGGGTCACGGGTAACGGGTTGATTCATGTGGTCAGCACTGATTTTTAAACTAATTATTATAAATAAGATACATTGCATAGCGGATGAAATGTGTGTGTCTATAGGTATAAATAACATTGTAATTATTATGTTTAAGTTATTAATAAGTATATATTTATTGGTAGGTAATATATATATACATACATATATATATATTTAAACTTTAAAGTAATTTTAAGTTTTGTACTTTATTACTATACTAACTTTTGTGTCCCTGTTTAATAAAAAAAAATACATATATTACTAAAGCCTATTTAGTATTAGTACCATAAATATTTCATTGTAAATACTACATTGTTTAAGTTCTCATGTCAATGTCTATTAGTTCACAGCTATTACTGGATATTTGATCGAGGTAGGGCAAGCCGCCATGTTCCGTTAATATGATAGCGAGCTATCGTAGCCCGGAGGCAGATATATTTGTATTCATATCCATTTATTGCCTTCATATTACTGCAATTTTCCTTGCGAATTAACGCATCGATTATACTTGAATTTACTAACGTCAATTATAATACTCATAACGCATCGATTATTTATCATTAACGTCAGTTACAATACTCGATATTAAGCCCAGTCACTATGAATGTTGTATAATAGACTTCAGTACTATGACGCAACATAGTGCAGACTTAAAATACTTTTCATTCAATATTACACACGTTCAAAATGCGCGAACGTGATATCAAATCTACATCAGATGTAAAGAAGTCTAAAGGAGGAAAAGTAAAAACCATCTACGTCCAAATGGAAATCACGTCAGTAGATGTTGTAGTTCTGTAATATGAATGTAGCCCGAAATATTATATATATTCCTGCAGAAATGACTTCCGTATAAGTTTTCAAGTTATCGTAAAATACGATAGTGGATATATTATAAAACGTTCAAAAATATTTATTTTCGCCTTTGTGTAAGTACTCGTATATTATATTGATTGGTGAATGATGTTTTAAGTAAAAACAAAATAAACCTTTATTTTATTTTCATAGTAATTTCATTTAT